>CM050509.1:118249916-118762416 GCA_027563665.1 Antrozous pallidus
TAATTTCTATAAGTTATCTGTATAACTTGGTGATTTCAGAGTAGTTGACACTTTTACCTATTGGTTTGGAGTCCCCAAAGCAGAGAGAGAGAGATAGAGATGGAGATAGAAGAATAAGAATATAAGAATGAGAATAAGAATAAGAATAAGAATAAGAATAAGAATAAGAATAAGAATAAGAAAAAGGAGGAGAAGAGGAGGAGGGAACAGGAGAAGGAGAAGGAGAAAGAGGAAGAGGAGGAAGGGGAGAAAGAAAAGGGGGAGAGGGAAGGCAAAGTAGATAGGGGACCAGGAAGAAGCCACATATCTTTTTTATGATCTAGCCTTGAAATTCATGCATCATTACTTTTGCCAAATTCTATTGAACTAGGCAGTTATAATAGTCAACATAGGTTCATGGGGAGAAAAACACACCCTACCTCTTGACGAAGCAATAATGACTTCAAGTTATAAGAAGAGCATATAGGATGAGATAATGGCCATATTTGAAAAGTACAATTTGCTAATAAGTTGGCGTTTAGATTAGGCATTGCAGAGTGATGTGGAGGTGATTTTTAAAACTACTTTCTGGACTTTGAGGAAAAGATGGCAGTATCTGGGAGAATTTTGTACACGATGTTGATGATAGACAAAATGGCAGTTAAAGTAAATATATTTGTATTTACATGTTGAATATAGAATTTTTTAAATTCAACTTCTTTTGAAATAAGTCTCATGCTTGAAGTTCATGGGTCCTGAGGCCAGTTTATACGGGGGAAAATTTCATTTGAAGTTCTCATGTCCACATTATATAAATTCCCCATACTGAGTTTTTCATTAGTACCTAGGACTGCTTTGAAAATCAAATAAAATTCTATAGCAAATGTTTAGTTCCACAACTAGCCCATAGGAATATATAAATACTAGAGGCCCGGTGCATGACATTTGTGCACTGGCTGGGGTAGAGGAGGTGTCTCTTGGCCTGGCCTGTGCTCTCTTGCAGTCTAAAACCCCTTGGGGGATGTCCTCCTTCAGACTGAGGCCCACTCCCACCACTGCCTCTGCACTCACCAGTCATGAGCCTGGCTTGTGGCTGAGCAGCACTCTCCCTGTGGAAGCACACTGACCACCAGGGAGCAGCTCCTGCATTGAGCATCTGCCCCCTGGCGGTCAGTGTGTGTCATAATAACTGGTAGTAGGATTTTATTATATAGGATTAGGTGCTATTCAGTCATTAAAATTTGTCTGAGAAAAAATAAATGAACTATCTCAGACCCAGGAGCTTTCTGTTTATAAATTTACTAGAAGCCTGGTGCATAAAAGTTCATGCACTGGAAGGGGGGCAACCCTCAGCGTAGGCTGACCCCTCTCACAGTCTGGGAGTCCTCAGGGGCGGAAAGCGACCTGGCAATCAAGGCAAGGCGATGCCCCATCATACCTCTGCTGCTGCCACTGCTGGCAGCACAAGCCTTAGCCAGCACTGATTTCCTGAGCCTCGGGCAGCCCTGGGTGGCTGGGGGGGCTGAGGGGACTGGGCTACTCGGGAAGCAGGTGCATGAAGCAGCCAGGCCCACCTGCGGTTGGGCCCAGCACTTGCCTCACCAACGGGGCTGAGGGAACTGTGCACTGCCATCTTGTGGCTGTGAGTGCTGCCATATTTGAAGGTGGGGCAGTCAATTAGCATATTCCCTCCTTATTGACTGTCGGCACCACCATCTTTGAGCACAGGGCAGCCAGCATATTCCCTCGTTATTGTTTGTGGGTGCTGCCATCTTTGAGGGTGGGGCGGTCAATTAGCATATTCCCTTCTTATCGGCTGTGGGCACCACCAACTTTGTGATGACATCAGGGTCAATTAGCATATTCCCTCTTTATTAGATAGGATAACAACAAAGCAGTAAACAAAATAATTCACAAACTGAAAACATAAAAAAGAATGACTAAATGTTAAGCAAGGGGATTCTTATTTATACATATTAGTGTAAATCCTTAATAAACAGCAGGCTATAATTTTATAGTACATTTGTATCATCCCACCTCATATTTTTTTTGAAAAGTATAAATTCAGTGTGATGAATGTAACATATATTTTAATTGTTATTTCCCCACTTTAGAGTACTCTGTTTATTGGATTCATTTTTTTTTCTGGAAAATAAATGGAATATATAAAGTTAAGTCAGAATAAACAGCTGGTCGGATTTTATTCAAAGGTCAGTTAATATGTTTTAGGCTATAAAGCACTAAAAGACTATCATTTGCTATCCATTTTAACTCCCTACTACCAATATGCCACTATGAGGTATTAAAAAGTTAAACCATAAAATAAATGTTTAAGTCTCTAAAAGTGTCTAACCTTTAAATGAATAACAATATTGTAATGTTAAAATACATCACATACCATATAATTTTCTAAAATGTTATTATTTTGAGGGTGCCTCTGCTTTGCAGGTATCCTCAAATACATACTTAACTCACTGGTTATCTAACAACATTGAATTTTGTTGAGCATAGATAGCATATTCAGTTTGACTTACAGGTCACTTATAGTATTAGTTTTGTAAGCATTGAGCTTAAGTTGTACCACAAGCAAATTTTCCAGTTTCATGGAGACCACTGTAAATAGATTCTGCTTTCTTATATTAAAGATATAAAACAAGTATATGTGCATATTTATGTATATAAGTACATTTATTGCTTATTAGTTCTATTACTTATTCCTTCGATTTCTTATGAGGTATGAATGTATGCAGATAACAGCAAAGAAATAAATATGTGAGGTTATTATTTTTTTTTTACTTTTTTATTTTACAAAAGATTAAAATAAATTAATGGCAGGAAGGCAAGAATGATGAGCTCTAATATCAAACAGCCTTAAGGGAAGCAACCTATAATAGGTAGTAAACAGACTACTCTGTTCGATTTCCTTTTTTCTACTCTTGGACTCTAGAAAAGTGAAACCTTTTATTTTAAAAATATATTTATTTTATTGATTTCAGACAGAAGGGAGAGGATAGATAGAAACATCAATGATGAGAGAGAATCATTGATTGGCTGCCTCCTGCTCGCCCACTACTGAGGGAGATTGAGCCCTCAACCCAGGCATGTACCCTTGGCTGGAATCGAAACTGGAACCCTTTAGTCCCCAGGTCAATGCTATGTCAGCTGAGCCTAACCTGCAAGGGCTAGAAAAGTGAAACCTTTAAAACAACAAGTCTAAAGGCCTATCCTCATGACTAAAATTTAACTGGAGTGCTCAAGGCATTAACATCATACTCAGAACCAAAACAAATTGAGCTACACAAGTCACTCTGGGACTAGAGTAGTAGAAACAGATGTGAAAAATCAGGCTGATATATTAAAATCTCTTAGTAACAATAAAAACAGGAAGAAAACTTAGAGAGAGAGGTCAAGGTCAAATGATTGTTGGAGCTCAGGCAAACATTAGCCTCCAGGCAATTCTGGAGAACCTTCTTTATGCAGAGAACTATTCTTTATGACAAGGAACCAATAATTTCTAAAGTTTCTTTCATCAGGATAAAAAAACTAAGGGTAAGAATTAATCACATTTTTGGCAGTTAAATGCAAATAAAATTACAGATTTTTCTCACTCTGATTTTTGCTGTTATGAAGCTCTTTAAGAGTTATCCTTTTGTCCCAATCACTCTTTCAATGAGCTGCCAAATTAATTTCCCAAACGTATTATGATGGATTTATTAAAATGTTGAAAGAAGTGTATGGACACTTTCAGAAAAAAGAGAAGATGAAAAACAATGGCTAGTTTCAAATAAGCTTAGAGGACATAGTGCAGATAAAAGGTGATGAAAAAAATTAAATTAAAAGTAATGATAAGCCTCCATACATGGCTACATTTTATAGCTAGGTAAATAGTACAAAGAAAATACATCTGTCATAAAAACATATTGCACATGGAATTGGAATAAGTATGTTGTGCTAACAAAGAACGCTATAAGGAATAAGTAATGTATTGATGTGTATACTTGTTTTTCAAAGGGACTGAGAATGCTTTATGTGCATGGCTTATTTAGGAATCATAAAAAAATACTGATTTACCTATACCCATATGGCAGGTAAAATATATAAAAAGGGAAAAACAATTAAAGAGGAAGAAAGAAATGAATGGCTCCCCTATGACAACTATCATTTGGATCTTTGGCTCAAGCTGTCTCTCCAAAATTAGTAACTGGATATCACTCCAAGTTTTGAGAATTATTTGAAATAATTATGATGATGGCAAATTGTAAAACAGTACTTCACTCACATATTTAAGAGGCTCAGTCTTTCAGCTTTATTGGGATAAAATTGGCATATAATATTGTATAAGTTTAAGATTTACAACATAACAACTTGATATATGTGTTTATTACAATATGATTACCACAATAAATTAACATATTCATCACCGCACATAGTTACAATTTGTTTTTGTGATGAGAATTTTTAAGATCTATTTTCTTAGCAACTTTCAATATATAATACAGTATTGTTAGAATTATGTTACATGAAAGAAGTCATATTAACAAAGACATTTTGTATCATTTCACTTATATGTGGAATCTAAAAACACCAAACTCATGGAAACTGAGAACAGATTGCTGGTTGTCAGAGGAGAGGGCAGTGTGGGTCGGGGGGAGGGGGCAGGGGTGAATGAACGTAGTCAAAAGGAGGCACATTTTTTGGACAAAAGTTGGAGCATTAATTAAATCACTACTTCTCATAAATTGCATAGATTTTTTTATCAATATGGAGACAATCATGGAGAAACAAGTTGAGACCTAAATCATAAAAAATCTGCTTGATGTTAATTTATTGTGCCTCTTATCCCTCCCTGAAGAGTGAAACTCTTGTGAAGCATTGCTTGGTAACTTTATTAGTGAGTCTCAAACTTGAGTGTGTATCAGTCTTCTGAAGTGCTTGTTAAAACATAGATTCTTGAGCCTCAACCCTTAGAGAGTCTAATTTTGCAAATGTGTGGCTATGGAGTATTTACTCTTCTTATAAGCCCTTGGTCGATGCTGATACTGCTGATTTAAGACAACTCTTTGGAAACATTGTCTTAGATTGAGAGAATTTCACAATAATTTTCCAAGGTCCTTACATTGAAAAGAGGAACCAGCAAAATTATTAACTTCATCCTTTCTCCATTTAACCTTTAGTATTCCTTTTATTATAAGGAAATCTATATTATCATATCAAATCTCCCAATTCTGTAATAGCTTACTGCCTATGTTCCTATGAACAGCAAGAAAATTATGGTGAGACATGAACATGAATTTCTCACCAGCTCTATTGTATGAATTTTATTCAATGTTTCTAGTTAACTATAAGATTTAGTTGTTTAAACAAATTATAAAGAAGCAATATTTTAATACTTGTATTCCTTTTTCTTTTCTTCATAGAGTGCATATTAGGCCCATGATTCATTTTTATACTTTTATATTAATTATAGCTATGTGCCACTTAAATAAAAATAAAGAAAAAAATAAAAATATATATTTAACTAATATACAGAAAAATGTTAAACTAGTCTCAAAAATAAAGCTACATATAAAGAAAGTATATATTATAAAAGATAATAAGTAAAACACTAATTGTTTGTGTTTGAGTTCCAATGACTCCCTTTAGCTTGTCGCTACTTCTATCTGTTCAAATATAGTGGTAAAATTAACTAAATCAAACAATATTTTATATGTCATTGACATGTTTCAAGGTTTCATGTAGCTCTCTTTTTATTTATCTTGTCCTTCCTAACATATTTTTTTCACAGGTCAAAATAACCAGCAAAATACTGCTGAGTAAAGATGTGGCCTAGTATAAAGATCAATATTCATCTTAGTCAAAATCCTTTCAAAAGGAATTTGGAGCAAGGGCGAAAAAACACAGAGACACTTGGGTTTTGGTTCTCATTACCAAGAGAGAAAACTTCAAGAAATAAAAGTGAATATCGTTTTTAGGTAAATTCTTTTGAGTTTTTGAGAGATAAGAATAAGCTGCAATATTCCTGAAAACAGTAGAGAGAAACTCCTCCCCAAAATAGAGACAATAAGAGTGACTATGGTTTGCGTATTTAACACTATAATAAACACTAATACCTACTGTAAAGCTCAGGATTTGTATTTTAATTCAAGAAAGTTAGTACTGTTTATAATTTGTTTATAATTGGAAATGAAATCATTTGCCCTCACTGGTTTGACTTAGTGCATAGAATGTTGACTTGTGGACCAAAGGGTCCCTGGTTCGATTCTGGTCAATGGCATAACGTGGTTGGGGTTCTTGCAGGAGGAACCCAATCTGTGTATTTCTCTTGCATCAATGATTCTCTCTTTTTCCCTCACTCTTCCATTCTTCCCAAAAATCAATGGGAAACTATCCTCAGCACTTGGAGATTAAAGATGGCTGCCAACAGGAAGGCTGGCTGCAAGACAGTGTGTGATTGAGAGAATGAAAGGAGAGTGTGTGTATGTATGAGGAGTGTCTATTTGTGAGTGAGGGACAGCTATATTCCAAGGGGCTGTAGGAGACTGCTGGACTAGGATTCCCTGACTGGGCAGCCTACACTGCTGCTGAAATCTCTCCCAGAGAGATTGGCTCTGCTGCAGAGACTGTGCCATCTTTAAGGGGAGAGTGGTTGTGATCAGAAGCTTAGCCTTACCTTCAATCAGGAAGAATTGGATACCTCCCAGGACCTTAAAACCACAATATCCAGGAACCAACTGCAAACCCACAAACACTGGATCTCAAGCAATGAGAATACACGGACTCAACAAGCTCTACACTTTCTCATGGGAAGGTCAGATTTCACCCAGAGAAAGATGAGGTCTGCGATCCAGGCTAAAGGTTGAAATGTGTGCAATAGTATCTAAGAGGTTCAGAGGAAATCTGTGCCCTACAAAATCCACAGACATTGGGGCCAGCATAGTCCATGAATGTGGAAGGGGAGCTGCAGCTGACAGAGAGGAACTTTGGAAATCAACCCATACCTGGGATGGACAAAAAAGTCAGCCTGAAGCTTTACGAGTAAACTGGCTGAACTGTGCCAGGGGGAAAAGATAAGCACAAAAATATGAGCAGAGTCCTGCACAGTGCCCTGGTGGAAAAGTCAAGAGTTTATGCACTTACTCTGGCTCTTTTTTTTCCCTCTTTAAATCCTTGCTTTCGATTACTAAGCCTAGTACTTAGTATAGCCCAATTAAAAACACTCTCAGATACTGCAGGGCAAAGTTGTTTTGTAGAACATGAGGATCAGAGCAGGGAGAAATGATCATAAAACCAGCTCTGGGGCAGTCCATACCCTCAAACCAGTGTTAAGTGCAGCAGGGAAAGCAAATTCTAAATACTGCGTAGAGAGTACTTATAACCCCTGATATCAATACAGAAACACTTCCATCCAGGGGTTGAGTCACAAACTGACTCTTGTATAAATACAACCACAGGGAGGCTAAGAAACAAGGAAATACTGCCTGCTTGAAAACAAGATGGTTGCTTATGATGCAGAAGAACTGTGGAATGCAGGGAACTTCAATACTGTCCTGATTACCTGACAGGAAACACGCATGCCAAACAGAAAAGTAGAGGAAGTAAATGACATTCACTACTGTACATTTTTATTTTTTTATCTTTTACTTAAGAAACTAATTTTTTTCTCACTTGATGTTACCTTTTTAATTATATTTTTATTTTTAATAAGTCTTATTACTACTTTTATTTTACCTTTTTAAAGTTTCATTTTATTTTCTCTTTTTTATTTTATTTTGGAATTAGTATTCGACATTCTATTTTTATTTTTCCTTTACCATCATTTCACTCTATCTCCACTTTACCTTTATGCCAACACTCTCTTCCTTACTTTCCCACTTTTGTTGTCATGTTTCTCTTACTCCATTCCTGCTTTACATTTTCCCTATCCCTTCTTTTTACCCCTTGTTAAAAATTCATCTTACTTATATATCCAATTTCTGATCCCCTGTTCCAAGTCCATAGATACTTCTCTCTTCTCTTTCTTCACTATCCAATTTTTTTCTCTCTTCCTTTTTTTGGTGCTTTTTTGTGTTTCTTTATTTATGTTTTTTGTTAGTTTGTTTTATTTTGTATTGTTTTGCCCTTCGTTCTCTCTGTTCTATTGCTGTTAGTTTGATTTTTGACTAGATAGTTTTTTTTGTTTCTTTGTGTGATTGTTTCTCTTTTTATTTTTGCTTCTGTTTTTCCTCTTCTTGCTACCTAGTAGTTGCTTTTTGTAATTTACATTCATGCCATGGTGTTACTTGTTTGCATTTTTTATTAGTTCTTGTTCTATTGGATTTTTTCCCATAAAAAGTTTTTTCCAAATGTTTTTTATTCTTTTTCTTTTCTCTCTTACCTTTTTTTTCTTTTCTTATTATGATTTTTGCACTTTTTTTATCCCCTAATTATCTTTTCTCTGGTGATCACCTTTTTTTTGGTTATTAGCATTGTGAATACATTTCTGTTCAGTGCCTTTTGTGTTGTGCCATGTTGTGTTGTATTTTGTACAATTAAGTCAATGCAGGAGAGAGAGAGCTACATAACCAGACACCTGGAGAGGGGAGATCATGGGAAGACAAATAAACAGCCTGAATATGAAAGAAAAGGAGGCATCACCAGAAAAGTAAGTAAACAAAATGAAGACAAACAATATGTCAGAGAAGGAATTCAGAGAAATGGTCATAAGGTTGCTGAAAAGGTTGGAAGATAAATTCAACAATATGTGTAGGAACCAAGAGGAAATGAAGAACAAAGAAGAAATGAAAAATGGCATTGCTGCTATAAAGAACTCAATAGAAAGCATCAACAGTAAACTAGAAGAAGCAGAGGAATGCATCAGTGAGCTAGACGAGATGGTAGGAAAAAATACCCAATTAGAGCAGCATCTAGAAAAAAAGCTTAACAAGCAAGAGGAGTGCCTAAGGGAACTTTGAGACAATATGAAATGAAAGAAGATCCACACAATAAGGGAGCCAGAAGGAGAGGAAACTGACAAGGAATAGAAAACCTTTTTGTAGAAATAATTACAGAAAATCTCCCTCTTATAGGGAAGAAAAAATCACACAAGTTCAAGAAGCTTACAGAGGCCTCAAAAAATAAACCCCAAAAGATTGATGCCAAGGAAAATTATAATTAAGTTGGCAAACACCAACAATAAGGTAAGAATCTTAAAAGTGGACAGTGAGAGATAGAAAGTTACCTACAAAGAATCCCCATAAAAATAGTGACTGATTTCTCAACAGAAACACATCAAGCAGAAGGGAATTGAATTAAATATACAAAGTCATGAAAAGGAAGGGTCTGCATCTAAAAATACCATACCCAGCAAGGGTATCAAACAAAATTGAGGATGAAATCAGGAGCTTCACAGACAAAAAAAGAACTAAGAGAGTTTATCACCCCAAAACCAGCAGTGCAAGAAATCCTAAAGGGTCTGCTATAGAAAGAAGAAATAGGAAGTAAAGAAGGAACACAGGCATAAAAAATAAAATGGCAGCAAACAAGTACTTATCAATAATAACTTTAAATGTAAATGGATTCAATGCCCCAATCAAAAGACATAGAGTAGCAGGGTGGATAAGAAAACATGACCCATATATCTGCTGTTTATAGGAAACCTACCTCAGAAGATATATGCACCCCTATGTTCATAACAGCACAATTTACAACAGCTAAAATTTGGAAACAGCCTAAATGCCCATCAGCAGAGGAGTATATTAGAAATATACACAGTGGAATACTACGTTGCTATAAAAAGAAATTCTTACCATTTTCAGCAGCATGGATGGAAATGGAGAGCATTATGCTAAGTGAAATAAGCCAGTAAGTGAAAGAAAAAGACCACATGATCTCACTCACTTATGGATAATAAAGAACAATATAACCTGATGAACAAAAATATTGATAAAGAGGCAGAGAACCATCAAACAGACTGTCAAATAACTGTGGGAAGCCTGGAGAGGTGGCGGGGAGGAAAGAGATCAACTGAAGGACTTTTATGCATGCATATAAGCATAACCAATAGACGCAAGAGGGATGGGGTGAAGACATGTGCCAGGGGTTAGGGGAGTTCAGGGGAAAGGTCAGTGTGTGTGGGGGGGGAGGAGACATATATACTACTATTTGTAATATTTTAAACAATAAATAAGAAAACTATCCTCCAGTGAGAATTAAAACAAACAAACAAACGAATAAATGAATGAATAAATGAATGAATGAATGAATGAATAAATAAATAAATAAATAAATAAATGAATGAATAAATAAATTGAAAGGATGGAAAAATATTCTATGAAAATAGCAACAAAAAGACAACAGACCTGACTCTACTAATATCAGGCAAACTAGACTGTGAATTTATATATATATATTCACTGGATCTCTAGTAGACAACCATCTGCTTCAATACTAGTATAAGTAACTCCTTTACTATCTCCTGGAAAAAAAATCACAACTATGTTATTGTTGAATGGCTTTAAATGACCGTTCATCATAGAAACTTTATTTTATGTTTCTGAAAACTAACCAATTTAATTATCTATAGTAGTTTAGAGTCTACAGAGGTTATTCTGCAAATTTATATTGGTTAAACAGCATTTCCTAATGGTCAAATACATTTTCATTGTCCTATATAAAATTTAAGTGGAAATGTTTGATAATGATGCCAGGTTCAGAGACAGTAGTGATTGGGAGGATGTTGGGAGAAGGCTTTTTGATTTACTAAAGGAATGATCCTTGGGTGCCTTTAAGATGCAACTCTGAGAAGCCAATGAAACTTTTTTGGCTTTCTGTTGGATGAAGTAATTATTTTTGCATCTTAAACCATGCAGCATCATTTACCTACTCCTGAGAGTGCTACACAGAACATATTTGCTCAAAGAGGAGGCTATTACACAAATTGAATTCTAACTGTTATGTGAAGCCTAAATTGACCTCGCACAGTCACAAAATAAATATGTATAGAATTTGATGAAATAATTTTTAACTTTATATGTAATTATCTACATTAATAAATAAAAAAGAAGTATGCAAATTGACCATACCTCCATGACACCCACCAGCCAATCAGGAGTGAATATGCAAACTAACCCAACAAAGATGGTGGGTTGATTTGAATACACAGTCGTGGAGCAGCTGGGCAGGGCCAGATGCCTGCTATGAGGGGGAGGACTGGGGATGGAGGGAGCTACAGGAGTGGCTTGCTAGCAGGGAGCGAGGACTTGCAGGTCTCTGAGTGGCCAGGAGCGAAACCAGGGGAAGGAATGCCTATTCTTACACCAATCTTCATGTAATGGGCCTCTAATTTTTACACAATTGAACATATTAAGGCATTTATGTAGGCACTGTGTTTTATGAGTAAGATCATATTTATCTTGTTATAATACACACATCCAGAATATTTTACATATACATATTACACATACACATGCACATATACACATACATTATACATAAATATATATGTTCAGAACATTTTAATATATAGTATTATATTGAACGACTGGCTATAGTTTTATGTTTTTATTAAATAATTTTGTGCTGTTCAAGCAGCATATTTATTTACATGTAGATTCATGTAAATGTGTATTAACTTTTTATTGGGATACCCATATAAAAATATATTAGAAATTATGAAGGCAAATTGATAAACTACATTCATAATTTAATTCAAGTACATTTTTAAAGTACTTCTTTTCTTTTATGGATATATCACATTCCTTCTGGATACTCCAAATAAATCAATAAATTTAATTAAAAAGAAACAACAGACAAAATACAGTTGAAAGTAAATATTTTTATATAATACTTGGTAAGTCAGCACAAATACCTACATTATCCTTTCATGCTGATTATGTACATGAAAGATAAATTGCATTTTATATGAGTTATTTTTGTCTTCTCCAGCTGTACATAATAATCATTTATTTCTAAAGCTTCTTTTACCATATAAGATAATAGCAGTGAAATATGGTTTTATTGATACTTTTCAGAAAAGGGATTTATTTCCATTTTTAGATTAGATTGTTTACATAAATATAAATTTGATTTTCATATCACATATTAGCTGATTTAAGTTACTAATAAATGTTTATTAATTAGCATCATCTTCAAAGATTAAACAACTGAATAAAATGTTTTGACTTGGGGGAGGAACCAAGATGGCAGCATAGGTAAACACCTATCTTGCTGCCATACAAGGCAATTTCAAAACTATACCTTAACGAAAGAAAAAACATCATCCAGAATCACCGGAAAGCTGGCTGAGTGAAAATTCCACAAATAAAAGAGAAGCTAGGACACTGTGCCTCAGAGGAGTGGCGGAGGGCAGCTTTGAAGATCCGCATGTTGTCAGAGGTTTGGAGTCGTGCACGCGTGCGTGCAGTGAGGGCAGGAGGCTGCAAACCCGGCCATTTTTCTTGAATGGGGGAGGCAAAGGTGTCCCACTGCACTGATTCCCCAGCTCCAGTTGAAGTCTGGGGAACCCACAATAATACGTGGTAAAACTGGACAACAGGGAGGCACCCTGAAACTCACGTGCTGCAAGGATCTGCAAGCTTGTCGAGAGGGCGAGCTTGTGCAGAGTGTGTATAAACTTGGGAACAGCAGAGCTGCATGACCGTGCAGAGAGAAATCATGAGTTACTCTCTCATTCAGGAAACCAACAGACTGCATTGTTTTACAACTCTGGGTGAGACGCTGGGTGTGTGGACTTATTTAGGGAGAGGCTGAATTGTCTGGGAGCGGGTTGAGCTCAGAGGCAGCTCTCCCTCACAGGTGGTTGTAGCAATTGCCACCTGGCACACAGACCCAGGTGCAGAATAGGGCAGAGCTGACACTGCCTGCTTGGCCCTGAGACTCCGCCCATCCAACAAGAGCATGGTTGAACCTCACAGCAAATTGGCATGGAGGTCAAACCCTCCTAGTGCTGGCAACAACAAGCTAGGCTTAACTTCAACAAGACTGTGCAACCCATATCCACCTCAGGTAACTGGGAAGGCTGAGCCACTGACCCTAGAGGACATCTACCACACAAAGCTAATTAACCAACTCAGGAAAGCAGCCACAATGCAAAGACTTGGAAAGAAATCAGATATGAAAGAAATAGAGGGAAAAAACGACTGGACATAGAGTTCGAAAACACAGTTATAAGGCTTTTCAAGAAGCTACCAAGAAAAGGCCAAGACCTACAAGGAAATGAACAAGACCTACGAGGAAATGAATAAGATCTATGGGGATATAAAAACGAACCAACTAGAAATTAAGCATACACTGACTGAAATTAAAAAATATATATGTTATACAAAGACCTAAAAGTACTCTAGAGGACCGTAAGAATCAAGCTAAAGACTTGAAAAACAAAGAGGAAAAATCCACTCGGCTGGAAAAGGAAGAAACCAAAAGATTCCAAAAAATTGAAGATAGTGTAAGGGTCCTCTGTGACAACGTCAAGCATACCAACATCCGAATTATAAGGGTGCCAGAAAAGGACAGAGAGCAAGACAATGAAAATCTAATTGAAGAAATAGTGACCGAAAATTTCCTACACCTGGTGAATTAAATTGACTTAGGAGTCCAAGAAGCACACAGAACCCCAAAATATAGGAACCCCAAGAGGACCACAACAAGGCATATCATAATTAAGATGCCTAGAGCAAAAGACAAAGAGAGAATATTAAAAGCAGCAAGAGAAACACAGTTAGTTACCTATAAGGGAGCACCCATACGATTGTCAGTGGATTTCTCAAAAGAAATTATGCAGGCCAGATGGGAGTGGCAAGAAATATCCAAAGTGATGACTAGCAACAATCTACAACCAAGATTACTCTATCCAGAAAGGCTATCATTCAGAATTGAAGGTCAGATCAAATGTTTCGCAGCTAAGAAAAAGCTAAAGGAATTCATCACCATCAAACTAATATTATATGAAATGCTGAAAGATATTCTTTAAGAAGAGGAAGAAGAAAAAGGTAAAAATAAAAATTATAAACAACAAATACACATCTATCAACAAATGAATATCAAGTGAATTAAAAATCTGATGAACAGGATAAACTGGTGAATAAATAGAACCATGAGCATAGCGAGGGAATGGACTAAGAATTCTTGGGGAGAAAAGGGGTGTGGGAGGTGCAGCAAGAGCCTGGAAAAAGTTCATGCACCTATGGGAGAGGACGGGGGGGGGAGGTGAGAGAGGAGGGTGGGATTGGTACCGGGTAGTGGGCAACTATAACGGGGGGAAAAGGGGGAACAATGTAATTAATAAAATGAACAATAAAAAAAAGAAAAAAGTGTAAAATCTCTGTCCTAGCTGGTTTGGCTCAGTGGATAGAGCATTGGCCTGCAGATTGAAGGGTTCCAGGTTTGATTCTCCTCAAGGGCACGGGCAGATGCCTGGGTCATAAGCTCATCCCCAGTAAGGGTTGTGCAGGAGGCAACCAATCAATGATTGTCTCTCATCATTGATGTTTCTCTCTCTCTCTCTCCCTCTCCCTTCCTAATATGTGTGTAGATAGGTAGGTAGATAGATAGATGATAGATAGTTAGATAGATAGATAGATAGATAGATAGATAGATAGATAGATAGATAGACGTTTTATACCATGGAAATAAATGTTCACTTGCAAAAGGGGAATGTTATAGTATATAACTGCTATCTCATCAGAGCCTTTTTAATGAAAGGTCTGGAGACAGGCAGCAGAGTGGCCCAGGTTTTCAGGTAGAATGTGGAACGCTGGGCCTCACAATGCCCTCCCCACTCGGGCTGTGAATTGACCGCTGGCCGGGCGGCAGCGACCCAACTCCCGAGTAGCCGGCAGCTGGCCGCCTCAGTCGCAGAGCCTGGGTGAGGCCACCGAGGCCGTTCACCCTGGGTAGCATCAGAGGACCCCACCACCGTCGCCTCGCCCACCGCCGCTGCCGGCTCCGCAGCCCCCGCCTCCGCCTCACCTGGGCTTCTTTGGCCGCGACCCCCGAGGCCCCCGCCATGGCCGCCCGGCGGACCCCGCCAGCCCCGTCATGGCGCTCCAGTATCTACCACCCCGCCTGCGAGTGTGCCCTCAACCACCAGATCCAACTGGAGCTCTATGTCATCTACGTGTACGAGTCCATAGCCTGCTACTTCGAAGACCAGATCTCCCACAGGTATGTGAGCACCTTCCTCCTGGGACAGGCCGCCCTGCTGAATCAGCACGTCCGGGAGCTCATCCGGCTGGAGAGGCAGCGCATCGGCCATGCGCGCCAGTACGAGAGCGTCGTCAAATTGCCTGACTTGGACCAGTGGGACAGCAGCCTCGAGGCCCTGGACTACGCCCTGTACGTAGCCGTCCAAGTCAGCCAGGACCTGAGTTATCTGGAGCAGCTGGCCAAGGAGAAGAAGGACGCGCATCTGTTGGGTTTCCTGGGGAAGAGCACTCTGCACGAGCAGGTGAAATCCTTTAAAGAGGTCAGGGTGCAAGTCAGCACCTTCCCTGTGTACCCAAGGAACCCGGGAGACAGCCTGGAGGAGCACCTCCTGGACAAGCTCTCCCTGGACGATAAAAAGAACTGAACTGAGCTTGGGCTTCTTTCCCACGGCCAGGAGGGGAGGAGAGGTGTGACTTCCTCTGGTCACATGGTGGGAATGCATATAGCAATACTGCCCTAATGGGTTTGACCATCTTGCAATAAAGCTCTGGGTTCCTAAATCAAGGTCTCTGGTTGGTTGGTGCGCCTCAATCCCTCACCTTGTAAGTTTTAAAAAGGTATCCAAGAGTCTCTCGGCCCACCCATGCCCACATTCAGCTTGGGCTCTCCAGGGATGGAGGGAGGAGGTGTTCTGTAGGACCCAGGAAATCACAAAATGAATCATGCCCTTATGAACAGTGTGGTGGGTGGGGGTGGAGCGAGGTGGATGGCCTGGGGCCCTGGTGAATGTGGGTGTATGTGCACAGCAAAAGTACTTTTAAAAATGGCCTAGCCCTGCATTGGTGGTTCAGTGGTGCTTCATTGGTGGTTCAATTCCAAGTCAGGGCACATGCCTGTGTTGGGGCTTCAGTCTCTAGTTGGTGGCCTGCAAGAAGCAGAACAATGATTGTCTCTCATCATTGATGTTTCTCTTGCTCCCTCTCCCTTCCTCTCTGAAAACAACTTTTAAATTGTTACGAATAAAAATAAGAAAAATAAAATGGTCTGGAATTTATCATAGTAGTTGCCTCTGGGGAAGAAGCAAAGAGAATGGGATTGGGACAGGATTAAAATAAAGGGGGCGTGGGGGTCTGCAACTTTAGCATAAATGTTTCCGTTCGTTCAGAAACACACATGTTAATGTATGTTGATTCTGAGTAGCTAGCTGGGGGCCCTGGAAGCCACATGACAGAGTACCCCTTTGACAAGCTCCCTCTGGGCAACAGTGATAACAGGAACTGAACCTTGGACTGGCTTCCCTATAGACACAAAGTTGATAAACTACAATGGTAACAATGACACTTTTCGAGGCCAAGTTCTTTTCTTCACACTATTGCATTTTGTTTTTATAAGAATCTCAAGAAGTTAACATTACAGGTGTCATCACCATGTCTTTACCAATCGAATAAAAGGAGGCTACATAGGTAAGAGGGTCTGGAATGCAGGCATGAACATGGAGCTCTGATGCCACATTTCTGTTCTATTTTTCCTATAAGCCCACAGGTGTATCAATGGGTTAAGCAAGACTGGATGGGTATACTGGGTATCCAGACGGATAGCCAGCACCGGGAGGGAGGGAAACCCCCAACACTCTTAGAGACAACCCTGACCACTACACTCTCCCCTAATTACAGGTGTGTCTTCCAGCCCTGGCGTGGGGGGTTGCATCTAAACCTCAGCCAAAAGGCTTCTCATATGAAATAAGTCTTCCGAATTAGCAACAAAATGTAGAAGAGGTAGCAGGCCACCTCACAGGAAGGCAGCGCACGCCCGCACACCTGACTTCCTCTGTTCAGGCTCTCTCTCCCACACAGGCAGCAATGTTATTACCTAAGTTGGCACTGGATACCTATAAGACCTCAGAACTGGGGATCCCCAGAGAGTTGAAAGTCCACTATCTACACAGATGGCTTCACCATCAGGGATTTCTCTCCAGACACAAGAGGTAGTGGGTGTGGCTGAAAAATACACATGTTCTGCCCCCAAATCCAGGTTATCTAGCTAAAGAAACCCTGTGTTTTTCCCATGTAGAGTACAGTAATCTAAACACTGAATCATTGGCTATTGAGGTCTCTTTGATGAGATCTTAAGCTGCCCAGTCTGGCTCCATCTTGGCCACTGAGCCCCTTCTTTACCTCATCTTTTCCCTTCCTGTGATTCCCCGGGATAATGCAGGGAAATCATCTTAGACTGGCATCCTGTTATTTACCTGGGAAAAAGGATTTCCTCACGTATAAGTCTCAAAAGAAAATTGTGTTACACTCCAGGGCCTGTTCCAAGCCACTGCTTGTAGCACCACACTTCCCAGCATTTCTTTAGGAATCCCTACCAGGGAAGTCAAGAAACAGCTGCAGCTCAATTGGTTCTCTCCTTGTTCTCTGGCAAGGCAAAAGTCAATGTTCTAAATCCCATAGATTAGGTTCAAACAGCCATATAAACATGTGGGGCAGCGGTGGAAAGAAGTGAGAAACATTCAGACTAATGAATTTGGCCCCATTGTACTTTCAAATGTCTTGACTTTGTCCATCCATGTAAGTTTCCTCATTTTCACACCTTCCACTACCAGAAACATCTCCAAAGGGCTGACAGAACAACTTCTTCTTCTTCTCCTTCTCCTTCTTTTTCTCATTCATTTTCTCCTTCTCCTTCTCCTTCTCCTTCTCCTTCTCCTCCATCTCCTTCTACTTCTTCTTCTTCTTCTTTGCTTGGGAAAATGGATTATTCTAATAAAACTTTATGTTTTCAAACATGGCCACAAAAACTTATGGTTTTTTTACTAAGTATAAAACAAAATTGATGAAAAATGTTTTTCACTTTTTGTATTTGTAATCCATTAGCACAGGGTTGTTGGCAGCAGGTGGGAGTGAAGGGAAGCTAAAGCGGCCACAGGCCAGTCACTGGGCAGTGGGGGAGAGCACCAGCCTGGGCTTCATTCACACATGCAGGAATACTCACCTACGGGTCAGCCACACACCACACAGCACAGATGCAGATGGCCACCCAGCGTCAACCACAGCCCTGTCATGATGTGCTCCACTCTGGGTAAGCCCAATATGTGAAAATCCAAATAGTCAAACAGTTAAAGTAGAGGGAGGCTGCTTGCTTGCTTTACAAAAGAAGAAATCACAGGCTGCTTTTAAATGGTCAGCAGTCCAAATGCATCAAAGGTCAGAGGGTGAGGGGGAACAGGTCCCATCAGTAAAGAGGGAAAGAAAGAGATGAGGCTCTTCAACCCTTGCCTCAGTTACCCACATGTGTTTGCATCTCATTAGAGAGTGAGAGAGGCACGTAGTATACAGCTTAGGCTATTTGTTGGCAAACTAGTCAACAGAGCCAAATATCAACAGTACGACGACAGAAATTTCTTTTGAGATCCAAAATTTTTAAACTTTATCTTCTAATGCCACTATTCAAAATAGACGGGCCCAGGCTGTGGTATTCTGTGGAGGAGCCACACTCAAGGGGCTAAAGAGCTGCATGTGACTCGCAAGCTGCAGTTTGCCAACCAAAGGTCTTAGGGCATTTTGATGTCCAGGAGTCCTTTTTAAAGTGTAAAATCTTGGGAGAGGAACCAACATGGAGGCATAGGTAAACAGCTATCTTGCTGCCGTACACAGCAATTTCAAAACTATAACTTAACGAAAGAACAAACATCATCCAGAATCACCGGAAAGCTGGCTGAGTGAAAATTGCACACATAAAAGTGAAGATAGGACACTGTGATTCCGAGGTGCAGAGGAGGACAGCGTTGAAGATATGCACGGAGAGAGGTTTGGAGCCTTGCGCGTGCCAACGGATAGGGCAGGCAGCTGAAAACCCGGCCGGTTTTCTCAAATTGGGGAGAAAAAGACGTCCCACTGCACTGATTCCCCAGCTCCTAGCGAAGTCTGGGGAACCCACAATCATACGGGGTAAAAACTGCTCAGTGGGGAGGCACGCTGAAACTTGGACACTGCAAGGGTCTGCAAGCTTGTGGAGAGGGTGAGCTTGTGCAGAGTGCGTGTGAACTTGGGAACAGCACAGCTGCATGACTGTGCACAGAGGACGCGTGACTTACTTTCTCATTCAGGAAACCACCAGATAGCATTGTTTTAAGACCCTGGGTGAGACATTGGGTGTGCAGACTCATTTGGAGAGATGCTGAATTGTCTGGCAGCGGGTGGAGCTTGGCAGCAGCTCTCTCTCAGAGGTGCTGGCAGCCATTGCCACCTGGCACAGAGTCCCAGGGGCCACATAGGACAGAGCTGAGGCTGCCTGCCTGCCCAGAGACTCCACCCATCTAACCTGAACCTCATAGCCAATTGGCCTGGAGGTCAAACCCTCCTAGTGCTAACAACAATAATCTAGGCTTAACTTCAACAAGACTGTGCAACCCATATCCACCTCAGGTAACGGGGGAGGCTGAGCCACTGTCCCTTAGAGGACATCTACCACACAAAGCTAATCGACCAACTCAGGAAAGGTGCCACCATGCAGAGACATGGAAAGAAATCAGATGTGAAATAAATGGAGGAAAAAAACGACTGGACATGGAATTCAAAACCACGGTTATAGGGCTTTTCAAGAAGTTCCTAGAAAAGGCCGAGACCTACCAGGAAATGAACAAGACCTATGAGGAAATGAGCAAGACTTACGAAGATATGAATGAAGACCCTCAAGGATATGAAAAAGGACCAACTAGAAATTAAGCATACACTGACTCAAATAAAAAATTTTATACAAAGAACTAAAAGTATTCTAGAGCACCCCAAGAACCAAGTTAAAGATTTGAAATACAAAGAGGTAAAATCCACTCAGCTGGAAAAACAAGAAACCAACATGATCCAAAAAATTGAAGATAGTGTAAGGGGCCTCTGGGACGACGTCAAGCATACCAACATCCGAATTATAGGGGTGCCAGAAAAAGACAGAGAGCAAGACAATGAAAACCTAATTGAAGAAATAGTGACCGAAAATTTCCTACACCTGGTGAATTAAATTGACTTAGGAGTCCAAGAAGTGCACACAACCCCAAAATATAGGAACCCTAAGAGGACCACAACAAGGCATATCATAATTAAGATGCCTAGAGCAAAAGACAAAGAGAGAATATTAAAAGCAGCAAGAGAAACACAGTTAGTTACCTATAAGGGAGCACCCATACGATTGTCAGTGGATTTCTCAAAAGAAATTATGCAGGCCAGATGGGAGTGGCAAGAAATATCCAAAGTGAAGACTAGCAACAATCTACAACCAAGATTACTCTATCCAGAAAGGCTATCATTCAGAATTGAAGGTCAGATCAAATGTTTCGCAGCTAAGAAAAAGCTAAAGGAATTCAGCACCATCAAACTAATATTATATGAAATGCTGAAAGATATTCTTTAAGAAGAGGAAGAAGAAAAAGGTAAAAATAAAAATTATAAACAACAAATACACATCTATCAACAAATGAATATCAAGTGAATTAAAAATCTGATGAACAGGATAAACTGGTGAATAAATAGAATCATGGGCATAGCGAGGGAATGGACTAAGAATTCTTGGGGAGAAAAGGGGTGTGGGAGGTGCAGCAAGAGCCTGGAAAAAGTTCATGCACCTATGGAAGAGGACGGGGGGGGGGGGAGAGGTGAGAGAGGAGGGTGGGATTGGTACCGGGTAGTGGGCAACTATAGCGGGGGGAAAGGGGGAACAATGTAATTAATAAACTGGACAATAAAAAACAGAAAAAATGTGTAAAATCTCTGCCCTAGCTGGTTTGCCTCAGTGGATAGAGCATTGGCCTGCAGATTGAAGGGTTCCAGGTTTGATTCTCCTCAAGGGCACGGGCAGATGCCTGGGTCATAAGCTCATCCCCAGTAAGGGTTGTGCAGGAGGCAACCAATCAATGATTGTCTCTCATCATTGATGTTTCTCTCTCTCTCTCTCCCTCTCCCTTCCTAATATGTGTGTAGATAGGTAGATAGATAGATAGATGATAGATAGTTAGATAGATAGATAGATAGATAGATAGATAGATAGATAGATAGACAGAGAGAGGTTTTATACCATGGAAATAAATGTTCACTTGCAAAAGGGGAATGCTATAGTATATAACTGCTATCTCATCAGAGCCTTTTTAATGAAAGGTCCGGAGACAGGCAGCAGAGTGGCCCAGGTTTTCAAGTAGAACGTGGAACGCTGGGCCTCACAATGCCCTCCCCACTCGGGCTGTGAATTGACCGCTGGCCGGGCGGCAGCGACCCAACTCCCGAGTAGCCGGCAGCTGGCCGCCTCAGTCACAGAGCCTGGGTGAGGCCACCGAGGCCGTTCACCCTGGGTAGCATCAGAGGACCCCACCACCGTCGCCTCGCCCACCGCCGCTGCCGGCTCCGCAGCCCCCGCCTCCGCCTCACCTGGGCTTCTTTGGCCGCGACCCCCGAGGCCCCCGCCATGGCCGCCCGGCGGACCCCGCCAGCCCCGTCATGGCGCTCCAGTATCTACCACCCCGCCTGCGAGTGTGCCCTCAACCACCAGATCCAACTGGAGCTCTATGTCATCTACGTGTACGAGTCCATAGCCTGCTACTTCGAAGACCAGATCTCCCACAGGTATGTGAGCACCTTCCTCCTGGGACAGGCCGCCCTGCTGAATCAGCACGTCCGGGAGCTCATCCGGCTGGAGAGGCAGCGCATCGGCCATGCGCGCCAGTACGAGAGCGTCGTCAAATTGCCTGACTTGGACCAGTGGGACAGCAGCCTCGAGGCCCTGGACTACGCCCTGTACGTAGCCGTCCAAGTCAGCCAGGACCTGAGTTATCTGGAGCAGCTGGCCAAGAGAAGAAGGACGCGCATCTGTTGGGTTTCCTGGGGAAGAGCACTCTGCACGAGCAGGTGAAATCCTTTAAAGAGGTCAGGGTGCAAGTCAGCACCTTCCCTGTGTACCCAAGGAACCCGGGAGACAGCCTGGAGGAGCACCTCCTGGACAAGCTCTCCCTGGACGATAAAAAGAACTGAACTGAGCTTGGGCTTCTTTCCCACGGCCAGGAGGGGAGGAGAGGTGTGACTTCCTCTGGTCACATGGTGGGAATGCATATAGCAATACTGCCCTAATGGGTTTGACCATCTTGCAATAAAGCTCTGGGTTCCTAAATCAAGGTCTCTGGTTGGTTGGTGCGCCTCAATCCCTCACCTTGTAAGTTTTAAAAAGGTATCCAAGAGTCTCTCGGCCCACCCATGCCCACATTCAGCTTGGGCTCTCCAGGGATGGAGGGAGGAGGTGTTCTGTAGGACCCAGGAAATCACAAAATGAATCATGCCCTTATGAACAGTGTGGTGGGTGGGGGTGGAGCGAGGTGGATGGGCTGGGGCCCTGGTGAATGTGGGTGTATGTGCACAGCAAAAGTACTTTTAAAAATGGCCTAGCCCTGCATTGGTGGTTCAGTGGTGCTTCACTGGTGGTTCAATTCCAAGTCAGGGCACATGCCTGTGTTGGGGCTTCAGTCTCCAGTTGGGGGCCTGCAAGAAGCAGAACAATGATTGTCTCTCATCATTGATGTTTCTCTTGCTCCCTCTCCCTTCCTCTCTGAAAACAACTTTTAAATTGTTACGAATAAAAATAAGAAAAATAAAATGGTCTGGAATTTATCATAGTAGTTGCCTCTGGGGAAGAAGCAAAGAGAATGGGATTGGGACAGGATTAAAATAAAGGGGGCGTGGGGGTCTGCAACTTTAGCATAAATGTTTCCGTTCGTTCAGAAACACACATGTTAATGTATGTTGATTCTGAGTAGCTAGCTGGGGGCCCTGGAAGCCACATGACAGAGTACCCCTTTGACAAGCTCCCTCTGGGCAACAGTGATAACAGGAACTGAACCTTGGACTGGCTTCCCTATAGACACAAAGTTGATAAACTACAATGGTAACAATGACACTTTTCGAGGCCAAGTTCTTTTCTTCACACTATTGCATTTTGTTTTTATAAGAATCTCAAGAAGTTAACATTACAGGTGTCATCACCATGTCTTTACCAATCGAATAAAAGGAGGCTACATAGGTAAGAGGGTCTGGAATGCAGGCATGAACATGGAGCTCTGATGCCACATTTCTGTTCTATTTTTCCTATAAGCCCACAGGTGTATCAATGGGTTAAGCAAGACTGGATGGGTATACTGGGTATCCAGACGGATAGCCAGCACCGGGAGGGAGGGAAACCCCCAACACTCTTAGAGACAACCCTGACCACTACACTCTCCCCTAATTACAGGTGTGTCTTCCAGCCCTGGCGTGGGGGGTTGCATCTAAACCTCAGCCAAAAGGCTTCTCATATGAAATAAGTCTTCCGAATTAGCAACAAAATGTAGAAGAGGTAGCAGGCCACCTCACAGGAAGGCAGCGCACGCCCGCACACCTGACTTCCTCTGTTCAGGCTCTCTCTCCCACACAGGCAGCAATGTTATTACCTAAGTTGGCACTGGATACCTATAAGACCTCAGAACTGGGGATCCCCAGAGAGTTGAAAGTCCACTATCTACACAGATGGCTTCACCATCAGGGATTTCTCTCCAGACACAAGAGGTAGTGGGTGTGGCTGAAAAATACACATGTTCTGCCCCCAAATCCAGGTTATCTAGCTAAAGAAACCCTGTGTTTTTCCCATGTAGAGTACAGTAATCTAAACACTGAATCATTGGCTATTGAGGTCTCTTTGATGAGATCTTAAGCTGCCCAGTCTGGCTCCATCTTGGCCACTGAGCCCCTTCTTTACCTCATCTTTTCCCTTCCTGTGATTCCCCGGGATAATGCAGGGAAATCATCTTAGACTGGCATCCTGTTATTTACCTGGGAAAAAGGATTTCCTCACGTATAAGTCTCAAAAGAAAATTGTGTTACACTCCAGGGCCTGTTCCAAGCCACTGCTTGTAGCACCACACTTCCCAGCATTTCTTTAGGAATCCCTACCAGGGAAGTCAAGAAACAGCTGCAGCTCAATTGTTTCTCTCCTTGTTCTCTGGCAAGGCAAAAGTCAATGTTCTAAATCCCATAGATTAGGTTCAAACAGCCATATAAACATGTGGGGCAGCGGTGGAAAGAAGTGAGAAACATTCAGACTAATGAATTTGGCCCCATTGTACTTTCAAATGTCTTGACTTTGTCCATCCATGTAAGTTTCCTCATTTTCACACCTTCCACTACCAGAAACATCTCCAAAGGGCTGACAGAACAACTTCTTCTTCTTCTCCTTCTCCTTCTTTTTCTCATTCATTTTCTCCTTCTCCTTCTCCTTCTCCTTCTCCTGCATCTCCTTCTTCTTCTTCTTCTTCTTCTTCTTCTTCTTCTTCTTCTTCTTCTTTGCTTGGGAAAATGGATTATTCTAATAAAACTTTATGTTTTCAAACATGGCCACAAAAACTTATGGTTTTTTTACTAAGTATAAAACAAAATTGATGAAAAATGTTTTTCACTTTTTGTATTTGTAATCCATTAGCACAGGGTTGATGGCAGCAGGTGGGAGTGAAGGGAAGCTAAAGCGGCCACAGGCCAGTCACTGGGCAGTGGGGGAGAGCACCAGCCTGGGCTTCATTCACACATGCAGGAATACTCACCTACGGGTCAGCCACACACCACACAGCACAGATGCAGATGGCCACCCAGCGTCAACCACAGCCATGTCATGATGTGCTCCACTCTGGGTAAGCCCAATATGTGAAAATCCAAATAGTCAAACAGTTAAAGTAGAGGGAGGCTGCTTGCTTGCTTTACAAAAGAAGAAATCACAGGCTGCTTTTAAATGGTCAGCAGTCCAAATGCATCAAAGGTCAGAGGGTGAGGGGGAACAGGTCCCATCAGTAAAGAGGGAAAGAAAGAGATGAGGCTCTTCAACCCTTGCCTCAGTTACCCACATGTGTTTGCATCTCATTAGAGAGTGAGAGAGGCACGTAGTATACAGCTTAGGCTATTTGTTGGCAAACTAGTCAACAGAGCCAAATATCAACAGTACGACGATAGAAATTTCTTTTGAGAGCCAAAATTTTTAAACTTTATCTTCTAATGCCACTATTCAAAATAGACGGGCCCAGGCTGTGGTATTCTGTGGAGGAGCCACACTCAAGGGGCTAAAGAGCTGCATGTGACTCGCAAGCTGCAGTTTGCCAACCAAAGGTCTTAGGGCATTTTGATGTCCAGGAGTCCTTTTTAAAGTGTAAAATCTTGGGAGAGGAACCAACATGGAGGCATAGGTAAACAGCTATCTTGCTGCCGTACACAGCAATTTCAAAACTATAACTTAACGAAAGAACAAACATCATCCAGAATCACCGGAAAGCTGGCTGAGTGAAAATTGCACACATAAAAGTGAAGATAGGACACTGTGATTCAGAGGTGCAGAGGAGGACAGCGTTGAAGATATGCACGGAGAGAGGTTTGGAGCCTTGCGCGTGCCAACGGATAGGGCAGGCAGCTGAAAACCCGGCCGGTTTTCTCAAATTGGGAAGAAAAAGACGTCCCACTGCACTGATTCCCCAGCTCCTGGCGAAGTCTGGGGAACCCACAATCATACGGGGTAAAAACTGCTCAGTGGGGAGGCACGCTGAATCTTGGACACTGCAAGGGTCTGCAAGCTTGTGGAGAGGGTGAGCTTGTGCAGAATGCGTGTGAACTTGGGAACAGCACAGCTGCATGACTGTGCACAGAGGACGCGTGACTTACTTTCTCATTCAGGAAACCACCAGATAGCATTGTTTTAAGACCCTGGGTGAGACATTGGGTGTGCAGACTCATTTGGAGAGATGCTGAATTGTCTGGCAGCGGGTGGAGCTTGGCAGCAGCTCTCTCTCAGAGGTGCTGGCAGCCATTGCCACCTGGCACAGAGTCCCAGGGGCCACATAGGACAGAGCTGAGGCTGCCTGCCTGCCCAGAGACTCCACCCATCTAACCTGAACCTCATAGCCAATTGGCCTGGAGGTCAAACCCTCCTAGTGCTAACAACAATAATCTAGGCTTAACTTCAACAAGACTGTGCAACCCATATCCACCTCAGGTAACGGGGGAGGCTGAGCCACTGTCCCTTAGAGGACATCTACCACACAAAGCTAATCGACCAACTCAGGAAAGGTGCCACCATGCAGAGACATGGAAAGAAATCAGATGTGAAATAAATGGAGGAAAAAAACGACTGGACATGGAATTCAAAACCACGGTTATAGGGCTTTTCAAGAAGCTCCTAGAAAAGGCCGAGACCTACAAGGAAATGAACAAGACCTATGAGGAAATGAGCAAGACTTACGAAGATATGAATGAAGACCCTCAAGGATATGAAAAAGGACCAACTAGAAATTAAGCATACACTGACTCAAATAAAAAATTTTATACAAAGAACTAAAAGTATTCTAGAGCACCCCAAGAACCAAGTTAAAGATTTGAAATACAAAGAGGTAAAATCCACTCAGCTGGAAAAACAAGAAACCAACATGATCCAAAAAATTGAAGATAGTGTAAGGGGCCTCTGGGACGACGTCAAGCATACCAACATCCGAATTATAGGGGTGCCAGAAAAAGACAGAGAGCAAGACAATGAAAACCTAATTGAAGAAATAGTGACCGAAAATTTCCTACACCTGGTGAATTAAATTGACTTAGGAGTCCAAGAAGCGCACACAACCCCAAAATATAGGAACCCTAAGAGGACCACAACAAGGCATATCATAATTAAGATGCCTAGAGCAAAAGACAAAGAGAGAATATTAAAAGCAGCAAGAGAAACACAGTTAGTTACCTATAAGGGAGCACCCATACGATTGTCAGTGGATTTCTCAAAAGAAATTATGCAGGCCAGATGGGAGTGGCAAGAAATATCCAAAGTGAAGACTAGCAACAATCTACAACCAAGATTACTCTATCCAGAAAGGCTATCATTCAGAATTGAAGGTCAGATCAAATGTTTCGCAGCTAAGAAAAAGCTAAAGGAATTCAGCACCATCAAACTAATATTATATGAAATGCTGAAAGATATTCTTTAAGAAGAGGAAGAAGAAAAAGGTAAAAATAAAAATTATAAACAACAAATACACATCTATCAACAAATGAATATCAAGTGAATTAAAAATCTGATGAACAGGATAAACTGGTGAATAAATAGAATCATGGGCATAGCGAGGGAATGGACTAAGAATTCTTGGGGAGAAAAGGGGTGTGGGAGGTGCAGCAAGAGCCTGGAAAAAGTTCATGCACCTATGGAAGAGGACGGGGGGGTGAGGTGAGAGAGGAGGGTGGGATTGGTACCGGGTAGTGGGCAACTATAGCGGGGGGAAAGGGGGAACAATGTAATTAATAAACTGGACAATAAAAAACAGAAAAAATGTGTAAAATCTCTGCCCTAGCTGGTTTGCCTCAGTGGATAGAGCATTGGCCTGCAGATTGAAGGGTTCCAGGTTTGATTCTCCTCAAGGGCACGGGCAGATGCCTGGGTCATAAGCTCATCCCCAGTAAGGATTGTGCAGGAGGCAAGCAATCAATGATTGTCTCTCATCATTGATGTTTCTCTCTCTCTCTCCCTCTCCCTTCCTAATATGTTTATAGATAGATAGATAGATAGATAGATAGATAGATAGATAGATAGACAGAGAGAGGTTTTATACCATGGAAATAAATGTTCACTTGCAAAAGGGGAATGCTATAGTATATAACTGCTATCTCATCAGAGCCTTTTTAATGAAAGGTCCGGAGACAGGCAGCAGAGTGGCCCAGGTTTTCAAGTAGAACGTGGAACGCTGGGCCTCACAATGCCCTCCCCACTCGGGCTGTGAATTGACCGCTGGCCGGGCGGCAGCGACCCAACTCCCGAGTAGCCGGCAGCTGGCCGCCTCAGTCACAGAGCCTGGGTGAGGCCACCGAGGCCGTTCACCCTGGGTAGCATCAGAGGACCCCACCACCGTCGCCTCGCCCACCGCCGCTGCCGGCTCCGCAGCCCCCGCCTCCGCCTCACCTGGGCTTCTTTGGCCGCGACCCCCGAGGCCCCCGCCATGGCCGCCCGGCGGACCCCGCCAGCCCCGTCATGGCGCTCCAGTATCTACCACCCCGCCTGCGAGTGTGCCCTCAACCACCAGATCCAACTGGAGCTCTATGTCATCTACGTGTACGAGTCCATAGCCTGCTACTTCGAAGACCAGATCTCCCACAGGTATGTGAGCACCTTCCTCCTGGGACAGGCCGCCCTGCTGAATCAGCACGTCCGGGAGCTCATCCGGCTGGAGAGGCAGCGCATCGGCCATGCGCGCCAGTACGAGAGCGTCGTCAAATTGCCTGACTTGGACCAGTGGGACAGCAGCCTCGAGGCCCTGGACTACGCCCTGTACGTAGCCGTCCAAGTCAGCCAGGACCTGAGTTATCTGGAGCAGCTGGCCAAGGAGAAGAAGGACGCGCATCTGTTGGGTTTCCTGGGGAAGAGCACTCTGCACGAGCAGGTGAAATCCTTTAAAGAGGTCAGGGTGCAAGTCAGCACCTTCCCTGTGTACCCAAGGAACCCGGGAGACAGCCTGGAGGAGCACCTCCTGGACAAGCTCTCCCTGGACGATAAAAAGAACTGAACTGAGCTTGGGCTTCTTTCCCACGGCCAGGAGGGGAGGAGAGGTGTGACTTCCTCTGGTCACATGGTGGGAATGCATATAGCAATACTGCCCTAATGGGTTTGACCATCTTGCAATAAAGCTCTGGGTTCCTAAATCAAGGTCTCTGGTTGGTTGGTGCGCCTCAATCCCTCACCTTGTAAGTTTTAAAAAGGTATCCAAGAGTCTCTCGGCCCACCCATGCCCACATTCAGCTTGGGCTCTCCAGGGATGGAGGGAGGAGGTGTTCTGTAGGACCCAGGAAATCACAAAATGAATCATGCCCTTATGAACAGTGTGGTGGGTGGGGGTGGAGCGAGGTGGATGGGCTGGGGCCCTGGTGAATGTGGGTGTATGTGCACAGCAAAAGTACTTTTAAAAATGGCCTAGCCCTGCATTGGTGGTTCAGTGGTGCTTCACTGGTGGTTCAATTCCAAGTCAGGGCACATGCCTGTGTTGGGGCTTCAGTCTCCAGTTGGGGGCCTGCAAGAAGCAGAACAATGATTGTCTCTCATCATTGATGTTTCTCTTGCTCCCTCTCCCTTCCTCTCTGAAAACAACTTTTAAATTGTTACGAATAAAAATAAGAAAAATAAAATGGTCTGGAATTTATCATAGTAGTTGCCTCTGGGGAAGAAGCAAAGAGAATGGGATTGGGACAGGATTAAAATAAAGGGGGCGTGGGGGTCTGCAACTTTAGCATAAATGTTTCCGTTCGTTCAGAAACACACATGTTAATGTATGTTGATTCTGAGTAGCTAGCTGGGGGCCCTGGAAGCCACATGACAGAGTACCCCTTTGACAAGCTCCCTCTGGGCAACAGTGATAACAGGAACTGAACCTTGGACTGGCTTCCCTATAGACACAAAGTTGATAAACTACAATGGTAACAATGACACTTTTCGAGGCCAAGTTCTTTTCTTCACACTATTGCATTTTGTTTTTATAAGAATCTCAAGAAGTTAACATTACAGGTGTCATCACCATGTCTTTACCAATCGAATAAAAGGAGGCTACATAGGTAAGAGGGTCTGGAATGCAGGCATGAACATGGAGCTCTGATGCCACATTTCTGTTCTATTTTTCCTATAAGCCCACAGGTGTATCAATGGGTTAAGCAAGACTGGATGGGTATACTGGGTATCCAGACGGATAGCCAGCACCGGGAGGGAGGGAAACCCCCAACACTCTTAGAGACAACCCTGACCACTACACTCTCCCCTAATTACAGGTGTGTCTTCCAGCCCTGGCGTGGGGGGTTGCATCTAAACCTCAGCCAAAAGGCTTCTCATATGAAATAAGTCTTCCGAATTAGCAACAAAATGTAGAAGAGGTAGCAGGCCACCTCACAGGAAGGCAGCCCACGCCCGCACACCTGACTTCCTCTGTTCAGGCTCTCTCTCCCACACAGGCAGCAATGTTATTACCTAAGTTGGCACTGGATACCTATAAGACCTCAGAACTGGGGATCCCCAGAGAGTTGAAAGTCCACTATCTACACAGATGGCTTCACCATCAGGGATTTCTCTCCAGACACAAGAGGTAGTGGGTGTGGCTGAAAAATACACATGTTCTGCCCCCAAATCCAGGTTATCTAGCTAAAGAAACCCTGTGTTTTTCCCATGTAGAGTACAGTAATCTAAACACTGAATCATTGGCTATTGAGGTCTCTTTGATGAGATCTTAAGCTGCCCAGTCTGGCTCCATCTTGGCCACTGAGCCCCTTCTTTACCTCATCTTTTCCCTTCCTGTGATTCCCCGGGATAATGCAGGGAAATCATCTTAGACTGGCATCCTGTTATTTACCTGGGAAAAAGGATTTCCTCACGTATAAGTCTCAAAAGAAAATTGTGTTACACTCCAGGGCCTGTTCCAAGCCACTGCTTGTAGCACCACACTTCCCAGCATTTCTTTAGGAATCCCTACCAGGGAAGTCAAGAAACAGCTGCAGCTCAATTGGTTCTCTCCTTGTTCTCTGGCAAGGCAAAAGTCAATGTTCTAAATCCCATAGATTAGGTTCAAACAGCCATATAAACATGTGGGGCAGCGGTGGAAAGAAGTGAGAAACATTCAGACTAATGAATTTGGCCCCATTGTACTTTCAAATGTCTTGACTTTGTCCATCCATGTAAGTTTCCTCATTTTCACACCTTCCACTACCAGAAACATCTCCAAAGGGCTGACAGAACAACTTCTTCTTCTTCTCCTTCTCCTTCTTTTTCTCATTCATTTTCTCCTTCTCCTTCTCCTTCTCCTTCTCCTGCATCTCCTTCTTCTTCTTCTTCTTCTTCTTCTTCTTCTTCTTCTTCTTCTTCTTCTTCTTTGCTTGGGAAAATGGATTATTCTAATAAAACTTTATGTTTTCAAAAATGGCCACAAAAACTTATGGTTTTTTTACTAAGTATAAAACAAAATTGATGAAAAATGTTTTTCACTTTTTGTATTTGTAATCCATTAGCACAGGGTTGATGGCAGCAGGTGGGAGTGAAGGGAAGCTAAAGCGGCCACAGGCCAGTCACTGGGCAGTGGGGGAGAGCACCAGCCTGGGCTTCATTCACACATGCAGGAATACTCACCTACGGGTCAGCCACACACCACACAGCACAGATGCAGATGGCCACCCAGCGTCAACCACAGCCATGTCATGATGTGCTCCACTCTGGGTAAGCCCAATATGTGAAAATCCAAATAGTCAAACAGTTAAAGTAGAGGGAGGCTGCTTGCTTGCTTTACAAAAGAAGAAATCACAGGCTGCTTTTAAATGGTCAGCAGTCCAAATGCATCAAAGGTCAGAGGGTGAGGGGGAACAGGTCCCATCAGTAAAGAGGGAAAGAAAGAGATGAGGCTCTTCAACCCTTGCCTCAGTTACCCACATGTGTTTGCATCTCATTAGAGAGTGAGAGAGGCACGTAGTATACAGCTTAGGCTATTTGTTGGCAAACTAGTCAACAGAGCCAAATATCAACAGTACGACGATAGAAATTTCTTTTGAGAGCCAAAATTTTTAAACTTTATCTTCTAATGCCACTATTCAAAATAGACGGGCCCAGGCTGTGGTATTCTGTGGAGGAGCCACACTCAAGGGGCTAAAGAGCTGCATGTGACTCGCAAGCTGCAGTTTGCCAACCAAAGGTCTTAGGGCATTTTGATGTCCAGGAGTCCTTTTTAAAGTGTAAAATCTTGGGAGAGGAACCAACATGGAGGCATAGGTAAACAGCTATCTTGCTGCCGTACACAGCAATTTCAAAACTATAACTTAACGAAAGAACAAACATCATCCAGAATCACCGGAAAGCTGGCTGAGTGAAAATTGCACACATAAAAGTGAAGATAGGACACTGTGATTCAGAGGTGCAGAGGAGGACAGCGTTGAAGATATGCACGGAGAGAGGTTTGGAGCCTTGCGCGTGCCAACGGATAGGGCAGGCAGCTGAAAACCCGGCCGGTTTTCTCAAATTGGGAAGAAAAAGACGTCCCACTGCACTGATTCCCCAGCTCCTGGCGAAGTCTGGGGAACCCACAATCATACGGGGTAAAAACTGCTCAGTGGGGAGGCACGCTGAATCTTGGACACTGCAAGGGTCTGCAAGCTTGTGGAGAGGGTGAGCTTGTGCAGAGTGCGTGTGAACTTGGGAACAGCACAGCTGCATGACTGTGCACAGAGGACGCGTGACTTACTTTCTCATTCAGGAAACCACCAGATAGCATTGTTTTAAGACCCTGGGTGAGACATTGGGTGTGCAGACTCATTTGGAGAGATGCTGAATTGTCTGGCAGCGGGTGGAGCTTGGCAGCAGCTCTCTCTCAGAGGTGCTGGCAGCCATTGCCACCTGGCACAGAGTCCCAGGGGCCACATAGGACAGAGCTGAGGCTGCCTGCCTGCCCAGAGACTCCACCCATCTAACCTGAACCTCATAGCCAATTGGCCTGGAGGTCAAACCCTCCTAGTGCTAACAACAATAATCTAGGCTTAACTTCAACAAGACTGTGCAACCCATATCCACCTCAGGTAACGGGGGAGGCTGAGCCACTGTCCCTTAGAGGACATCTACCACACAAAGCTAATCGACCAACTCAGGAAAGGTGCCACCATGCAGAGACATGGAAAGAAATCAGATGTGAAATAAATGGAGGAAAAAAACGACTGGACATGGAATTCAAAACCACGGTTATAGGGCTTTTCAAGAAGCTCCTAGAAAAGGCCGAGACCTACAAGGAAATGAACAAGACCTATGAGGAAATGAGCAAGACTTACGAAGATATGAATGAAGACCCTCAAGGATATGAAAAAGGACCAACTAGAAATTAAGCATACACTGACTCAAATAAAAAATTTTATACAAAGACCTAAAAGTATTCTAGAGCACCCCAAGAACCAAGTTAAAGATTTGAAATACAAAGAGGTAAAATCCACTCAGCTGGAAAAACAAGAAACCAACATGATCCAAAAAATTGAAGATAGTGTAAGGGGCCTCTGGGACGACGTCAAGCATACCAACATCCGAATTATAGGGGTGCCAGAAAAAGACAGAGAGCAAGACAATGAAAACCTAATTGAAGAAATAGTGACCGAAAATTTCCTACACCTGGTGAATTAAATTGACTTAGGAGTCCAAGAAGCGCACACAACCCCAAAATATAGGAACCCTAAGAGGACCACAACAAGGCATATCATAATTAAGATGCCTAGAGCAAAAGACAAAGAGAGAATATTAAAAGCAGCAAGAGAAACACAGTTAGTTACCTATAAGGGAGCACCCATACGATTGTCAGTGGATTTCTCAAAAGAAATTATGCAGGCCAGATGGGAGTGGCAAGAAATATCCAAAGTGAAGACTAGCAACAATCTACAACCAAGATTACTCTATCCAGAAAGGCTATCATTCAGAATTGAAGGTCAGATCAAATGTTTCGCAGCTAAGAAAAAGCTAAAGGAATTCAGCACCATCAAACTAATATTATATGAAATGCTGAAAGATATTCTTTAAGAAGAGGAAGAAGAAAAAGGTAAAAATAAAAATTATAAACAACAAATACACATCTATCAACAAATGAATATCAAGTGAATTAAAAATCTGATGAACAGGATAAACTGGTGAATAAATAGAATCATGGGCATAGCGAGGGAATGGACTAAGAATTCTTGGGGAGAAAAGGGGTGTGGGAGGTGCAGCAAGAGCCTGGAAAAAGTTCATGCACCTATGGAAGAGGACGGGGGGGTGAGGTGAGAGAGGAGGGTGGGATTGGTACCGGGTAGTGGGCAACTATAGCGGGGGGAAAGGGGGAACAATTTAATTAATAAACTGGACAATAAAAAACAGAAAAAATGTGTAAAATCTCTGCCCTAGCTGGTTTGCCTCAGTGGATAGAGCATTGGCCTGCAGATTGAAGGGTTCCAGGTTTGATTCTCCTCAAGGGCACGGGCAGATGCCTGGGTCATAAGCTCATCCCCAGTAAGGATTGTGCAGGAGGCAAGCAATCAATGATTGTCTCTCATCATTGATGTTTCTCTCTCTCTCTCCCTCTCCCTTCCTAATATGTTTATAGATAGATAGATAGATAGATAGATAGATAGATAGATAGACAGAGAGAGGTTTTATACCATGGAAATAAATGTTCACTTGCAAAAGGGGAATGCTATAGTATATAACTGCTATCTCATCAGAGCCTTTTTAATGAAAGGTCCGGAGACAGGCAGCAGAGTGGCCCAGGTTTTCAAGTAGAACGTGGAACGCTGGGCCTCACAATGCCCTCCCCACTCGGGCTGTGAATTGACCGCTGGCCGGGCGGCAGCGACCCAACTCCCGAGTAGCCGGCAGCTGGCCGCCTCAGTCACAGAGCCTGGGTGAGGCCACCGAGGCCGTTCACCCTGGGTAGCATCAGAGGACCCCACCACCGTCGCCTCGCCCACCGCCGCTGCCGGCTCCGCAGCCCCCGCCTCCGCCTCACCTGGGCTTCTTTGGCCGCGACCCCCGAGGCCCCCGCCATGGCCGCCCGGCGGACCCCGCCAGCCCCGTCATGGCGCTCCAGTATCTACCACCCCGCCTGCGAGTGTGCCCTCAACCACCAGATCCAACTGGAGCTCTATGTCATCTACGTGTACGAGTCCATAGCCTGCTACTTCGAAGACCAGATCTCCCACAGGTATGTGAGCACCTTCCTCCTGGGACAGGCCGCCCTGCTGAATCAGCACGTCCGGGAGCTCATCCGGCTGGAGAGGCAGCGCATCGGCCATGCGCGCCAGTACGAGAGCGTCGTCAAATTGCCTGACTTGGACCAGTGGGACAGCAGCCTCGAGGCCCTGGACTACGCCCTGTACGTAGCCGTCCAAGTCAGCCAGGACCTGAGTTATCTGGAGCAGCTGGCCAAGGAGAAGAAGGACGCGCATCTGTTGGGTTTCCTGGGGAAGAGCACTCTGCACGAGCAGGTGAAATCCTTTAAAGAGGTCAGGGTGCAAGTCAGCACCTTCCCTGTGTACCCAAGGAACCCGGGAGACAGCCTGGAGGAGCACCTCCTGGACAAGCTCTCCCTGGACGATAAAAAGAACTGAACTGAGCTTGGGCTTCTTTCCCACGGCCAGGAGGGGAGGAGAGGTGTGACTTCCTCTGGTCACATGGTGGGAATGCATATAGCAATACTGCCCTAATGGGTTTGACCATCTTGCAATAAAGCTCTGGGTTCCTAAATCAAGGTCTCTGGTTGGTTGGTGCGCCTCAATCCCTCACCTTGTAAGTTTTAAAAAGGTATCCAAGAGTCTCTCGGCCCACCCATGCCCACATTCAGCTTGGGCTCTCCAGGGATGGAGGGAGGAGGTGTTCTGTAGGACCCAGGAAATCACAAAATGAATCATGCCCTTATGAACAGTGTGGTGGGTGGGGGTGGAGCGAGGTGGATGGGCTGGGGCCCTGGTGAATGTGGGTGTATGTGCACAGCAAAAGTACTTTTAAAAATGGCCTAGCCCTGCATTGGTGGTTCAGTGGTGCTTCACTGGTGGTTCAATTCCAAGTCAGGGCACATGCCTGTGTTGGGGCTTCAGTCTCCAGTTGGGGGCCTGCAAGAAGCAGAACAATGATTGTCTCTCATCATTGATGTTTCTCTTGCTCCCTCTCCCTTCCTCTCTGAAAACAACTTTTAAATTGTTACGAATAAAAATAAGAAAAATAAAATGGTCTGGAATTTATCATAGTAGTTGCCTCTGGGGAAGAAGCAAAGAGAATGGGATTGGGACAGGATTAAAATAAAGGGGGCGTGGGGGTCTGCAACTTTAGCATAAATGTTTCCGTTCGTTCAGAAACACACATGTTAATGTATGTTGATTCTGAGTAGCTAGCTGGGGGCCCTGGAAGCCACATGACAGAGTACCCCTTTGACAAGCTCCCTCTGGGCAACAGTGATAACAGGAACTGAACCTTGGACTGGCTTCCCTATAGACACAAAGTTGATAAACTACAATGGTAACAATGACACTTTTCGAGGCCAAGTTCTTTTCTTCACACTATTGCATTTTGTTTTTATAAGAATCTCAAGAAGTTAACATTACAGGTGTCATCACCATGTCTTTACCAATCGAATAAAAGGAGGCTACATAGGTAAGAGGGTCTGGAATGCAGGCATGAACATGGAGCTCTGATGCCACATTTCTGTTCTATTTTTCCTATAAGCCCACAGGTGTATCAATGGGTTAAGCAAGACTGGATGGGTATACTGGGTATCCAGACGGATAGCCAGCACCGGGAGGGAGGGAAACCCCCAACACTCTTAGAGACAACCCTGACCACTACACTCTCCCCTAATTACAGGTGTGTCTTCCAGCCCTGGCGTGGGGGGTTGCATCTAAACCTCAGCCAAAAGGCTTCTCATATGAAATAAGTCTTCCGAATTAGCAACAAAATGTAGAAGAGGTAGCAGGCCACCTCACAGGAAGGCAGCGCACGCCCGCACACCTGACTTCCTCTGTTCAGGCTCTCTCTCCCACACAGGCAGCAATGTTATTACCTAAGTTGGCACTGGATACCTATAAGACCTCAGAACTGGGGATCCCCAGAGAGTTGAAAGTCCACTATCTACACAGATGGCTTCACCATCAGGGATTTCTCTCCAGACACAAGAGGTAGTGGGTGTGGCTGAAAAATACACATGTTCTGCCCCCAAATCCAGGTTATCTAGCTAAAGAAACCCTGTGTTTTTCCCATGTAGAGTACAGTAATCTAAACACTGAATCATTGGCTATTGAGGTCTCTTTGATGAGATCTTAAGCTGCCCAGTCTGGCTCCATCTTGGCCACTGAGCCCCTTCTTTACCTCATCTTTTCCCTTCCTGTGATTCCCCGGGATAATGCAGGGAAATCATCTTAGACTGGCATCCTGTTATTTACCTGGGAAAAAGGATTTCCTCACGTATAAGTCTCAAAAGAAAATTGTGTTACACTCCAGGGCCTGTTCCAAGCCACTGCTTGTAGCACCACACTTCCCAGCATTTCTTTAGGAATCCCTACCAGGGAAGTCAAGAAACAGCTGCAGCTCAATTGGTTCTCTCCTTGTTCTCTGGCAAGGCAAAAGTCAATGTTCTAAATCCCATAGATTAGGTTCAAACAGCCATATAAACATGTGGGGCAGCGGTGGAAAGAAGTGAGAAACATTCAGACTAATGAATTTGGCCCCATTGTACTTTCAAATGTCTTGACTTTGTCCATCCATGTAAGTTTCCTCATTTTCACACCTTCCACTACCAGAAACATCTCCAAAGGGCTGACAGAACAACTTCTTCTTCTTCTCCTTCTCCTTCTTTTTCTCATTCATTTTCTCCTTCTCCTTCTCCTTCTCCTTCTCCTGCATCTCCTTCTTCTTCTTCTTCTTCTTCTTCTTCTTCTTCTTCTTCTTCTTCTTCTTCTTTGCTTGGGAAAATGGATTATTCTAATAAAACTTTATGTTTTCAAACATGGCCACAAAAACTTATGGTTTTTTTACTAAGTATAAAACAAAATTGATGAAAAATGTTTTTCACTTTTTGTATTTGTAATCCATTAGCACAGGGTTGATGGCAGCAGGTGGGAGTGAAGGGAAGCTAAAGCGGCCACAGGCCAGTCACTGGGCAGTGGGGGAGAGCACCAGCCTGGGCTTCATTCACACATGCAGGAATACTCACCTACGGGTCAGCCACACACCACACAGCACAGATGCAGATGGCCACCCAGCGTCAACCACAGCCATGTCATGATGTGCTCCACTCTGGGTAAGCCCAATATGTGAAAATCCAAATAGTCAAACAGTTAAAGTAGAGGGAGGCTGCTTGCTTGCTTTACAAAAGAAGAAATCACAGGCTGCTTTTAAATGGTCAGCAGTCCAAATGCATCAAAGGTCAGAGGGTGAGGGGGAACAGGTCCCATCAGTAAAGAGGGAAAGAAAGAGATGAGGCTCTTCAACCCTTGCCTCAGTTACCCACATGTGTTTGCATCTCATTAGAGAGTGAGAGAGGCACGTAGTATACAGCTTAGGCTATTTGTTGGCAAACTAGTCAACAGAGCCAAATATCAACAGTACGACGATAGAAATTTCTTTTGAGAGCCAAAATTTTTAAACTTTATCTTCTAATGCCACTATTCAAAATAGACGGGCCCAGGCTGTGGTATTCTGTGGAGGAGCCACACTCAAGGGGCTAAAGAGCTGCATGTGACTCGCAAGCTGCAGTTTGCCAACCAAAGGTCTTAGGGCATTTTGATGTCCAGGAGTCCTTTTTAAAGTGTAAAATCTTGGGAGAGGAACCAACATGGAGGCATAGGTAAACAGCTATCTTGCTGCCGTACACAGCAATTTCAAAACTATAACTTAACGAAAGAACAAACATCATCCAGAATCACCGGAAAGCTGGCTGAGTGAAAATTGCACACATAAAAGTGAAGATAGGACACTGTGATTCAGAGGTGCAGAGGAGGACAGCGTTGAAGATATGCACGGAGAGAGGTTTGGAGCCTTGCGCGTGCCAACGGATAGGGCAGGCAGCTGAAAACCCGGCCGGTTTTCTCAAATTGGGAAGAAAAAGACGTCCCACTGCACTGATTCCCCAGCTCCTGGCGAAGTCTGGGGAACCCACAATCATACGGGGTAAAAACTGCTCAGTGGGGAGGCACGCTGAATCTTGGACACTGCAAGGGTCTGCAAGCTTGTGGAGAGGGTGAGCTTGTGCAGAGTGCGTGTGAACTTGGGAACAGCACAGCTGCATGACTGTGCACAGAGGACGCGTGACTTACTTTCTCATTCAGGAAACCACCAGATAGCATTGTTTTAAGACCCTGGGTGAGACATTGGGTGTGCAGACTCATTTGGAGAGATGCTGAATTGTCTGGCAGCGGGTGGAGCTTGGCAGCAGCTCTCTCTCAGAGGTGCTGGCAGCCATTGCCACCTGGCACAGAGTCCCAGGGGCCACATAGGACAGAGCTGAGGCTGCCTGCCTGCCCAGAGACTCCACCCATCTAACCTGAACCTCATAGCCAATTGGCCTGGAGGTCAAACCCTCCTAGTGCTAACAACAATAATCTAGGCTTAACTTCAACAAGACTGTGCAACCCATATCCACCTCAGGTAACGGGGGAGGCTGAGCCACTGTCCCTTAGAGGACATCTACCACACAAAGCTAATCGACCAACTCAGGAAAGGTGCCACCATGCAGAGACATGGAAAGAAATCAGATGTGAAATAAATGGAGGAAAAAAACGACTGGACATGGAATTCAAAACCACGGTTATAGGGCTTTTCAAGAAGCTCCTAGAAAAGGCCGAGACCTACAAGGAAATGAACAAGACCTATGAGGAAATGAGCAAGACTTACGAAGATATGAATGAAGACCCTCAAGGATATGAAAAAGGACCAACTAGAAATTAAGCATACACTGACTCAAATAAAAAATTTTATACAAAGACCTAAAAGTATTCTAGAGCACCCCAAGAACCAAGTTAAAGATTTGAAATACAAAGAGGTAAAATCCACTCAGCTGGAAAAACAAGAAACCAACATGATCCAAAAAATTGAAGATAGTGTAAGGGGCCTCTGGGACGACGTCAAGCATACCAACATCCGAATTATAGGGGTGCCAGAAAAAGACAGAGAGCAAGACAATGAAAACCTAATTGAAGAAATAGTGACCGAAAATTTCCTACACCTGGTGAATTAAATTGACTTAGGAGTCCAAGAAGCGCACACAACCCCAAAATATAGGAACCCTAAGAGGACCACAACAAGGCATATCATAATTAAGATGCCTAGAGCAAAAGACAAAGAGAGAATATTAAAAGCAGCAAGAGAAACACAGTTAGTTACCTATAAGGGAGCACCCATACGATTGTCAGTGGATTTCTCAAAAGAAATTATGCAGGCCAGATGGGAGTGGCAAGAAATATCCAAAGTGAAGACTAGCAACAATCTACAACCAAGATTACTCTATCCAGAAAGGCTATCATTCAGAATTGAAGGTCAGATCAAATGTTTCGCAGCTAAGAAAAAGCTAAAGGAATTCAGCACCATCAAACTAATATTATATGAAATGCTGAAAGATATTCTTTAAGAAGAGGAAGAAGAAAAAGGTAAAAATAAAAATTATAAACAACAAATACACATCTATCAACAAATGAATATCAAGTGAATTAAAAATCTGATGAACAGGATAAACTGGTGAATAAATAGAATCATGGGCATAGCGAGGGAATGGACTAAGAATTCTTGGGGAGAAAAGGGGTGTGGGAGGTGCAGCAAGAGCCTGGAAAAAGTTCATGCACCTATGGAAGAGGACGGGGGGGGGGGAGGTGAGAGAGGAGGGTGGGATTGGTACCGGGTAGTGGGCAACTATAGCGGGGGGAAAGGGGGAACAATGTAATTAATAAACTGGACAATAAAAAACAGAAAAAATGTGTAAAATCTCTGCCCTAGCTGGTTTGCCTCAGTGGATAGAGCATTGGCCTGCAGATTGAAGGGTTCCAGGTTTGATTCTCCTCAAGGGCACGGGCAGATGCCTGGGTCATAAGCTCATCCCCAGTAAGGATTGTGCAGGAGGCAAGCAATCAATGATTGTCTCTCATCATTGATGTTTCTCTCTCTCTCTCCCTCTCCCTTCCTAATATGTTTATAGATAGATAGATAGATAGATAGATAGATAGATAGATAGATAGATAGATAGACAGAGAGAGGTTTTATACCATGGAAATAAATGTTCACTTGCAAAAGGGGAATGCTATAGTATATAACTGCTATCTCATCAGAGCCTTTTTAATGAAAGGTCCGGAGACAGGCAGCAGAGTGGCCCAGGTTTTCAAGTAGAACGTGGAACGCTGGGCCTCACAATGCCCTCCCCACTCGGGCTGTGAATTGACCGCTGGCCGGGCGGCAGCGACCCAACTCCCGAGTAGCCGGCAGCTGGCCGCCTCAGTCACAGAGCCTGGGTGAGGCCACCGAGGCCGTTCACCCTGGGTAGCATCAGAGGACCCCACCACCGTCGCCTCGCCCACCGCCGCTGCCGGCTCCGCAGCCCCCGCCTCCGCCTCACCTGGGCTTCTTTGGCCGCGACCCCCGAGGCCCCCGCCATGGCCGCCCGGCGGACCCCGCCAGCCCCGTCATGGCGCTCCAGTATCTACCACCCCGCCTGCGAGTGTGCCCTCAACCACCAGATCCAACTGGAGCTCTATGTCATCTACGTGTACGAGTCCATAGCCTGCTACTTCGAAGACCAGATCTCCCACAGGTATGTGAGCACCTTCCTCCTGGGACAGGCCGCCCTGCTGAATCAGCACGTCCGGGAGCTCATCCGGCTGGAGAGGCAGCGCATCGGCCATGCGCGCCAGTACGAGAGCGTCGTCAAATTGCCTGACTTGGACCAGTGGGACAGCAGCCTCGAGGCCCTGGACTACGCCCTGTACGTAGCCGTCCAAGTCAGCCAGGACCTGAGTTATCTGGAGCAGCTGGCCAAGGAGAAGAAGGACGCGCATCTGTTGGGTTTCCTGGGGAAGAGCACTCTGCACGAGCAGGTGAAATCCTTTAAAGAGGTCAGGGTGCAAGTCAGCACCTTCCCTGTGTACCCAAGGACCCCGGGAGACAGCCTGGAGGAGCACCTCCTGGACAAGCTCTCCCTGGACGATAAAAAGAACTGAACTGAGCTTGGGCTTCTTTCCCACGGCCAGGAGGGGAGGAGAGGTGTGACTTCCTCTGGTCACATGGTGGGAATGCATATAGCAATACTGCCCTAATGGGTTTGACCATCTTGCAATAAAGCTCTGGGTTCCTAAATCAAGGTCTCTGGTTGGTTGGTGCGCCTCAATCCCTCACCTTGTAAGTTTTAAAAAGGTATCCAAGAGTCTCTCGGCCCACCCATGCCCACATTCAGCTTGGGCTCTCCAGGGATGGAGGGAGGAGGTGTTCTGTAGGACCCAGGAAATCACAAAATGAATCATGCCCTTATGAACAGTGTGGTGGGTGGGGGTGGAGCGAGGTGGATGGCCTGGGGCCCTGGTGAATGTGGGTGTATGTGCACAGCAAAAGTACTTTTAAAAATGGCCTAGCCCTGCATTGGTGGTTCAGTGGTGCTTCATTGGTGGTTCAATTCCAAGTCAGGGCACATGCCTGTGTTGGGGCTTCAGTCTCTAGTTGGTGGCCTGCAAGAAGCAGAACAATGATTGTCTCTCATCATTGATGTTTCTCTTGCTCCCTCTCCCTTCCTCTCTGAAAACAACTTTTAAATTGTTACGAATAAAAATAAGAAAAATAAAATGGTCTGGAATTTATCATAGTAGTTGCCTCTGGGGAAGAAGCAAAGAGAATGGGATTGGGACAGGATTAAAATAAAGGGGGCGTGGGGGTCTGCAACTTTAGCATAAATGTTTCCGTTCGTTCAGAAACACACATGTTAATGTATGTTGATTCTGAGTAGCTAGCTGGGGGCCCTGGAAGCCACATGACAGAGTACCCCTTTGACAAGCTCCCTCTGGGCAACAGTGATAACAGGAACTGAACCTTGGACTGGCTTCCCTATAGACACAAAGTTGATAAACTACAATGGTAACAATGACACTTTTCGAGGCCAAGTTCTTTTCTTCACACTATTGCATTTTGTTTTTATAAGAATCTCAAGAAGTTAACATTACAGGTGTCATCACCATGTCTTTACCAATCGAATAAAAGGAGGCTACATAGGTAAGAGGGTCTGGAATGCAGGCATGAACATGGAGCTCTGATGCCACATTTCTGTTCTATTTTTCCTATAAGCCCACAGGTGTATCAATGGGTTAAGCAAGACTGGATGGGTATACTGGGTATCCAGACGGATAGCCAGCACCGGGAGGGAGGGAAACCCCCAACACTCTTAGAGACAACCCTGACCACTACACTCTCCCCTAATTACAGGTGTGTCTTCCAGCCCTGGCGTGGGGGGTTGCATCTAAACCTCAGCCAAAAGGCTTCTCATATGAAATAAGTCTTCCGAATTAGCAACAAAATGTAGAAGAGGTAGCAGGCCACCTCACAGGAAGGCAGCGCACGCCCGCACACCTGACTTCCTCTGTTCAGGCTCTCTCTCCCACACAGGCAGCAATGTTATTACCTAAGTTGGCACTGGATACCTATAAGACCTCAGAACTGGGGATCCCCAGAGAGTTGAAAGTCCACTATCTACACAGATGGCTTCACCATCAGGGATTTCTCTCCAGACACAAGAGGTAGTGGGTGTGGCTGAAAAATACACATGTTCTGCCCCCAAATCCAGGTTATCTAGCTAAAGAAACCCTGTGTTTTTCCCATGTAGAGTACAGTAATCTAAACACTGAATCATTGGCTATTGAGGTCTCTTTGATGAGATCTTAAGCTGCCCAGTCTGGCTCCATCTTGGCCACTGAGCCCCTTCTTTACCTCATCTTTTCCCTTCCTGTGATTCCCCGGGATAATGCAGGGAAATCATCTTAGACTGGCATCCTGTTATTTACCTGGGAAAAAGGATTTCCTCACGTATAAGTCTCAAAAGAAAATTGTGTTACACTCCAGGGCCTGTTCCAAGCCACTGCTTGTAGCACCACACTTCCCAGCATTTCTTTAGGAATCCCTACCAGGGAAGTCAAGAAACAGCTGCAGCTCAATTGGTTCTCTCCTTGTTCTCTGGCAAGGCAAAAGTCAATGTTCTAAATCCCATAGATTAGGTTCAAACAGCCATATAAACATGTGGGGCAGCGGTGGAAAGAAGTGAGAAACATTCAGACTAATGAATTTGGCCCCATTGTACTTTCAAATGTCTTGACTTTGTCCATCCATGTAAGTTTCCTCATTTTCACACCTTCCACTACCAGAAACATCTCCAAAGGGCTGACAGAACAACTTCTTCTTCTTCTCCTTCTCCTTCTTTTTCTCATTCATTTTCTCCTTCTCCTTCTCCTTCTCCTTCTCCTGCATCTCCTTCTTCTTCTTCTTCTTCTTCTTCTTCTTCTTCTTCTTCTTCTTCTTCTTCTTCTTCTTCTTTGCTTGGGAAAATGGATTATTCTAATAAAACTTTATGTTTTCAAACATGGCCACAAAAACTTATGGTTTTTTTACTAAGTATAAAACAAAATTGATGAAAAATGTTTTTCACTTTTTGTATTTGTAATCCATTAGCACAGGGTTGATGGCAGCAGGTGGGAGTGAAGGGAAGCTAAAGCGGCCACAGGCCAGTCACTGGGCAGTGGGGGAGAGCACCAGCCTGGGCTTCATTCACACATGCAGGAATACTCACCTACGGGTCAGCCACACACCACACAGCACAGATGCAGATGGCCACCCAGCGTCAACCACAGCCATGTCATGATGTGCTCCACTCTGGGTAAGCCCAATATGTGAAAATCCAAATAGTCAAACAGTTAAAGTAGAGGGAGGCTGCTTGCTTGCTTTACAAAAGAAGAAATCACAGGCTGCTTTTAAATGGTCAGCAGTCCAAATGCATCAAAGGTCAGAGGGTGAGGGGGAACAGGTCCCATCAGTAAAGAGGGAAAGAAAGAGATGAGGCTCTTCAACCCTTGCCTCAGTTACCCACATGTGTTTGCATCTCATTAGAGAGTGAGAGAGGCACGTAGTATACAGCTTAGGCTATTTGTTGGCAAACTAGTCAACAGAGCCAAATATCAACAGTACGACGATAGAAATTTCTTTTGAGAGCCAAAATTTTTAAACTTTATCTTCTAATGCCACTATTCAAAATAGACGGGCCCAGGCTGTGGTATTCTGTGGAGGAGCCACACTCAAGGGGCTAAAGAGCTGCATGTGACTCGCAAGCTGCAGTTTGCCAACCAAAGGTCTTAGGGCATTTTGATGTCCAGGAGTCCTTTTTAAAGTGTAAAATCTTGGGAGAGGAACCAACATGGAGGCATAGGTAAACAGCTATCTTGCTGCCGTACACAGCAATTTCAAAACTATAACTTAACGAAAGAACAAACATCATCCAGAATCACCGGAAAGCTGGCTGAGTGAAAATTGCACACATAAAAGTGAAGATAGGACACTGTGATTCAGAGGTGCAGAGGAGGACAGCGTTGAAGATATGCACGGAGAGAGGTTTGGAGCCTTGCGCGTGCCAACGGATAGGGCAGGCAGCTGAAAACCCGGCCGGTTTTCTCAAATTGGGAAGAAAAAGACGTCCCACTGCACTGATTCCCCAGCTCCTGGCGAAGTCTGGGGAACCCACAATCATACGGGGTAAAAACTGCTCAGTGGGGAGGCACGCTGAATCTTGGACACTGCAAGGGTCTGCAAGCTTGTGGAGAGGGTGAGCTTGTGCAGAGTGCGTGTGAACTTGGGAACAGCACAGCTGCATGACTGTGCACAGAGGACGCGTGACTTACTTTCTCATTCAGGAAACCACCAGATAGCATTGTTTTAAGACCCTGGGTGAGACATTGGGTGTGCAGACTCATTTGGAGAGATGCTGAATTGTCTGGCAGCGGGTGGAGCTTGGCAGCAGCTCTCTCTCAGAGGTGCTGGCAGCCATTGCCACCTGGCACAGAGTCCCAGGGGCCACATAGGACAGAGCTGAGGCTGCCTGCCTGCCCAGAGACTCCACCCATCTAACCTGAACCTCATAGCCAATTGGCCTGGAGGTCAAACCCTCCTAGTGCTAACAACAATAATCTAGGCTTAACTTCAACAAGACTGTGCAACCCATATCCACCTCAGGTAACGGGGGAGGCTGAGCCACTGTCCCTTAGAGGACATCTACCACACAAAGCTAATCGACCAACTCAGGAAAGGTGCCACCATGCAGAGACATGGAAAGAAATCAGATGTGAAATAAATGGAGGAAAAAAACGACTGGACATGGAATTCAAAACCACGGTTATAGGGCTTTTCAAGAAGCTCCTAGAAAAGGCCGAGACCTACAAGGAAATGAACAAGACCTATGAGGAAATGAGCAAGACTTACGAAGATATGAATGAAGACCCTCAAGGATATGAAAAAGGACCAACTAGAAATTAAGCATACACTGACTCAAATAAAAAATTTTATACAAAGAACTAAAAGTATTCTAGAGCACCCCAAGAACCAAGTTAAAGATTTGAAATACAAAGAGGTAAAATCCACTCAGCTGGAAAAACAAGAAACCAACATGATCCAAAAAATTGAAGATAGTGTAAGGGGCCTCTGGGACGACGTCAAGCATACCAACATCCGAATTATAGGGGTGCCAGAAAAAGACAGAGAGCAAGACAATGAAAACCTAATTGAAGAAATAGTGACCGAAAATTTCCTACACCTGGTGAATTAAATTGACTTAGGAGTCCAAGAAGCGCACACAACCCCAAAATATAGGAACCCTAAGAGGACCACAACAAGGCATATCATAATTAAGATGCCTAGAGCAAAAGACAAAGAGAGAATATTAAAAGCAGCAAGAGAAACACAGTTAGTTACCTATAAGGGAGCACCCATACGATTGTCAGTGGATTTCTCAAAAGAAATTATGCAGGCCAGATGGGAGTGGCAAGAAATATCCAAAGTGAAGACTAGCAACAATCTACAACCAAGATTACTCTATCCAGAAAGGCTATCATTCAGAATTGAAGGTCAGATCAAATGTTTCGCAGCTAAGAAAAAGCTAAAGGAATTCAGCACCATCAAACTAATATTATATGAAATGCTGAAAAATATTCTTTAAGAAGAGGAAGAAGAAAAAGGTAAAAATAAAAATTATAAACAACAAATACACATCTATCAACAAATGAATATCAAGTGAATTAAAAATCTGATGAACAGGATAAACTGGTGAATAAATAGAATCATGGGCATAGCGAGGGAATGGACTAAGAATTCTTGGGGAGAAAAGGGGTGTGGGAGGTGCAGCAAGAGCCTGGAAAAAGTTCATGCACCTATGGAAGAGGACGGGGGGGGGGGAGGTGAGAGAGGAGGGTGGGATTGGTACCGGGTAGTGGGCAACTATAGCGGGGGGAAAGGGGGAACAATGTAATTAATAAACTGGACAATAAAAAACAGAAAAAATGTGTAAAATCTCTGCCCTAGCTGGTTTGCCTCAGTGGATAGAGCATTGGCCTGCAGATTGAAGGGTTCCAGGTTTGATTCTCCTCAAGGGCACGGGCAGATGCCTGGGTCATAAGCTCATCCCCAGTAAGGATTGTGCAGGAGGCAAGCAATCAATGATTGTCTCTCATCATTGATGTTTCTCTCTCTCTCTCCCTCTCCCTTCCTAATATGTTTATAGATAGATAGATAGATAGATAGATAGATAGATAGATAGACAGAGAGAGGTTTTATACCATGGAAATAAATGTTCACTTGCAAAAGGGGAATGCTATAGTATATAACTGCTATCTCATCAGAGCCTTTTTAATGAAAGGTCTGGAGACAGGCAGCAGAGTGGCCCAGGTTTTCAGGTAGAATGTGGAACGCTGGGCCTCACAATGCCCTGCCCACGCGGGCTGTGAATTGACCGCTGGCCGGGCGGCAGCGACCCAACTCCCGAGTAGCCGGCAGCTGGCCGCCTCAGTCGCAGAGCCTGGGTGAGGCCACCGAGGCCGTTCACCCTGGGTAGCATTAGAGGACCCCACCACCGTCGCCTCGCCCACCGCCGCTGCCGGCTCCGCAGCCCCCGCCTCCGCCTCACCTGGGCTTCTTTGGCCGCGACCCCCGAGGCCCCCGCCATGGCCGCCCGGCGGACCCCGCCAGCCCCGTCATGGCGCTCCAGTATCTACCACCCCGCCTGCGAGTGTGCCCTCAACCACCAGATCCAACTGGAGCTCTATGTCATCTACGTGTACGAGTCCATAGCCTGCTACTTCGAAGACCAGATCTCCCACAGGTATGTGAGCACCTTCCTCCTGGGACAGGCCGCCCTGCTGAATCAGCACGTCCGGGAGCTCATCCGGCTGGAGAGGCAGCGCATCGGCCATGCGCGCCAGTACGAGAGCGTCGTCAAATTGCCTGACTTGGACCAGTGGGACAGCAGCCTCCAGGCCCTGGACTACGCCCTGTACGTAGCCGTCCAAGTCAGCCAGGACCTGAGTTATCTGGAGCAGCTGGCCAAGGAGAAGAAGGACGCGCATCTGTTGGGTTTCCTGGGGAAGAGCACTCTGCACGAGCAGGTGAAATCCTTTAAAGAGGTCAGGGTGCAAGTCAGCACCTTCCCTGTGTACCCAAGGAACCCGGGAGACAGCCTGGAGGAGCACCTCCTGGACAAGCTCTCCCTGGACGATAAAAAGAACTGAACTGAGCTTGGGCTTCTTTCCCACGGCCAGGAGGGGAGGAGAGGTGTGACTTCCTCTGGTCACATGGTGGGAATGCATATAGCAATACTGCCCTAATGGGTTTGACCATCTTGCAATAAAGCTCTGGGTTCCTAAATCAAGGTCTCTGGTTGGTTGGTGCGCCTCAATCCCTCACCTTGTAAGTTTTAAAAAGGTATCCAAGAGTCTCTCGGCCCACCCATGCCCACATTCAGCTTGGGCTCTCCAGGGATGTGGGGCAGTGGTGGAAAGAAGTGAGAAACATTCAGACTAATGAATTTGGCCCCATTGTACTTTTAAATGTCTTGACTTTGTCCATCCATGTAAGTTTCCTCATTTTCACACCTTCCACTACCATAAACATCTCCAAAGGGCTGACAGAACAACTTCTTCTCCTTCTCCTTCTTTTTCTCATTCCTTTTCTCCTTCTCCTTCTCCTTCTCCTTCTCCTTCTCCTTCTCCTTCTCCTTCTTCTCCATCTCCTTCTCCTTCTTCTTCTTCTTCTTTGCTTGGGAAAATGGATTATTCTAATAAAACTTTATGTTTTCAAACATGGCCACAGAGGCAGGAGCTCATGTTTTTAACACATAGAGACTTATGGGTTTTTTACTAAATATAAAACAAAGTTGATGAAAAATGTTTTTCACTTTTTGTATTTGTAATCCATTACCACAGGGTTGTTGGCAGTAGGTGGGAGTGAAGGGAAGCTAAAGCGGCCACAGGCCAGTCACCGGGCAGTGGGGGAGAGCACCAGCCTGGGCTTCATTCACACTCGCAGGAATACTCACCTACGGGTCAGCCACACGCTACACAGCACAGATGCAGATGGCCACCCAGCATCAACCACAGCCCTCTCATGATGTCCTCCACTCTGGGTAAGCCCAATATGTGAAAATCCAAATAGTCAAACAGTTAAAGTAGAGGGAGGCTGCTTGCTTGCTTTACAAAAGAAGAAATCACAGGCGGCTTTTAAATGGTCAGCAGTCCAAATGCATCAAAGGACAGAGGGTGAGGGGGAACAGGTCCCATCAGTAAAGAGGGAAAGAAAGAGATGAAGCTCTTCAACCCTTGCCTCAGTTACCCACATGTGTTTGCATCTCATTGGAGAGTGAGAGAGGCACGTAGTATACAACTTAGGCTATTTGTTGGCAAACTAGTCAACAGAGCCAAATATCAACAGTACGACGATAGAAATTTCTTTTGAGAGCCAACATTTTTAAACTTTATCTTCTAATGCCACTATTCAAAATAGATGGGCCCACTGTATGGTCTTCTATCAGCTTGATGGATTACTTAGTACAAGACTTTCTTATTTCCTAACAGAAATCACAATGAGTTTATCTCAGCTTACCAAGGGAAATGCTTCTTTGGAGAATTCATATTAGGTCCTGTGCTTTGGTTTGTCTCAATTTTGATGGTTGTGCAATGGCCGACAGTCCCATAAGTAGAAGAATTAAAATAAAATGGCTACACTGGATGTTTAAGGTTATCATGGTATTAAATTGTCAATACTGGCATTTTTTAAAAGGATTAAATTACAATTTAAAGTATAATGATGTTAACAGATAACGAATGAAATAAATAATTAAACTAAAGGAATCTATTATAACACTTAACTTCAAAATGCCTCAAGATATTCAGATAATTTTGAAGTGGAGCAAAGAGGGGATATTCTGCAAAACTAGCCTATGGAACAATTAGTGTCTTATTTTGTATGTTTGATGAAGGTATCTTACATAAGAATGCTTAATGGTGAAAAAAAGTTACTGAGTACTTAGAAGATAAAAAGCCTCTGGGGAAATTGTAATTCTAAATGTTCACTGATCTCTGTGGTGTTCTCAAGTCCAACATTTTTTCAAATAGCTGTAAAAGACACACATGTCCACCCATATTAGAATTGTGATCAAGTTATTAGTCTATAGCAAAGATTAGTATTGTCATTTGGATGAATATGTAGCAAACATTAGTATTGTCATTTAGACCAGTGATTTTCAACCTTTTTCATCTCATGATACACATAAACTAATTACTAAAATTTTGCAGTACACCAAAAATATATATATTTTGCTGACCTGACAAAAATAGGTATAATTTTAATTCATTCACACATGATAGCTTTTATTGTGTTGGCAGTTATCTTTTATTTGATAAATTTAAAAAATAGAGGTCAGTGCCTTCAACTAAATAGGCATTGCATGTTAAAACTTTTTTATTTTTGTGGCACACTAGTTAAAAATTGCTGATTTAGATGGATGTACTAAAATAAGGAAACAGAAGTTTAGTTAAATATTTTGCTTTCCTCAGAATCCATCCCTGGTGTGTGTGTGTGTGTGTGTGTGTATGTGTGTGTGTGTGGTGTATGAACCTGAAGGGCTTGAAGGGGAGGGATAATTTTATTTTTGTTTTTATGATTTGTACTAGAGTAAAGAAATGTTCAAATAATTGTTAATCTGATTTTTTTCAATATTTTTATTTAAAAGTATATTTTTCTATTTCAAATTTATTAAAGAATAAAATGAATAGAGATTATTCAATTAGGAGTAAAATATCAAATATATTAATTTTCATACTTCTGAAATAATCTGAATTAGTATAAAATAAAATATTTCCAAAGTAGGAAATAAAATATTCCATGAAGATCAAATATTTCCCCTTCAGAAAATATCCTATGTTCTACAGTACATTGTATTTAGTAGTTATTAAATAAATATTTGTCATAGATGAATAAAATTATTATCATTATATTTGGGAAGGTTTTATAGAAACCAAAGAGTTTATTTTTCTCAAGTTGTAGTTAGTTGTAAGAAACTGTACATTAATCATTAACACCCAAACAGAAGAAAGCGTTAATTAGTTAAAACTGTGCAGCGTCTGTGTGTCACTAAATAAATTGAGCAGAATCACATGAGAAAATAAATTATTCAGGCTTGTCCTAATTCAAGGGGGGGATCATAACAAGAAAAACATAATTTTACTGGAGGATATGAAGTCTACTTAAAGTGTTTGGTTTCAAATTGATTTACAGGAAACACTAAGTGTGTAGATAACTCAAGAGTTGTGATGATTATCAAGGCTCAGTTAGATGCTCTTATTCTATATACTTTAATCAAAATAAGTTTTCAGCATATTGTCATTAAAAGTCGATGAAACTAAAGGAAAAATAGCTAACATAAACTTCAAAAACATGGAGCAAAATGGTAAGTGGAGGCACAAGTATACATAAGTATAATTTGCTCTACAATTTTCCAAGACAATAGATGTTATATATTTTTCTGAATCAAATAAATCTGGAACTCACTAGTGCCACATAGAAATCCTACATGACTTGAGCAGCATGGAAAAATAACACTAGTTAAAAATTTGGATCCAGCAAGTTTGGCTCAGTGAATAGAGCATCAGCCCATGGGCTGAAGGGTTCCAGTTTTGATTCGATTAAGGGCACATACTTTGGTTGTAGACTAAAACCCCAGCCCTGATCTGGATAAGTGTGAGAGGTATAATCAATCAATGTGTCTCTTTCATATCAAAGTTTCTCTTGCCGTGTCTCTTCTTCTCTCACTTCCACTCTCTCTAAAAATCAATGGAAAAACTTCCTGAAGTGAGTATTAACAACAACAACAAAAAGAACTTGGCTCCATGAGTGTGCCTCATTAGTTGAGTGTAAACCTATAACCCAGGAGGTCATGGTTCAATTCCCAGTTAGGGCACATGTCTGGGTTGTGGGATTAATCCCCTGCAAGAATTGTGCAGGAGGCAGCCAATGATGATTCTCTCTCATCATAGATGTTTCTATCTCTCTCTCTCTCTCTTTCCATCTTCCTTTCTCTCTGAAATCAATAAAATAAAATAAAAATATTTGTATGGAGGAGAGGAAGGAAGATGGCTGCAGATGGGAAGGCAGACTGCAATACAGTGCTGTGAGTGAGAGAACAAAGGGAAAGTGTGTGGTCCCACGGGAGTGTTTATTTGTGAGTTGAGGGACAGCTATATCCAGGGGACAATGGAGTATTGCTAGATTGGGTTCCCCTGAATAGGCAGCCTCCACTGCTGCTGGGATCACTCTCAGAGTGACCAGCTCTGAGGGAGACCACACCATCATGAAGAGGAGAGAGGATGTTGTTGGAAGACTGAAAATCCCAGGAATAAACAATGGCACCCAGCAAACAGCTGGGAACCTGGGGACATTGGTCCCTAAGTGGCAAGAGTAGAGGGATTCAGAAGAACTTTTAGCCTTTTTCACTGAAAGGTCAGATTTCACCTGGGATAAAGTGAGGTCTGTGGTCCAGGTAGGAGAGAGAAATGCCCACGGTGGGAGCTGGAAAATCCAGGGAAGTTTGTGCCCAGAAAAGTCCGCAGCCATTGAAGCTGGCGTGATCTGCGAATGTGGAAGGGGATATGCAGGGCTGCTAACTGAAGGGAACTCTAAAAAGCAACCCATAGCTGAACTGGGCACAAAAGGGCAACCTAAAAATGTTAACAATGTGCTGGATGCTTAGACCCAAGGAGAAAAAAGACTGCACAGACTTGTGCTGCAGTGCTGGAGTTCGCACACTTACTCTGGCTCTTTTATCTTTCTTTTTTTCTCTTTAAATCCTTGCTTTTGATTACTAAGCCCAATACATAGAATCAGCCAATTTGAGGACACTCTAAGAGACTGCACTCTAAAAGTTGTTTTTGTGAAACCTGAGAATCAGACTGGGGAATAATGATCAGAGAACCAGCTCTGGGGCAGCCCATTCCCCCAAACCAGTATTAAGTGCCACAGGGAAAACAAAATCTAAACACTAGCTAGAGAGGACCTATAGACCCAGAAGTCAATCTGGAAACACTATCACCCAGAGGTTGAATCACAAATTGACTCTTGTGTAAATATAAATAAAGGAGTATAAGAAACAAAGAAACACTGCCTGTTTGAAAATCAGGACTATGGCTTACAACATTGAGGAGCAGTGGAACGCAGGGAACTTCAATATTATCCTGACTGGGAAACAGATGAAGCAAACAGAAAAGTAGAGGAAGTAAATGACCTTCACTATTGAACATTTTTATTTATTTTTTCATCTTTTACCTTTTAATTATTACATTTTTATTTATAATCAGTATTATTACTACTACTATATTACCTTTCTTTAAAAGTGTCATTTATTTTCTCTTTATTTTAGGATTAGTGTTCTACATTCAATTTTATTTTTACTTTACCATCATTTTACTCTATCTCAACTCTAATACCAACATACTTTTCCTCAATTTTCCTTCTTTTTTTGTCCTGTTTCTCTTATCCTATTCCTACTTTACATTTTCCCTATTCCTTCATTTTACCCCATGTTAAAATTTCATCCAACTTATATATCTAATTTATAATCCCCTTATCTAACTCCATACAAATCTCTCTGTTCTCTTTCTTCACTATCCATTTTTTCTCTCTCTGTCCTTGTGTTATTGTTTGCTTGATTGTTGATTATATTGTTTTTATGCTTGTTTGTGAGATTGTTTTTTTCTTTTTGCTATTTGTTTTTGTATAATTTTTGCTTTTGTTTCGCTCACCTCACTTGATATTATTATCTTTTGTTTGAAGTTTGCATTCAACTCTAGGTATCTTTTGCTGGCATTTGTTGGGATTAGTGGCTTTTCTATTGGAGTTTTTTCCCCATACAAATAGTTCTTTCCCTTCTCCTTTTTTATTCTCTTTCTTTTTCTTCTTACATTTTTTTTTCATTTTAATAATTATATTATTGCACTCTCATTTATCTCTCTTTCTTTTATATTATTCTTTTTTTCTTATACCCTAATTCTCTTTTCTATGGTGGTCACCTTATAGGGGTTATTAGTATCATTAGTACATTTGTGTTCAGTGCCTTGAGAGTTGTGCCTTGATGTGTTGTATTTTGTGCCTTTCAATCAGCGCATGAGAGAGAGGACTACATAACCAGACACCCAGGGAAGAGAGATCACTGGGAGACAAAGAAACAGACCGCATGTGAAAGAAAAGCAGACATCATCAGAAAAGGAAGTAAATGAAATGGAGGCAAGCAACCTGTCAGAGGAAGAATTCAGAGAAATGGTCATAAAGTGGGTGAAAATAATGGAAAACAAATTCAATAATATGTGTAAGAATCAAGAGGAAAGGAAGAAGAACCAAGAAGAAAAAACATCGCTGCTATAAAGAACTCAATAGGAAGCATCAACAGTAGATTAGAAGCAGCAAAGGACCGCATCAGTGAGCTAGAAGACAAGGTTGGAAAAATATCCAAGCAGAGCAGCATCTAGAAAAACATATTAAAAAGCAGGAGGATAGCCTAAGAGAACATTGGGACAACAAATGAAACAAGATCCACATAAAAAGGATGCCAGAAGGAGAGGAAACCAAGCAAGGAATAGAAAACCTATTTTAAGAAATAATGACAGAAAACTTCCCTGATGTAAGGAAGAAAAAAAATCACACATATCCAAGAAGCTCACAGCATTCAAAGCAAAACAAACCCCAAAAGACCAACACCAAGGCACATTATATTTAAATTGGCAAACATCAACAACAGCCAGAGAGAGACAGAAAGTGACCTAGAAAGGATCCTCCACCATATTAACAACTGATTTCTCAACAGGAACATGCAGGAAAGAAGGGAATTGAAAAAAATAGACAAAGTCATGAAAAAGACGGGTCTGAATCCAAGAATACTGTACCCAGCAATGCTAACAATCAAAATTGAGGGTGAAATCAGAAGCTTCACAGATAAAAAAGGACCAAGGGAATGTATCACCACCAAACCTGCAATGCAAGAAAAGCTAAAGGGTCTGCATAAAAAGAAGAAATGGGAGGCAAAGAAGGAACACAGGAGCTAGGAATAAAAATGGCGACAAACAAGTACCTATCAACAATAACTTTAAATGTAAATGGATTAAATGCCCCAATCAAAAGACATAAGATAATTGAGTGGACAATAAAACATGACCCATATATCTGCTATCTACAGGAAACCCACCTCAGAGAAAAAGATGCACACAGACTGATGATGAAAGTATAGAAAAAGGTTTTTCGGGCAAATGTAAATGAAAGAGCTGGGATAGCAATACTTACATCTGATAAATCAGATCTCAAAGTGAAGGACATAAAAATAGACAAGGAAGGCAACTTCATAATGCTAAAGGGAGAAACCCAACAAGAAGAAATAAGTCTGGTAAACATATATGCACCCAATAGAGGAGCACCCAAATACATAAAAAAAAAAAACTTCTGGAGGATATCAAGGGAGAGATTCACAGCAATACAATAATAGTTAGGGAACTTTAATACCCAACTATCACCATTGGACAAATCCTCTAAACAAAAAAATCAGCAAAGAAACATCAATCCTCAATGACTCACTAGACCAGATGGAATTGACACCTTGAGTACATTTCACTCCAAAGCCACAACATACACATTATTCTCAAGTGCACATGGGTCATTTTAGAAGATAGTCCATATATTGGGTCACAGGCAAAGTCTCTTCAAATTCAAGAAAATGGAAATCATATCAAGCATCTTCTCAGATCACAATGGCATAAAACTGGAAATCAACTACAATAAAAACAATCCAAAAATAAAACACAAGGAGAATAAATAGCATACTATTAAACAATGACTGGGTTACCAGAGAGATCAAAGAAGAAATAAAAAACATCATGGTAGCGAGCAGCAATGAAAACACAACAATCCAAAATCTATGGGACACAGCAAAAGCAGTGTTGAGAGGGAAGTTCACAGCTTTACAACCCTACTGCAAAAAACAAGAAACAATGTTAATCAATTATCTAAACCTAAAACTCAAAGAGCTAGTAATAGAGCAAAAAGAAAAGCCCAGTGCAAGCAGAAGGAAGGAAATAATGAAGATCAGAATGGAGATAAACAACATATAGAGACAAAAAAATACAAAAGATCAACAAAACTAAGAGCTGGTTCTTTGAAAGGATTAAAAATATTGATGAACCTCTAGCCAGGCTCACCCAGAAGCAAAGAGAGAGGACAAAAAAAATCAGAAATGAAAGAGTAGAAATAACAACAGAACCCACAGAATACAAAGGATTATTTATTTTATTTTATTTATTTTATTTTTTTCATTGATTTTTTTGCAGTATAATAATAGTACATGTTTTCCTTTCCCCCTCCCCCTTATCCTCCCCCCAGCCTCCCCTACCCCCCAGCACATATCCCCAGCTACCCCCCCTCCCCGCCCCAGTGTCTTTCATTCATTGGTTATGTTCATATGCATGCATACAAGTCCTTCAGTTGATCCCCCCCCCCCCGCATCCACCTCCCATCCACCCAAGCCTTCCCCTGTAGCTTGAAAGCCTGGTCAAGGCCATCCTGCCTCTATATCAATCACTCTCCCCTGTTTCTTTTCTTCAAAAATATCTTGCCTCTGCATACTAGAAATAAATGTATAAGAACAAAAAATGTTTCAGTCTCAGTTTCAATGTCCAACTGTTCTGAGTCCGTTTCAGTGTCAAATAATTCTTTATGTGTATAAGTCAGCAATGGTATCCAGATGGTGGACACATCGTGGCAATGCAAGATCCACTCTGATTTGGTCCTAGGCTGCCTGCAGACATGCACAGCTGCCGACTGCTAGCATGGCAAGGTGTCGTCAGTGTCCCCCATCTCTGGACCATCCTCGTGACTGGAACAGATCCATCAGTTCCTCACAGTCGCAGGAACCCACATGGTCTTGGAGTGGTTCTCTGAAAATACAAAAACACATTCTCGACCAAAAGTTAACAAAGGGATCCTCTATGCAAAATAGACTTGGGATTCTTTTTAATTTTTGCCTAAATGATTTTCCTTTGGCTTATTTTGACACCATGTGTGTTTTTTCATGGGTGTCCTGCTATTGTTTTTACAAATGGAATTTACTTTACTGGAGTAAGAATTTTCTAGATGTATTTTACTTACTCGATATTTTTTCCCTTACATGATATTACCCCGCTGTCCCCTCCCCTTTTTTGATTAATGGGGACTTTTGGAAATTTTATATTGCAGTCTTGGTAATTTTAAATTTTAATCTTTGCACACAAATATGACTGCTTTAGGTTCTTTGGATGTTAGGCAAATTTACAGTGAGATGAACTACTAATAGATTTTTTAGTTAATGTTTTAGGAAAAGCTTTTTGTCCAGTACACTATAATTTTCTTGAGTATTCACATATTTCACTTGGCCAATTTAAATTAATCTGAAAACTTGATTACTATTTTCCTGTCAATTTTAATACTCAAGCAGAAATCTTAGTTTACCCTGTAAATACTAGTGGAAAGGAATATTTTCAGTTTTGAGTAGGCCCTGAGCATTCCTGGTAATAGACTGCATTTAGATATAGAGCAGCTATTGCTGGCCGAGTCTCTATCTGCCGCCTGGGTCCCCGTATGAGTTGTGTGTGGGAGGCGAAGCAGCCGTGGGGGTAGGAGACCTCCCTCAGGAGGGGTGAGAATTCAAGCCCCTGCAAGGTTTGTGGATGAGGGTCTGTGCCCCACCTCTGTTCACCTTTTAGTTCTCTCCTGTTGGCCCCTCTGTGACTGTGCCTGTCTTAGGTTGTTCCTTCCCTGAGGAATCTTACCCGTCTCTGGCTAACCAGCCATCCTCCGGGGCCAAACAGGGTGATGTGAGGTTCAGTTCTGTCTCCTTTGTAGTCTATGCCCCCCTGTGGCCTCCACGTCCAGTACCTGCCTTAGGGTCCCCTCGCCTGCTGGCGGGGTTCCGGTACTGATCACATTTCTCGCGGGACCCAGGTTTCTTCTCCAGAGAGGGCCCAGCTCACACCATTGGTCAAGATACAGATCCATGGTGCCAGCTGCCCAGAGGCTTCGGCCACAGCTGGAACTGAAAACTCAGGCATCAGCTGTGTGTATTTGGATAGTAACAGGAAGGTCCCTCTTGGCAGAAAGGGCAAGAAGGGCCAATATAGAATGCTCGGATGCCTTCCACTGCCTTAATTCCTTCTGAAAGGGTTTGATTTCTTTCCTATCCTTTTTTAAGTTGCTGCCCAACATTCAAAGAATTAGTTTGTAAGTTTATTTGGGATAATTGTATAATATGCTGTTGTCAAATATCAAATATTATAATGACAGTGTAGAATAATATCATGTAAGAGTATTATGGTGTCATGGGAGGTTAAGCAGGGCCTAGCCTAAGGACTGGTCTCCATAGGATATGACAAGCTCTAGGCTATGTCAATTCAATATCAGACTAGCTGCCATTTTTTAATAACTTTATATAAACTTTGTCAGGGATGTGAAAACACAAATCACTTACCTCAGTTCAAGAGTTCAAGTATATTGACTTTTCCACTTACTCCCACCACCTGCCACTTACCCTGAGGTTTGACATTCTGATGGACTTTTCTCAGTCTCTGGATCCATTCTTGTTCATCAGTCTATGTCATTGATTGTATTCCTCAAATGAGTGAGATCATGTGATATTTGTATTTCTCTGCCTGGCTAATTTCTCTTAGCATAATGCTCTCCAAATCCATCCATGTTGTTACAAATGGTAAGAGCTCCTTCTTTTTTTCCGCGGCGTAGTATTCCATTGTGTAAATGTACCATAGTTTTTTAATCCACTCATCTGCTGATGGGCACTTCGGGTGTTTCCAAATCTTAGCTATGGTAAATTGTGCTTCTATGAACATAGGGGTACATATATCCTTTCTAATTCGCCTTTCTAATTTCTTGGGGTATATTCCTAGAAGTGTGATCACTGGGTCGAATGGGAGCTCCATTTTTAGTTTTTTGAGGAAACTCCATACTGTTCTCCACAGTGGCTGCACTAGTCTACAATCCCACCAGCAGTGCACCAGAGTTCCTTTTTCTCCGCATCCTCGCCGGCACTTGTCGTTTGTTGATTTGTTGATGTAAGCCATTCTGATAGGTGTGAGATGGTACCGCATAGTCGTTTTGATTTGCATCTCTTGGATAATTAGTGACTTTGAGCAAGTTTTCATATGTCTCTGGGCCTTCCTTTTGTCTTCTTTCGAGAAGATTCTATTTAGGTCTGTTGCCCATTTTTTTTTATTGGATCATTTGTCCTCCTTTTATTGAGTTGGGTGAGTTGCCTGTAGATGCTTGAGATTAAACCTTTATCACTAATAACATTTGCAAATATGTTCTCCCATACAGTGGGTTTTCTTGTTGTTTTGTTGATGGTTTCTTTAGCTGTGCAAAAGCTTTTGATTTTGATGTAGTCCTATTTGTTTATTTTCTCTTTAGCTTCCATTGCCCTCGGAGCAGTATCATCAAAGAAGTTCTTTTGGCATATGTCTGAGATTTTTCTTCCTGTAGATTCCTCTAATATTTTTATGGTTTCCTGTCTTACGTTTAAGTCCTGTATCCATTTTGAGTTTATTTTTGTGTATGGTGTAAGTTGGTGCTCTAGTTTCATTTTTTTGCATGTATCTATCCAATTTTCCCAACACCATTTATTGAAGAGACTGTCTTGACTCCATTTTATGTCCATGCCTCCTTTGTCAAATATTAATTGAGCATAGTGGATTGGGTTGATATCCGGATTCTCTATTATATTCCATTGATCTATATGTCTGTTCTTGTGCCAGTACCAGGCTGTTTTAAGAACAGTAGCCTTGTAATACAGCTTGAAGTCTGGTATGGAAATCCCACCGACTTTGTGCTTCTTTCTCAGGATCACTGTGGCTATTCGGGGCCTTTTTTTGTTCCAGATGAATTTTTGGAGAGTTCTTTCTAGGTCTGTGAAATATGCCGTTGGTATTTTAATGGGGAGTGCATTAAATTTAGATTGCTTTGGGTAGTATGGACATTTTAATTATGTTGATTCTCCCAATCCATGAACATGGAATGTTCTTCCACCTGTTTACATCTTCCTCTATCTCTTTTTTCAGTGTCCTGTAGTTTTCCACGAATAGATCTTTTACCTCCTTAGTTAAGTTTATTCCTAGGTATCTTAATTTTTTTGGTGTGATGGTAAATGGGATTGCTTTTTTAGTCTCTCTTTCTGTAAGTTCACTATTAGTGTATAGAAATGCCATAGATTTCTTGGCATTAATTTTGTAGCCTGCTACATTGCTGAACTCATTTATTAAGTCTACTAACTTTTTTATGGAGTCTTTCGGGTTTTTTATACAATATCATGTCATCTGCAAATAAGGATAGCTTAACTTCTTCTTTTCCAATTTGGATGCCTTTTATTTCTTCTTCTTGTCTAATTGCAACGGCTAATACTTCCAGTACTATGTTGAAAAGGAGTGGTGAAAGTGGGCAACCCTGTCTTGTTCCTGTTCTTAGGGGAAATGGTTGTAGTTTTTGCCCATTGAGTATGATGTATGCTGTGGGTTTATCATATATGGCTTTTGTTATGTTGAGGTATGATCCTTCTATTCCTACCTTATTGAGGTTTTTATTAAGAAAGGATGTTGGATTTTGTCAAATGCTTTTTCTGCATCAATTGATATGACTATGTGATTTTTATCTCTCAATTTTTTTATGTGATGTATCACATTTATTGATTTGTGGATATTGTACCATCCTTGCATTCCTGGGATAAATCCTACTTGGTCATGGTGTATGATCTTTCTGATGTACTGCTGAATCCGAGTTGATAGAATTTTATTGAGGTTTTTGGCATCTATATTTATGAGGGATATTGGCCTGTAATTCTCTTTCATTGTGTCGTCTTTATCTGGTTTTCATAGAAGGAGTTTGGAAGTGTTCCATCCTCTTGAATTTTCTGGAATAGTCTGAGGAGTATAGGTTTTAGTTCTTCCTTGAATGTTCGGTAAAACTCCCCTGTGAAGCCGTCTGGCCCTGGGCTTTTGTTTGCTGGAAGCTTTATGATGACTGCTTCAATTTATTCCATAGTTATTGGTCTATTGAGTTGTTTAGATTCTTCTTGATTGAGTTTTGGGAGGTTATATTTTTCTAGAAACATATCCATTTCCTCCAGGTTGTCCAGTTTGTTGGAGTAGAGTTGTTCATAGTATTTTTTAATAATCCTTTGTATTTCAATGTGGTCTGTTGTTATTTTACCTCTTTCATTTCTGATTTTATTTATTAGGGTCCTCTTCCTTTGCTTCTTGGTGAGTCTGGCTAGAGGTTCATCAATCTTGTTTATCCTTTCAAAGAACCAGCTCTTGGTTTTGTTGATCTTCTGTATTGTTTCTTTGGTCTCTATGTCATTTATTTCTGCTCTGATCTTTACTATTTCCTTCCTTCTGCTTACACTGGGCTTTTCTTGTTGCTTTCTTTCTAACTCTTTGAGTTGTTGGGTTAGATAATTTATTGCCGCTGTTCCTAGTTTTTTGCAGTAGCATTGTAGAGCTATGAACTTCCCTCTCAGAACTGCTTTCACTGTGTCCCATAGATTTTGGATTGTTGTGCTATCATTGTCATTTGTTTCCATGATGTTTTCTATCTCTTCCTTAATCTCTCTAGTAACCCAGTCATAGTTTAATAGCATGCTGTTTAGTCTCCATGTGTTCGATTTCTTTGGATTGTTTCTATTGTAGTTGATTTCCAGCTTTATGCCACTGTGATCTGAGAATATACTTGATATGATTTCTATCTTCTTCAATTTGGAGAGACTTTGCCTATGACCCACCACATGGTCTATCTTTGAGAATGACCCATGGGCACTTGAAAAGAATGTATATTCTGTGGCTTTGGGGTGAAATGATCTGAAGATGTCAATTAATTCCATCTGCTCCAGTGAGTCATTGAGGATTGATGTTTCTTTACTGATTTTTTGTTTAGAGGATCTGTCCAATGGTGATAATGGGGTATTAAAGTCTCCTACTATGATAGTATTGCTGTCTATCTCTCCCTTGATGTCCTCTAGGAGTTTTTGTATATATTTGGGTGCTCCTGTATTGGCTGCGTATATGTTTACCAGAGTTATTTCTTCTTGTTGAATTGCTCCCTTTAGTATTATGAAGTGGCCTTCTTTATCTCTTGTTATGTCCTTCACTTTGAGATCTAATTTGTCAGATATAAGTATGGCTACCCCAGCTTTTTTTCATTTCCATTCGCCTGAATAACTTTTTTCCAACCTTTCATCCTCAGTCTGTGTGCATCTTTTTTTCGGAGGTGGGTTTCTTGTAGACAGCAGATACATGGGTTGTGTTTTCTTATCCAGTCTATTACCCTATGTCTTTTGATTGGAGCATTTAAACCGTTTACATTTAAAGTTCTTATTGATAGGAGCTTATATGTTGCCATTTTTGTTCTTTACCCCTGTGTTCCTTCTTTGCTTCCTATTTCTTTTTACAGCAGATCCTTTAGCATTTCTTGCATTGCTGGTTTGGTGGTGACGAATTCCCTTAGTCCTTTTTTATCTGTGAAGCTCCTGATTTGACCTTCAATTTTGAATCAGAGCCTTGCTGGGTATAGTATTCTAGGATTCAGACCCTTCCTTTGCATGACTTTGTAAATTTCATTCCACTACCTTCTGGCCTGATAGGTTTCTGTTGAGAGATCACTGGTTAGTCTGATGGGGGTTCCTTTGTAGGTGACTTTCTGTCTCTCTCTGGCAGCTTTTAAGATTCCTACTTTGTCATTGGTGTTTGCCAATTTAATTATAATGTGCCTTGGCGCAGGTCTTTTGGGGTTTCTTTGCTTGGGACTCTGTGAGCTTCTTGGATTTGTGTGGGTTTTTCCTTTCCTATACAAGGAAAGTTTTCTGTCATTATTTCTTCCAACAGGTTTTCTATTCCTTGCTCAGTTTCCTGTCCTTCTGGAAGCCCAATTATACGGATGTTGTTTTGTTTCATGTTGTCCCAAAGTTCTCTTAGGCTCTCCTCCTGCTTTTTAATTTTTTTTCTAGAAGCTGCTCTACTTGGTTATTTTTTCCTACTTGGTCTTCTAGCTCACTGATGCGATCCTCTGCTTCTTCTAGTATACTCTTAATACTTTCTATTGAGTTCTTTACTTCAGCAATGTCACTTTTCATTTCTTCTTGGCTCCTCTTCATTTCTTCATGGCTCTTCATCATTTCTTCCTGGGTCTTCCTCATTTCCTCTTGGTTCTTACTCATATTATCAAATTTGTCTTCCATTCTTTTCAGCCACCTTACGACCATTTCTCTGAATTCTTTCTCTGACAGGTTGTTAACTTCCATTTCATTTACCTCCTTTTCTGGCGAGCCTCGGTTTTCTTTCATATGTGGGCTGTTTCTTTGTCTTCCCATGGTCTCTCTTCTCTGTGTATCTGGTTATGTAGTTCTCACTCTCCTGCGTTGATTTAAAGGCACAAAATACAACACAACCAGGTGCAATGCACCAGGCACTGAACCGGAATGTAGTCAAAGTAATTGTAATTCCAAATAAAGGTGACCGCAAGAGAAAGGCAGATTCGGTGATAGGTGGGAAAAAAGAAAGAGAACCTCCCCCAGACCCACACGGACACTCACACACCCACACTCACACAAAAAGAAAGAGACCCCCACACACACATGCACTCACAAAAAAGAAAGACAGGAATGCCAAAATGATAATGGGAAAAGGGGGAGAAGAAAAAAAGAAATAAAAGGAGTAAATTATAAATGTGGGGTGAAAACTCCTATAGGGCAGCCCCTAATCCGAACCAAAACCTGCAACAAGTACTTGGAGATTGATACAAATTACATACAACTACTAATATCAAGAGAGGTGAGGGAACACAGAAGCAAAAATCTATCTCAAAAACAATGCAGATGAGGACAACAAAACAAGAAACAACACCAAAAATAAAAATAACCCCCCTACAATACAAACCAAAATAACAGAATAAGCAAATCAATCTCATAAACCTGCTTTAAAAATCAATATAATCAACAGTCAAGTAAACAACAACAGTATGACAGGGATAAAAACACTTTAAGATAGTGAAGTCAGAGAAGCTAGAGGTATATATGCACTTGGAGTAGGTGGTTAGAGATTAGATATATCAGTGGGGTGAAATTTTAACGGGGGATAAGGGGAAAGAATTAGGTAAATCTAAAGTGGGAAAAGTGTAAGGGTAACAAGGCACTAAATAGGGAAAGGTTAGCCAGAGAGTGGTGGTATGAAGGTGAAGTTGAGGTAGAGTAAAAGATACTAAAGTGTAGATGAAAATAGACTGTATTTCCAAGGTCGAAGAGAAAATATAATCAATTCCCTGTCACACAAGAGTCAATTTGTGATTTGGCCCCTGGGTGGCAGTGTTTCTAGATTGACTTCTGGGTCTATTGGTCCTCTTTATCCTGAACTAAACAATACTGCCTCTCTAATGGTGACTGCTGTTTTAGCAGCCAGAACCCTCCCAAAATCTTCCGGGTTTCCCTCCTCTGTCTGGTCCAAACTGATTGCGCTCCAGGATTAACTCTGCCACCAGCTCAAAGGGCCCTCTCCCACGTTTACCAGCTTCAACAGCCACAGATTTTATTTCAGGTGCAGATCTCCAGGTTTTGAGTTCCAAGGTGCAGATCTCCCAGACTGCCAGCCCCCTCAGTTTCGGGCCCAAAGTACCCCCAGGGAAATCTGACCTTTCCGTGCTGGTGTTTAGAGCTCCCTGGGCTCTGCGCGCCTCCGCGCCAACTGGGCGCCGGTGCTCCGGGAGCCTCAGCGGTCCAGCTGGTACCGGTACTGTAGCTGTGTATTTTCAGGCCCTTCCCCTTCAAGATGTCGTGGCCTGCCTCCGCGCGCCTCCTCACGCAGTTGGCTCAGGGAGAGAACCCAGCAGTACTGGGGCCGCTCAGGCTGGGGAGGCCAGCCCAGCAGTCCTCCCTTTCTTCTCCTGGAGCACAGCTGTCCCCCTAGTCACCGATAAATGCTCCCTGTGCGACTTTCAGGTGCTCCCTCCCTCTGCCCTGTGAGCAGATTCAGATCGAATTCCTCAGTTCCGCAGCCATTTTTTTCTCTCACTCACCACAAAGGATTATTTAAAAAAATACTATGAACAACTCCATTCCAACAAACTGAACAACCTGAAGGAAATGGACATATTCCTAAAAAATACAACCTTCTGAAACTCAATTAGGAAAATCTAAAAATCTCAATAGGCCAATAACTGTGGAAATCATTGAAGCAGTCATTGAAAAGCTTCTAGCAAAAAAAAGCACAGGGCCAGTCAGCTTCACAGGGGAGTTTTATCAAACATTCAATGAATAATTAAAACCTATCCTTCCCTGACTATTCCAAAATATTCAAGAGGATGTAATACTTCCAAGCTCATCCTATGAAGCCAGCATCACCCTAATACGAAAACCAGATGAAGAAACCACAAAAAAGGAGAACTACATGCCAATATCCTTGATTAACACAGATGCCAAAATACTCAACTATATTCTAGAAAATCAGATCTAGTCATACATCAGAAAGATCATATACCATGACCAAGTAGGATTGATCCTAGGGATACAAGGATAGTACAATATCTGCAAATCAATAAATATGATACATCACATGAACAAATTGAGAGATTAAAAACCACATAGTCATATCAATTGATGGAGAAAAAGCATTTGACAAAATATAACACCCATTTTTGATAAAAACTCTCAGCAAGATGGGAATAGAAAGATCATACCTCAACATAATAAAAACCATATATGACAAACCCACAGCCAACATAATACACAATGGGCAAAAACTACAACCATTTCCCCTAAGAGCAAAAACAACACAGGGATGCCCACTCTCACCACTCTTGTTCGACATAGTACTAGAAGTATTAGCCATTGTGATCAGGCAAGAAGAAGAAATAAAGGGCATCCAAATTGGAAAATAAGAAGTAAAGCTATCCTTATTTGCACATGACATGATAGTGTACATAAAAAAACCCAAAAGATTCCATAAAAAAACTAATAGACTTAATAAATGAATTTGGCAGTGTAGCAGTATAAAAAATTAAAGCCAAGAAATCCATAGCATTCCTATATACCTATGATGAACTTACTGAAAGAGGGGCTAAAAAATCAATCTCATTTACCATCACACCAAAAAAATTAAGATACCTAGGAATAAACTTAACTAAAGAGATAAAAGACCTATATATGGAAAACTACAGGACACTAAAAAAAGAAACAGAGAAAGTCATAAACAGATGGAAGAACATACCATATTCATAGATTGATAGAATCAACATCATTAAAATGTGCATACTACCCAAAGCAATCCATATGATTAATACACTTCTCATTAAAATGCCAATGGCATATTTCACAGACCTTGGAAGAACTCTTCAAAAATTCATTTGGAATAAAAAAAGACCCTGAATAGCTTAAGCAATCCTGAGAAAGAAGAACAAAGTAGGTTGGATCTGAATACCATATTTCAAGCTGTATTACAAAGACACTGTTCTGAAAACAGCCTGATACTTGCACAGGAACAGACATATAGACCAATGGAATAGAATAGAGAACCCAGATATCAACCCAAACCACTATGCTCAATTAATATTTTACCAAGTAGGCATGAACATACAATGAAGTCAAGACAGTCTCTTTAATAAATTGTGTTGGGAAAATTGGCCAGATACATGCAAAATAAATGAAACTAGACCACCAACTTACACAATACACAAAAATGGATAAACATAAGACAGGAAACCATAAAAATACTAGAGCAATCCACAGGCAGTGAAATCTCAGACATATGCCAAAGGAATTTCTTCACTGATACCGTCCCTAGGGCAGTGGTTGGCAAACTCATTAGTCAACAGAGCCAAACATCAGCAGTACAACGATTGAAATTTCCTTTGAGAGCCAACTTTTTTAAACTTACACTTCTTCTAACACCATTTCTTCAAAATAGACTCGTCCAGGCCATGGTATTCTGTGGAAGAGCCACACTCAAGGGGCCCAAGAACCGCATGTGGATTGCAAGCTGCAGTTTGCAGACCATGGTCCTAGGGCAAAGAAAACGAAAGAGAAAATAAACAAATGGGACAACATCAAGGTAAAACTTTTGCACAGCAAAAGATACCATCCACAAAACAACAAGAAAGCCCACTGCATGGGAGAACATATTTGCAAATGTTATCATCAATAAAGGTTTAATCTCCAACATTTACATGGAACTCATACAACTTAATAAAAGAAAGATAAATGATCTGATAAAAAAAAAAGTGGGCAATGGAGCTAGATAGATATTTTTTTTGAAAAAGATAGAAAGAAGGCCAAGAAACATATGAAAACATGCTCAAAGTTATTAATTACCTTACAGGTGCAAATGAAAACAATAATGTGGTACCATGTTACACCTGTCAGAATGGCTATCATCAACAAATCAACAAATGACGTGTGCTAGTGAGGATGGGGAGAAAAAGGAACCCTCCTTCACTGCTGGTGGGAATGCAGACTGGTGCAGCCACTGTGGAGAACATTATGGAGTTTCCTCAAACATCTAAAAATGGAACTCCCATTTGACCCAGTGATCCCACTTTTAGGAATATATCTCACGAAACTATAAACATGAATCAGAAAGGATATATGCACCCCTATGTTCATAGCAGCACAATTTACCATAACTAAGTTTTGGAAATAGCCTAAGTGCCCATCAGCAGATGAGTGGATTAGGAAACTATGGTTCATCTGCACAATGGAATACTATGCTGCTATAAAAAGAAGGAATTCTTACCATTTTCAGCTTCATGGATGATACTGGAGAACATTATGCTAAGTGAAATAAGCCAGACAACATAAGAAAAATACCACATGATCTCACTAATTTATGGAAAATAAAGAACATTATAATATGATGAAAAAAGATAAGTAGAGGCAAGAAAGCATCAAACAGACTGTCAAATTATAGCACGAAGGCTGGGGAGTGTTCGGAAAAGAGGAAAGAACAACCAAAGGACTTGTATGCATGAATATAATCACAACCAATGGACACAGAGACAAAGAGATTGAGAAACATTGATGTGAGAGACACATCCATTGGTAGCCCTCGGCATGAAACCTGACTGGCCAGAGGAACAAACCTGAAACCCAGATATTTGCCCTTGACCAGAAATTGAACCTATAACTCTTCAGTTCATGGGCTGTCACTCTATCCATTGAGCCACATCGGCCAGGACTAGAGTGATCATCTCTTGATAAATATCCAACTACATCCCAAGGACATAACATTTTATTTTATTTTAAATTTGCATTGAATTTATTAGGGTGACATTGGTTAGTAACATTAAATTGGTTTCAGGTGTACAATTCTATAATATATCGTCTGTATATTGTACGGTGTGTTCATCACTTCAAGTCGTCTTCTTTCACCACCATTTATATTCCCTTTACCCTCTTCTATTTCTGCCCATTCCCCCATTTCCTTCTGGTAATCACAATACTGTTGTCTGTGTCTATGAGTTTTGTTTTGTTTTCTAAACCCTTTAACCTTTTTCACCCAGCTTCCCAACCCCCTTCCTATTTTACAGCTATCTGTCTGTTCCCTATGAAACTATCTCTATTTTGCTTGTTAATTTAATTTATTCATTAGATTCCATATGTGAGTAAACTGATATGGTACTTTCCTTTCTTGGACTGGCTTAGCATAATACACTCTAGTCAAGACATCCTACTTTAAACAATTACACATATACTCCTAAAATTCCAGAGTTTTTTTTTCTTTTTATAACTTTGATTTCAAAACATTTTTATGTAAAACTTTTTGCCAGGCTTCTGTACTTTTTACATCCTTGTGATAGCTCTGCTTCAGCAGGCACAAAAGTATGTCATTTGTAAAGGACATAAATTAAACTATTTATTGTCATTATCTTAAATTCAATTGTTAATGTTTGACTCAAATATTTTAAGAGAAGTTCAAATTTATGAAAATGTTTCATAAGATATAGAGTGTAAAAATATTTTTATTGAAAACAATGAACATTGCCAAGACCGGTTTGGCTCAGTGGACAGAGCGTTGGATTGTGGACTGAAGGGTCCCGGGTTCGATTCCAGTCAAGGGCATGTACCTTGGCTGCGGGCACATCCCCAGTAGGGGGCGTGCAAGAGGCAGCTGATCGATGTTTCTGACTTTCTATCCCTCTCCCTTCTTCTCTGTAAAAAATCAATAAAATATAATTTAAAAAAAAGAAAACAATGAACATGACAAAAAGCAAAATAAAAGAAATTTATTAAAATACTAGAGGCCTGGTACATTAAATTCATGCATGGGAAGGGGTAGGGATTGTCCCTCACCCCAACCTGCACCCTCTCCAATCTGAAACCTCTCGAGGGATGTCCAACTGCCTGTTTAGGCCGTATCCCACTGCTGGCTCCCAACTACTTGCCTACCTTCCTGATTGTCCCTAACCACTTCTGCCTGCAGGCAAGGTCACCCCCTAACCACTTCCCTGTCAGCCTGATTGATGTATAACTGCTCCTCTGCCAGACCGCTTGCCCCCAACTTCTCTCCTCTGCCAGCCTGGTCATCCCTAACTGAACTCACCTGCAGGTTTGAAGGCCCCCAACTGCCCTCTCCTTCTGGCCACCTTGTGGTGGCCATCTTGTGTCCACATGGGGGCAGGATCTTTGACCACATGGGGGCAGCCATCTTGTGTGTTGGAGTGATGGTCAATTTGCATATTACTCTTTTATTAGATAGGATAGAGGCCTGGTGCATTGAAGGCGAACAGCCGGTTTGGCCTGAAGTGTGTCTCAAATCAGGGTGGGGGTTCCTTTGGGGCATGGGGCAGCCTGGGTGAGGGGCCTGTGGTGGTTTGCAGGCTGGCCACACCTCCTGGCTACCCAAGCAGAGGCCCTGGTATCTGGAATTTAATTATGTTCTACAATTGAAACTTTGTAGCCTGGAGTGGAGCCAAGCCTTCTGCTTGCTCCGTGGTAGCAGCCATTTCTGTTCAGGTTTATTCACCTTCAGTAATTGAAACTGTGTAGCCTAGAGTGGAGGTCTAGGCCTGCTAGAGCTTCAGAAGCTTGGCTTCCTCCATCGCTGGGTCAACCCTAGTCTCTGCTCTCTCCAGCTCTGTGGCTGCCGCCATTTCTGTTGGGATTATGTATCTTCTATAATTGAAACTTTATAGTATTGAGTAGAGGCCTAGGCCGGCAAGGGCAGGCAGAAAGCTTGGCTTCCTGAAAATGCTGGGGAAACCTAAGCCTCCCTGCTGCTCTCAGTGGCAGCAGCCATCTTGGTTGGGGTTTATTTGCATATTTGCTCCTGATTGGATGATGGGTATGGCTTTTGGGTGTGGTGGAGGTGCAGTCAATTTGCATATTGCTATTTTATTAGATAGGATAGTTTTGAGCTTGGGTTTAGTAATAACTTTTTAGATTTAACACCATAAGCAAGATCCATAAAAGAAAAAAAATTAAAAGTTGAACCTCATTAAAATTAAAATAAAAACGTATGCTCTGCAAAAGACACTGTTAAGGGAATGAAAAGACATCTAAAAACTAGGAGAAAATTTTTGCAAATCAGATATATCATAAAGTAAATTAGTCAGAATATGCAATAAACATTTTTAACTGAACAACAAAAGCATAAAAATCCCAATTGAAAAATGGGCAAAAGATCAGAACAAACACTTTCCAAAAGATGCTCAACATCATATATTTTAAAGAACTGCTAATTAAAACAACAATGTGCTATCACATCATACTTATTAGAACAGCTAAAATCCAAAACAATGACAATACCAATTATTGCTGGTGGGAATTCCAAATGTTAGGAAGGCCTACCCTTGCACAGATTTCATGCTTTGGGCCTCTGATAGTTATTATAAATATGTATCCATAGATTTAAAAATAAAGTAATTTTGAATGGACAGATAAGGAAATATAGATATGGAAAGAACAAAAATGACCAAAATAGAAAGTGTAGAACTAAACACTCCAATATCTATAATGAAAATTATACTGCATGAGCAAGATGGAAGTAGAAAAGGCTATCTGTGCACTTACATACATAGCAGTAGAAATAATTCAATTAATTTTCTTACTACTGAGGAAAAATGAACCTTAGTAAGATTTGGGACAATTTTAAGAGGTTGAATATATACATATTTGAGTCTCTTATAGAAAAGAGAGAAAATTTTGGAAGAATAAAACATTTGATGAGGTAATAGATAAGATATTTCTATATTTAGTAAAAGCATGCGCTTACATTTCCATGAAGCTCTGTGAAATCAAAGCAGAATAAGAAAAAGAATTAAGGCCAGGATGATGTGGCTTAGTGGTTGAATGTTGAGCTATGAACCAAGAGGCCACAGTTTGATTTCCTGTCAGGGCATATGTCAGGGTTGCAGGGTCAATTCACAGTGGGGGTTGTACAGGAGGCAGCTGAACAATGATTCTCTCTCATCATCGATATTTCTATCTGTATTTTCCTCTCTCCTCCTCTATAAAATCAATAAAAATATATTAAAAGTAAATAAATAGGTAGATAGGCACATTGTTGCTAAGCCACAGAAAACTGAAGATAAAGAGAAAATTTTGAAAGCAGTCAGAGTAAATCAAAACATTATATACCAGGGGTTAGCTTGTGATTCTCATCAGAAATAATGGAACCCAGAAAACAAGAAATTGATATATTTAAAATGCTAAAAGAAAAAAAATAAGTCTAAGGACATACATTAAAAAAAGAAATGTTTATTCAAGAAAATGTATTAAATCTCAGTAAGAACAGATAGACTGTGGCACTTGAGCCACAATCTGCTTCTAACTCCCCTTCAGCGCAACACAATGGAAGTTCCCATCTGTGGGTGTGGCCAAGAAAACTCCCTTTTCTATAGCTGTCTGTCAAATGCTGTAGTATCTCCCTGGCATGACAAGACATTAGTATTTCTTATCCATTGTACTCAATGATTTAAAGATGAAATCTAATGTTATTTTGGTGAAGAACTCCCTCCTCCAAGCTTTCCTTGTAGGTCAAAAACTATATCGCAGATGTGGCAAGGCAAGAATGCTATCCTACATAATAAAAGAGTAATATGCAAATTAACCAGCATTCAGCTATATCTACAAGCCACAGACAAAAGCCATGCCCACAAGCCAATTAGGAGTGAACATGCAAATTAACCTCAACCAAGATGGCTACAACCATGGAGAGAGCAGGAGGAAGGCTTTGTTTTCCCCAGGGATGGAGAAAGCCAAACTTTCCAAACACCCTGGCTGGCCCAGGCCTCTGCTTAAGGCTATGAAGTTTCAATGATAGAAGATACATAAATCCCAACAGAAATGGCTGCTGCCACGGAGCAAGCAGAAGGCTTGGTTCTGCTTCAGGCTAATAAGTTTCAGTTGTAGAAGATAAATAAATCCCAGATATCAGGACCTCCGCTTGGGTCACTGGGGGTGTGTGGCCAGCTTTCAAACCACCACAGGCCCCTTGCCCAGGCCACCCCATGCCCCAAGGGAACCCCCAACCTGATCTGGGATACCCTTCAGGGCAAACTAGCTGGCCCCCACCCATGCACCAGGCCTCTATCCTTTCTAATAGAAGTGTAATATGCATATTGGCTATCACTCCAACACACAAGATGGCTGCCCCCAAGTGGTCAAAAATCCTGCCCCCATGTGGACACATGATGGCCACCACACAATGGCCAGCAGGGGATGGCAGATTGGAGGGACTAAGCCTGCAAGGGAAGGCAGTTGTGGGTGATCAAGCCTGCAGGGAGGGCAGTTAAGGATGAACAGTCTGGCAGAGGAGGGAAGTTGAGGGCAAACAGGCTTGCAGGGGAGCAGTTAGGTGTTGATCAGGCTGGCAGGAGAGTGGTTAAGGGGTAATCAGGCTGGCAGTAAGAAGTGGTTAGGGGCAATCAGGAAGGCAGGCAGGTGAGCAGTTGGAAGCCAGCAGTCCTGGATTATGAGGGGGGTGTCCAACTGCCCATCTATGGCCGTTCCCAGTAGGATCTAGCCTAAACAGGCAGTTGGACATCCATCCGAGGGGTCCCAGATTGGAGAGGTTGCAGGCTGGGACACCCCCCGTGCACAAATTTTGTGCACCAGGCTTCTAGTGGTCTATAATGTTATGGCCTCTGCTCACTTGTGGGTCAGAAGTTCCAGACCAGGACAGGCCACCTGAGGAAAACACTATTTACTTTTCCTGTCTAGCGTTCTGTTCATAAATCAGGGTTGTCACTCCGAGAGAAGCATGCTAGTGTTCCTGCCCTAGCTGCATAACTGTGGCTCATAGATTTGTCCAAGGAGAGAGGTGGGCCATAAGAACAGAAAACTCTGAAGTTGTCCCCAAAGGAACTGGGTTTATTTGGAAGAGAGTGTGGAAATGTTCAAGACTATGACTTATCTAAAAAAAAAACAATGAGTGATAAACAATTAAGGAAAGGCTGGTAGCTCCATAAGGGCAACTAAGTTCACTGTAGACTAATAAATTTACCAGCAAGAGTCAGAAAAAAAAGAAAGCTAAGGAAAGTCCTTATTGTGAATAAAATTGCAAAAAAACGATACAAAAACTACTCCTGCAAAGGGACACAAATGTAATTTGATCAGATTAGTGAACAATTTATGCCCCAGGACAATCTAGAAAACAATACAGTGTTTAGTGTACTCTCTAGACAAACAAAACCAATAAGAAGTATATATATACAAGAAGATTTATTATGGAAAATTGGCTGACATGATTTTGGCGGCTGATAAGTCCCAAGATCTGGAAAGTAAATTGGTAGGCTAGAGACCCAGAAAAGCTGATTGTATAGTTTCAGTCGAAAGACTGATGGACTTGAAACCCAGGAAGTACTGATATTTCAGTTCAAGTCCATAGTCAGAAAAAACTGATATTTCAGTTTTACTGCAGTGAGGCAGAAAGAATTCTCTCCAGCCTGTGGCAGGATCAGCCTTTTTTTTAATCTATTCAGGCCTTCAGCTTATTGGATGAGGTCTGTGTACATTAGAGGATATAATATACTTTATTTAGTCTCCTAATTTTAATGTTAATCTGATTTTAAAATTATTGCAGAAACAAAATACTAGTTGACCAAATATCTGGGCACCTCATGGCACAGTCAAGTTGACACATAAAATTAATCATCATCAAGAAATCAACTGACAATTTGTAAAGTCAAACAAATGAATGTGATAAGGGTTGAATGCAGTAATCAGAAAAATTTCAAAGAAAGCTCTGCAAAAAAACGTGGTCATGTCAAGGTGGTTGTAGGCATTCTCAAGGCTGAACCCTCTAAGGAACAACATCAGAAAATTTTCAATAGAGTGGAAGTAGATGTCACTAAAAATCCAGCCACGTCACTAAACAAAGAAATTTAGCAAGAGCTGTGGAGGACATATATCCAGATTTGCTACAATATTTATTTAAAGTGGATAAGTGTCTATTTAGGTCCTTTGCCCATTTTTAATTGGATTGTTTGTCTTCCTTTTGCTAAGTGGTATGAGTTCCTTATATATTTTGGATATCAACCTTTTATCAGGTATATCATTGATAAATATATTCTCCTATAAAGTAGACTGTCTTTTCATTTTGTTGATGGTTTCTTTTGCTGTGCAGAAGCTTTTTATTTTGATGTAGTCCCATTTGTTTATTTTCACCTTAAGTTCCTATAGGGACTTAATCACAAGGAACAGCAACAGCCTGTAATTATTGGAATCAAGAGTCTAGGTCAGTGGTTGGCAAACTCATTAGTGAACAGAGATCAGATCGAGGCTCATGAGCCGAATGTGGCTCACGGGCTACAGTTTGCCCACCACTGTCCTAGTAGATTTATTGGTAAACATATTGCTACAAGAGATATCTGAGATTTTGCTGGCTACAGTTTCTTCTAGGATTTTTATGGTTTCAAGTCTTTTATCCATTTTGAGTTTATACACCAATACTGAATTCTCATAAAGAGAAACTAACAAACAACCCATTTAAATTGCAAAACTTTTAATATTGATAACATATAATTTTTCTATTTACTTGTGCTCTTTGTGTCTTATGTAAGAAGGATTTGCCTTACTGAAATAAAAAGAATTTATTCATATGTGTGATGTTGCCTACGGCATCTTCATACATGCCCTCTAGATTTTAAGAAGGGGATTTCAATGTTTTTAAATATGATTTTTTGTTTGTTTAGATGACTATGTGACCTTTGTCCTTTTTCTAAGTTGTATTATATTAATTTACATACATGTGAATATTAAACCACCCTTGCATTTTTATAATAAAATCTACCTGACTTGGTGTATAATTCTTGATATATATTGCTGATTTGGCAAGTATTTTGTTGAAGATTTTTTTGTATATATATTCTTAAGATATTTTGGTCTGCAGGTTTCTATTTGTGTATGTGATGTTTTGTCCAGATTTGGTATTAGGATAATGTTTGGAAGATTTTTTTTAAATCAGTATTAATTTATGTTTAAATATTTGGTAGAACTAACCACTGAAGGAATCTAGGCCATGGTATATCTTTGTGGGAAGTTTTTATAGTTATTTTTTCTTTGTTGTTGAAAGTATTACAGATGTCCCCTTTGCTTGTTTGTTTTTCCCATTGACCCTCTCCACCCCCACCTGCACCTACTAGACTTTCACCACTCTATATGTCCATATATGAATATAAATTCCCTGTTTAATAACTCCCATCCACCTCCAACCCACCTCCATACCTCTGTAATTCATCAGTCTGTTCCTTGCTTCCGTGTTTCTGGATCTATTTTGTTCATCAGACGATTTTGTTCATTAGATTCCACATATGAGTAAGATCATGTGATGCTTATCTTTCTCTGACTGTCTTATTTCACTTAGAATTATACTGTCCAGGTTCAGCCATACTGTTGCAAATGGTAAGAGTTCTTTCTTTTTGATAGCTGCACTAGAAGCCCAGTGCATGAAATACATGCACGGGGGGCGGGGGATGTCCCTTAGCCCAGCCTGCACCCTCTCGAATCTAGGACGCTTCGAGGTATGTCCGACTGCCCGTCTAAGCACACTCCTGGTAGGATCAGGCCTAAAAGGGCAATCAGACATCCTTCTCACAATCCAGGACTGCTGGTTCCAAACTGCTCACCTGCCTGCCTCCCTGATTGCCCCTAACCGCTTGTGCCTGCCAGCCTGATCACCCACTAACCACTACCCTTGCAGCCTAATTGATGTTTACCTGCTCCCCTGCCAGCCTATTTGCCCCCAACTTCCCTCTCTGCCAGCCTGGTCACCCCTAACTGCCCTACCCTGCTGGCCTGATCACCCACAACTGCCCTGCCTTGTAGGGACTGGAACCTCCAACGGCCCTCCCCTACTGGCCATCTTCTGGTGGCTATCTTGTGTCCACATAGGGGCAGGATCTTTGACCACATGGAGGCAGCCCTCTTGTGTGTTGGATTGATGGTCAATCTACAAATTACTCTTTTATTAGATAGGATAGAGGCCTGGTGCATGGGTGGGGGCCAGCTGGTTTGCCCTGAAGAGTGTCCCAGATCAGGGTGGGGGTTCCCTTGGAGCGTGGGACAGCCTGGGCAATGGACCTGTGGAGGTTTGCAGGCTGGCCATGCCCCCCAGTGACCCAAGCAGAGGTCCTGGTATCTGGGATTAATCTATGTCTACAATTGAAACTTTGTAGCCTGGAGTGGAGCCAAACCTTCTGCTTGCTCAGGGGCAGCAGCCATTTCTGTTTGAAACATTGTAGCCTACAGTGGAGGCCTTGGCCAGCAATGACAGACTGAAAGCTTGGTTTCCTCTGTTTCCAGGGAAACCCAAACCTCTGTTTTCTCCAGCTCAGTGGCTGCTGCCATTTCTGTATCTTTTATAATTGAAACTTTGTAACATTGAGTGGAGGCCTAAGGAGGCAGAAAGCTTGACTTTCTCTGTTGCCAGGGAAACCCAAGTCTTCCTCCTGCTGTCAGTGGTGGCAGCCATCTTGGTTGGGTTTATTTGCATAATCTGCTCCTGATTGGCTGGAGGGCATGGCTGTGTTCATAGCTTGTGGATTGGCAAAGGTACAGTCATATTTGCATATTACTCTTTTATTAGATAGGATAGTATTCCATTGTATAAATATACCAGGACATTTTTATCCACTCATCTGCTGTTGGAAACTTGAGCTGTTTGCAAATATTAGCCATTGTAGATTGTGCTGCTATGAACATAGAGGTCCATATACTCTTTCTGGTTAGTGTTTCTAGTTTCTTGGGATATATTCATAAGAATGAGATTACTGGGTCAAATGGAAGTTGCATTTTCAATTTTTGAGAAAGCTCTATACTGTTTTCCACAGTGGTTGCACAATTATGCATTCTCACCAACAGTGTACAAGGATTCTCTTTTCAATACATCCTTGCCAACACTTGACCTTTGATTTGTTGTTGATAGTCATTCTGGCATGTTTGAGGTGATAACTCATAGTCATTTTAATTTGTAGTGTTTGTTCTTGATCTGTGAAATGTACCATTGGTATTTTAATAAGGATTGCATTGAATATATAATTTGTTTTTGGTAGTATAGATATTTTAAGCATATTGAGTCCACCAATCTATGAACACGTACATTCATCCACTTGTTTATATCTTCTATCTCTTTTCTTAACATCCTGTTGTTTTCCAAGTACATGTCTCTTATTTCCTTGGTTAAGTTTAATTCCTAAGTATCTTCTGTGTGTTTTTGTTGGGTTTTTTTGCAATGGTAAATGGGATTTTTTTGTTTCTCTTTCTGAGAGTTTATTATTGGTATATAAAAATGCCATTGATTTCTGGGTGTTAATTTTGTATTAGGCTACATTGCCAAGTTCATTTATTAAATCTAATAGTTTTTGATTGACTATTTAGAGTTTTCTATCTACAATATCATGTCATATACAAATAATGGGAGTTTTACTTCTTCCTTTCCAATTTTGGGTGCCTTTTATTTTTCTACTTGCCTGATCACTATGGGTAGGACTTCCAGTTCTATGTTGAACAAAAGTGGTAACAACAGACAGCCCTGTATTATTCCTGTTCTTATATGAAATTATTTGTTTTTGTTCATTAGATATTATGTTAGCTGTAGGTTTATTCTATATTGTCTTTATTATGTTGAGGTATGATCCCTCTATCCCCACTCTGCAGAGAGTTTTATAAAAAATGGTGTTGGATTTCATCAAATGAAATTTAGCATCAATTGGTATGATCATGTGATTTTTGTCTTCTAATCTGTTTATGTGATGTATTACAGATATCAATTTGAGTACATTATACCATCTTGATCATGATGTATAATCTTTTTAATGTATTGCTGGATTCTACTTGTTAATATTTTGTTTAGGATTTTAGCATCTACATTCATCAGGGATATTGACCTGTAATTCTATTTCCTGGTAGTTTGTTTATCTGGCTTTATAATTAATGTAATGATGACCTCCTGGAAAAAACTTGGAAGTATTCCTTCTTAATTTTTTGAATAGTTTGATAAGAACGGGTATTAGTTCTTCTTTGAATGTTTGGTAAAATTCCCATGTGAAGCCATCCATGCCAGGACTTTCATTTGCTGGGAGTTCTTTAAGTACTGCTTCAATTTTATCAGTAGTTATCAGCCTATTTAAGTTTTCTGATTCTTCCTGGTTGAGTTTTGGAAGATTATATTTTTTAGAAATATGAACATTTCATCCAGGTTGTCCAGTTTCTTTGCAAACAGTGTTTCATAGTATTGTTAATGATCTTTTGTATTTCTGTGGGTTCAGTTGTTACTTCACCTCTTTCTTTTCTAATTTTGTTTATTCAGGGCCTCTAATTTTTTGTTGATGAGGTTGGATAGAGGTTCATCAATCTTGTTCATCTTTTCAAAGAACCAGCTCGTGGTTTTATTGATCTTTTACATAGTGCATATTTTAGTGTCTATATCATTTTTTTTTTTGCTTTGATATTTATTATTTCCTTCCTTCCACTTACTTTGGGCTTTTCATTCTGTTCTCTTTCTAATTCTTTAATGTGTAAGGTTAGATATTTTACTAAAAGTTTTTCTTGTTTTTGAGGTAGGCAAGAATGCTATGAATTTCCCTGTTAGGACTACTTGCACTATGACCCATAGAATTTTGGTTCTGTGTTCATTTTTATTTATTTCCAAGATGCATTTTATTTCTTCTTTGATATATTTGGTAACCCATTCATTGTTTAATAACATGATATTTAGCATCCATGTGTTTGAATGTTTTCGAGTGTTTTTATTGTAATTCATTTCTAATTTCATAGCATTGTGATCCAGGAAAATTCTAGATATGATTTCAATCTTCTTCATCTTGTAGTGACTTAGTTTGTGTCCTAACATATGGTCTAATTTTTTGAAAATGTCCCATGTGCACTTGAGAAGAATGTATATTCTGTAGCTTTAGGATGAAATATTCTGTAAATGTCAGCTAAGGATGTCCAACTGCCTAAGCCATCAATTGGACATCTTTCAAAGGCTCTCGTACTGTGAGAGTGTGAAGGCCAGGCTGAGGGACCCCCACTCCTGAGTGCATGAGTTTGATTCACTGGAACTCTGGTTCACTGATAAAAAGAAATAATCTGTCAAGCTATGAAAAGACATGGAGTATCCTTAAATGCATATCACTAAGTGGAAGAAGCCAATCTAAAAAGGCTGCATACTATATGATTCAACTATATGACATTCTGAAAAAGGTCAAACTATGGAAACAGTGTAAAGATTATGATTGCCAAAAATGGAATTGGGTGAAGAAGAAATGGATAAATAGATCACAAGAAAATTTTAGAGTAGATAAACTATTCTATAATATTTTAATGGTAGATATATGTCATTACAATAGACATTTGTCAGAATCTGTAGAATGAAAGTCTCAAAAAAGAAAAGCTCAGGACCAGATAACCTCACTGGAGTATTCTACCACACATTTAAAGAATTAACATAAACCATCCCAAGACTGCAACATTTGAAAAGGAAGAAACACTTAAAGTTCATTCTATGAAGATAGCATTACCATGATACCAAAGTCAAAGTCATTATAAGAAAAGAGAACTACAGACTAATATCCCTGATGCATACTGATACAAAATCCTCAACAAAATAATGAAAAACTACATTTAACAACATATTAAAATTATCATACAACCTTATCAAATGAATTTATTTCTGGAATGAAAGGGTGATATAACATACAAAAAATCGATCCATGTAAGCCTATCTAATATAAGAGTAATATGCAAATTGACCATACCTCCTATAAAGCCATGCCCACAGCCATGCCCACCTACCAATCAGGAACAAATTATGCAAGTAAACTCCAACCAAGATGGCTGTGGCCACTGAGAGAAGAAGGGAGGCTTGGGTTTCCCCCAAAATGCAGGAAGCTAAGCTTTCTGCCTGCCCTTGCCAGCTTAGGCCTCTACTCAATGCTACAAAGTTTCAATTATAAAAGATAAATAATCCCAAAAGAAATAGCAGCAGCCACAGAACTGGAGACAGCAGAGACTAGAGTTGCCCCAGTGATGGAGGAAGCCAAGCTTCTGCTCTGGCAGGCCTTGGCCTCCACTCTAGGCTACAAAGTTTCAATTATAGAATTAAACTAAACCCAAAGAGAAATGGCTGTTGCCATGGAGCGAGCAGAACACATGGCTCTGCTCCAGGCTACAAAGTTTTAATTGTAGAACATGAATTAATCCCAGGTCCCAGGGCCTCCACTTGGATCACCGGGGGGTGTGGCAAGCCTGCAAACCACCATAGCCCCTCACCCAGTATGCCCCATGCCCCAAGGGAACCCCCACCCTGATCTGGGACACCCTTCATGGAAAATCAGCTGGCCCCCTCCCATGTACCGGGCCTCTATTCTATCTAATAAAAGAGTAAAACACAGACTGACCATCACTCCAACCACAAGGAGGCTGCCCCCATGTGGTCAAATATCCTTCCCCCATGTGTAAACAAGATGGCCACCACAAGATGGCCACTAGAGGAGGAAGGGCAGGAGGGCCGTTAGGGGGTTCCAGGCCTGCAAGGGAGGGCAGTTGTGGGTGATCAGGCCAGCAGGGGAGGACAGTTGGGAGGGACCAGGCCTGCAAAGAAGGCAGTGGGGGCAATCAAGCCTGCAGGGGACGGCAGTTAGGGGTGACCAAGCCAACAGAGAAGGGAAGTTGAGGACAAACAGTCTAGCAGGGTTAGACATCAATTAGGCTGGCAGGGTTGTGGTTAGGGGATGATCAGACTGGCAGGCAGAAGCAGTTAGGGACAATCAGGGAGGCAGGAAGGCTAGCAGTTTGGAGCCAGCAGTCCTGGATTGTGGTAAGGATGTCTGACTGCCCTCCAGTGGTCCCAGATTAGAAAGGGTGCAGTCTGGGCTGAGGGACACTCCCCGCCCCCTGTGCACGAATTTTCTGCACTGGGCCTCTTGTACACTAATAAAAGAAAACATGTAAATTGACAATCCCTCTGTTATGCCCACTAGCCTATCAGGAGTAAGTGTACAAAATTAACCTAACAAAGATGGTGGCAGTCACAGAGTTAAAGCAAACAAGAGGCTTGGGTTGCCCCTGATGATGGAGGAAGACAAGCTTCCAGCTGGCCCTTGCCTCTGCTCAAGGAGTGTCTGAGGGAAAAAAAGAGGGGCTGAGAGCCTGGGTCACTGGGCCAGCCTGAAAATGGCCCTCAGCCACTTACCCAGGCTATCCAGGCACCCCCATGGGGGAACCCCCACACTGAAGGGGATGTGGCCAGCCTGCAAACAGCCCTCAGCCCCTAACCTAGGCTGGCCAGGCACACCAGCAGGAACCTCACCCTGAAGAGGGTGTGGCCAGCTTCTAAACAGCCCTCAGTCCCTCAACCAGGCTGGCTACGCCCCCCAGCAGGGGTCAGAACCCCATGGGGGCATGTCCAACCTGTAAACCACCATAGGCCTTTCGCCTAAGCTGACCCATACCACAAGGGAACCCCCACCCTGATCCAAAGCACCCTTCAGGGCAAACCAGGTGACCCCCACCAATTCACCAGGCCTCTATCTATACTAATAAAAGGATAATATGCTAATTAGACTGGGAGACCTTCCAGGAGACCTTCTGGATGTTCTTCTGGACAAAGGCATGGTGATGGGGCTGAGATAGAGGTGGTTAGAGGCCAAGAGAGTAGTTGTGGGTGATCAGGCCAGGATGGGACAGCAGTTGTGGGTTATCAGGCCGGCTGTCAGGGGTTGGGTGCAGTTGGGGGTGAGCAGACCAGCAGGGAGGGAGTCAGTTGGGGATGACAGGATAACAGGGCGGGGAGCAATTTGGAGTGAGCAGACTATCAGGGGGGCAGTTGGGGATGAGAAGGCCAGTGGGGAGGGAAAGTGAAGGCAAGAAGGCCAGCAGGGAGGGCAGTTGGGGGTGAGCAGACTGGCAAGGGGTCTGTTAGGGGTGAGTATCCTTATACGGGGGATAGTTGGGGGTGATCAAGCTGGCAGGGAGGTATTTGGGGGTGAGCAGGTTGGCAGCAGGGGGCAGTTGGGGGCTACAAGGCCAGCAGGCAGAGTGGTTAGGGTCAATCAGGCAGGCAGGCAGGTGAGCGGTTAGGAGCCAGCAGTCCTGGATTGCGAGAGGGATGTCTGACTGCTGGTGTAGGCTTAATTCCTGTAAACTGGTAGTATGACATCCTTTGAGGGGTCCCAGATTGGAGAGGGTGCAGGCCGGGCTGAGGGACACTCCCCTGTGCATCAGGCCACTAATTATATATATATATATATATATATATATATATATATATATATATTGACTGAGAGATTCCAGAACCAATGACATACCATTAGTAATGAATGGACCTATCTCCTAGATCATGATTTCTAAACATAAAGCTCAAAAGTTAAAGGGCTAGAGATAGGGTTGATTCTATGGTATGGACAGGAACACTACAAAATGAGCCTGGATATTTTTTGTGTATAAGGAATTCCTCAAGTCTCATTGGAAAAAGCCTTAAAGACAATCTCCCTGCCCAAATAGGAAGCAAAATATGCATCAAAATAAATTACGATTATATTGACAACATATTGAATAAAATAAAATTATTCTGATATATATACACACATGAGTAGATGAATGATCTATAATAATAAAAGCCTAAGTGACCAACGCAATTGAACTCAGCCATCTTATATTATTGTACACCAGCAGTCCACTGAAGCTGGAATCAACCTCCAGAAAAAGTGCATAAAATTCTCCCTTGTAAAGGTGGTGAGCAACTATTAAATGAAGTATTTTTGTAACAACTGACATTAAGTCCTGTAAGTTGGTGAATCCTGCCTTGGCACATAAACCTCCTGATGGATAATACTAGAAAAGGCACAGTGGCAATAGTTTCAGTGAACATTTTGACAAATCTGACCTTTTCTCCCCACATGTTTGGTGCCCCATCTGCAGTCACTGACACAACTTTAGAGATATCAATGCTTATGTCACGGAATGTTTGTATAACAACCTTACATATTTCCCTTACTGATGTACTTGTTGGCACTGATACCACATTTAGGAACTCTTCTATCATTGTGAGATGATCAGAATATCAACCAATAATGGCCATCTGAGCATAATATGTGACATCAGAAGTTTCTTCAAAAAAGAAAAAAAGTATTTACAATTCCTTATGTCTCTCTTTAACTGATGTACGTTTGTGTTCAGTCTCATTATTTGGTCTTCTATGATATTTCTACTAAGTGGTAACTCAAATATGCTTTAAATAATTGCATTTTTATTCGGCATATCATGAAATAGAACTGCTGCACATCCTGAGAGACATTCATTAATAAATTCTCCTTCACTGAGTGCTTTTCCATGGTGAGCTATAGAGTGAGCAATGCTCAAACTTGCAGATGTCAAATTTTACAGCCTTTTAGAAATTTAAGGATGGAATAAGATTGGCTCTGATAAAGGTGTAGCTGCCTGGAAAAGTATTCCTTCCTTTGATCCTCAACTTTTTTTCAAGACCTGGGTATGATTAGTTTCAAAATGTCTATTTATATTCCATGTTCTGCTTACTACCTTTTCACTGTGTAGAATGGAAAATGATCTGCCATTTTTTTCTATAATGCCATACATCTCAGTCCATGTCTCTTGAAAGCATCGGGTACTGCTACTAGAATTTCTTTACTTAACCATGTTTTTTTTGTTTTGTTTTATTTTTGTTTTTTGTTCTCCATCAGGGGCAGTGACAGAAGTTAAAATTATAGCTAGCCTGTTAGCCCTGCAGGCAATTAGGTGTTAAATCACCTAACAGACCACAAGATGGCACAAGTAAATGTCTTTTAGGAAAGGGCAGGGTGAATAAGCAGAAATACAGGTTAATAAGGATGCATAACAGTCATAGCGATGAAATGGAGTGTGCACTATGCTGCAAAATGAGGTTCCTTATATAAATTAAGATGGCTGCTGCTATCTCTATGGTGGGATATGGCACCCATAGCACAGGCTCTAGCCTCTCCCAGACTTCCCCTCACTTATCTCATTAATGATATTCAATTAGAAATGCACGACCACCGAGAAGAGTAGATTAGATGATGGTTGCTGTGGTTATTGTTGTGGAGCAAAAGGGAGTGAATGACCACTGGAGCCCAGACCAAATTCAAATTTAGGGAGCCTTTATTAACCGGCCTGGAGACTGCTCTGCCATCCTGACCCAGGGATACCAGAGAGCATCCCCAACCCTTTGTGCAAGACCACCTTTATGCACATTAACCACATCCTGCTTTTCCAGAACAAGAAACCCAAGACAAAACAGTATTTCCAAGATACCTCAGAGTCATGCTATTGATGACCATGCCACCCACAGGGTCATCCTGTTCTTCAGAAAGCTTACAGTGTTCTAGCTTGCAAGGCCTACATGCTTGGAAGGGGCCATGAAAGCATATTTCAAGGCCTGGCCTGGTGTCAGCACTGACTACTTTGTCGGGGGCATAGTCCATGGCCCCAGTAGTGCTCAAAAACTCCCACTCTACAACAGTTATGTGGTTGCTGGTCATGGGGTCACAGGGCCCTCACAGATGTGTCCCCCAAGGCATTCTGCTACTCCCTGCTCGCCTTTGGGAGTGAGGTCTAATATATCCTATTGGCCTAAATTGAAGTCCCAGAACTAGATGCTCTGTGTCCGAGTTCTGTTTTTTATAAATACCGACTTTCATCACGGAGCGTCTACACTACAGTACAGCAAATGTTTCATCCTTGGCTAATGCACTTGGCCGTACAGGAGCCAAGGATCAAACATCCTTCTCGGCATGCGGCCCCACACTTCTCTGTATGCGACCGCATGCAGCCAGGTGTCATCAAAAATGGTTAAGGGTGTCAGTGCTGACATGCGTCTTATAGGTTTGCCATCACGGATCTGGTAGATGACAGCTCACTTCCCGGTCAGGCCACATTCCTGGATTGCAGGCTCAAACCACAGTGGGGGGAGAAGGGGCGTGCAGCAGGCAGCTAGCTGTTCTATGATTCTCTCTCATCAATGATGTTTCTCTCTCTCTCCCTCTCACTTCATCTCTGAAATCAATAAAGACATAGTTTTATTAATGAACTGAACCAGAAAATAGTAATATAATTTGTAGTCACAAATATAATTCATCGTCAGAAACACAAAGTCAGGGGAACATGACTATGGACAGTCAGCATGCATAAACTCTTCCCAGATATCTAGGAGTAAAGCGATTTATTATTTTAGGCATAAATGTTGGGATTGCTGGGATCATATCTTTTTCTTTGTATTTCCCAGAATTAGGGAGGGAATGGGGCACTGAGGAAGTGATTCTCTCTAGGGGATAGGTTGAAGGAAATTGTTGAAAAATGGATGTGAATTCAGACTTTGCACTGCACTTCTTTCATCTTTCAGGCATTTTTTTTGTCATCAACATCTGCTATTTTACATCTCAGAACGAATGTAAAGAAACAGGACCATCACAGATACACACTTGTTATAAAAGTCGGGTTTTTCAAAAAGGGTGCAAGATATTATTTGATATGGAAGGAGGGAGGTCCACGGAGTAACATGCCATGGTGTGCCTTGACATCATAAAGTCTCAGCTTGACCATCCTGCAGGGGGAGGGGGGAGAGGATGCAGAGGACTCGGATATTCTGGTTAGAGAAAGGGAGCTTCCTCAGTACCTCCTAATATGTTTTCCAAACTAACCTTTCTCTCCCCTGTTTCCTCTAGTTCAATTGTCCAGCATATGGCGTGGAGTTGGCCTTTCCTATAAGCCATTTCCCATACACCCCCATCCATTCAGTGGTCCATTGCACTACCCCCCAGTTATTACCATTACCTACTACTTTATGGGTTGTCTTAATGAATGATTTATTTGAGAATAGTTTTAGATTTAGATAATAATTGTGAAGATAATACCCATATATCCCATACCCAATTCCCCTTATCACTAATACTTATACTGGTATGGTGCAACTGTAACATGTAGTTAACCATCAGTGAAACAGTCACAGTCAACCGTCAGTTCTCTAATAGCTCCAATATCAAACAATTTGGTTCTAGAGCAAGTTGTTCACAGAAAAAAATTACCAGTTGTGGAACAAAATTTCTGTTCTTGCTCATGTGGCCCAGTGGTTGACCATTGACCTATGAACTAGGATAATGACAAGCAACTATTGATCTTGTTGTGAAAAAAATTCGCGAAAAATTGAGAATAACTTAGGTGGTGTGTCACATTGAGGGAAAAAAAACATGAAATTTCAAGATATTTATAGTTTAAATAACAAAAATATATAATTATAATATATAACTGTATTGTATAAACCAAAAACTAATTATTTAACTTATCTGCTTAGTGATTTATTGTTCATCAGTTATTGGGTTTCTTTTGCTGGTATTGTTATTAACTTGTGTGGGGTGCCGTGAACTAAGATAAGTGAGTGGGAGAAGGAATTCTTTAACTAATCTGCCTTTTAGTGTCATTTTGTTGCTGACTTTCATTGGATAACTCTCATTTAAAGTTTCGTGTTTTGTACACTTTAAGCCCAAGCAAGCGCTACTAACTTCATCTGTCAATCTCTTTCTTTTTTGGTGTTCATATTACTTACTGCCAAGAATAAGATCTCATAAAAATGCGTAGAAGGCCCCGTCTGCGGGCAGCATCTGGGAGGCCGGCGGCGGGGATCGGGGCTGCCTTGTGGGGGTGAAACGGGGGCCCCCGAGGGCTCTGCCAGCCGTGGCCACCAGGGGGCGTCGGCGCCGAGTCTCCCCCGGACGGGCAGCCCCTAGGTGCGGGAATGGCCGGCTGGCTGCAAAGCGTCACCTTTGGGGTCCCGCCCAGAGCCCTGGGAACTCCCTGCCCATCGGGATTGCATGGAGGTGGAAAAAGCGAAATAAAGTGAACCGTGTGCCCCGTGGGGAAAAAAAATGTGTAGAAGGAAAAATTGTGAATAAAATCATTGTTATATATTTCAGGGTGCTAAAAGTGTCTGGTGATTGGGTCCAGGCACTCCAAATTTTCTGTTCGTAGTGGCACTCCTCTTGATTCTCTAAGAGGCATATTTCCATATTCTCAACCTTTGAACTCAAGATGACAAACACCTGAGCCCAGATGCTGTCTTAAAATTCTGCAAGTTGCATCCCCAAATCATCAATTTACATCTATTGAAAACCATTTAATTGCAAACTACTGTGGACTACTACTTCAGGATACTTAATTATTTTTATGGTCTGTTCTAGGCTTCTAAATTGATTAAATCTATCACTGAAGTGGTCACATAAGGAGTCTAAAACATGCTGGTCCTTTATATGCAAGGGTCCCTTTTCATTTTCTACAGCTGCACTGGTTTTCTCAAAATACTTTGTTAGTTGAGGAAAATACTTGTAATTTTAGTTTCTACATCTCACCTGAAAATTTTAAGGTTACTTTCAAAAGCTTTTATGTATCTAAACATAATGTCAATACTTTTGCCAAAACCTTGTAACTTTAAGTTCATTTCATTAATATGAACAGAGAGATCTGTAAAACATAACAGTGTGTTGACCCACTTATCGTCATTGAGCTGAGAAAAGTTTCCCAGGTCTGTATCCTCAAGAAACACCTTAATTTCTTCGAAGCATTCCACAAAGTGCTCAGGAACTGTTCCTCGGCTCAGTCATCTTATATTATTGTACATCAGTAGTCCCCTGTATGTGCAATCAATCTCCAGGAAAAGTGCAGAAAGTTCTCACTTGTGAAGGGGGTTAGCAGCTATTAAATTAAGTATTTTTGTAACAACTCACATTAAGTCCTGTAAGTTGGTGAATCCTGCCTTGGCACATAAACCTTCTGGTGGATAATACCACAAAAACGCACAATTGTATATTCAATAGCTTCAGTGAACAATTTCACAAATCTGACTTTTCCCCCCACCATTTTTGGTGCCCCATCTGCAGTCACTAACACAAGTTTAGAGATATCAATGCTTATGTCATGAAATGTTTGTATAACAACGTTACATATTTACTTCCGGATGTACTCATTGGCTCTGATACCAATATTATCAACTCTTCTCTCATTGTGAGACCATCAGAATATCGACCAGTAATGGCCAACTGAGCATGTGATGTGATATCAGTCGTTTCATTAAGAGAGATTGAAAAATATTTACAATTACTTATGTCTCTCTTTAATGGATATTGTATCTTTGTGCTCAGTCTCGTTATTCAGTCTTTATGATATTTCTACTGAGTGGTAGCTCAGATATTTTCTTAATAATTGTATCTTTATTCTTTAAATTTTGAAATAGAAGTTGTGTACATCTTTGGAGAACTTCTTTAAAAATTCTCCCTCATTGATTGCTTTTCCATGCTGAGCTTGGAGTGGGCCATGCTGAGACTTGCAGATGGTAAATTTGTGGAGCCTTTTATAAATTTAAGGACGGAATTAGATTGATTCTAATAAAGGTGTAGCTGCCTGGAATTGTATTCCTTCCTTTCATCCTCACTTTTTTTCAACAGCTGGTAATGATTAGTTTCAAAGTTCGTATTTACATTGCATGTTCTGCTTACTACCCTTTCAGTATATAGAACACAAAATGATATGCCATTTTTTGTATAATTCCATACATTCCAGTCTTTGTCTCTTGAAAGGGTCAGCTACTGCTTCTACCCCTGCCTTTACTTAATTTTTATTTTTTTTTTATTTTTGGGGTTCTCCATGGGGAGACAGTGAGAGAAGATAGAACTATAGATAGCCTGTTAGCCCTGCAGGCAATTAGGGATTAACTAGCCTAACTGACTACAAGATGGCACCTATAGCTGTCTTTTAGGAAAGGGCAGGGTTAATAAGCAGAAACAGAGGTTGATAAGGATGCACAACAGTAACAGTGGTGAAATGGAGTCTGCACTATGCTGCAAAATAACGTTCATTATAGAAATTAAAATGGCTGCCTCTATTTCTAATGGCATGCAATGTGTCCCATAGCACAGGCCCTAGCCTCTCCCAGTCTCCCTCTTACTTATCTCAGTAATTATGGGCAATTAGATATCTACAACACACCAGAACAGTAGATTGAATGATGGTTGCTGTGGTTTTGTGGTTGCTTGTAATGGCGATCACACGGCCCCCACAGATGCATCCCCCATGGCATTCTGCTGCTCCCTGCTCTGCCTAAGGAAGTGAGGTCAAAGATCCCCTAAAGTCCTAACGGGAAGTTTCAGAACTAGACGTTCTCTGCAGGAGTTCTGTTGTTTTGGCCTACAGACCTCTGGCATAGAGTGTCTACACTGCACTACAGCAAATGTTTCATCCTCGGCTACTGCACCTGGCCTTGCAGTATCTGAGGATAAAATGTCCTTTTCAGCATGTGGCCCCATACTTCTCTGTGTGGGACCTTATGCGGCCCCGTGGCATCATGTGTCAATGTTGACACAAGTGTCATAGGTTTGCCCTAATGGCCCTGGGAAGATACATACTTGCCACACCCAGTGATGCTGCTGTGTCCCCACTGACAGAACTGCAAATCCATCAGTGTGTGCTGCTGTCAGCTCATGTGTGTGGTCCTTTATTATAGGAGAATTGAACCTGGCTTCTAGAGGGATGGGGTCAGATGCTCTGTGGCCAATGAGCAAGCAAGTGGAGCATAAGTGGTGGGAAGGGCGTGGCCAGCACTTATGAAAGTGAGGTTCCCTCAGCAATAAAGGGGGGACACTGAGCGGTGCAGGAACATGGGAGATGGGCAGGCAGATGGTAGTGTTGCAAGGGAGGGGAGTTGGTGGGAGAGGACAGCAGGAGCAGTAAAACCCAGCCAACACCAGGTTTGGGTCTCACAGGTCCTGTGGTCAGAGTGGGGCATCTTACTGGACCCTCTGCTGTAGCTCTCACATGCTATGCAAGACTGTGGTGAGCAGGAAGCCTTCTAGTTCATGCTCATTGGAATGCTTGCAGGACCCGTCCTAGAGACTATCTTACTAAAAGCCCAGATGTGTGCTGGTCGTGTATAGAGACCCGCTGAGGTCCTAGAGGCCACCCCAGATCCTTGCCATGGCTTCTCCAGTCCCTAAGGTGGCCTCCCCCGATGGCTGCCACAACATAGCAGGACAGGCTCCCAGGAGCCGCAGGAGCAACATCCCAGCTCTCTGGATGGGCTGTTAGGAGCAGCCATGGCTTCTCCTACACTCAAGGGGAAACATTCACATAAGGCAGGACACTGGGGCCACTGAGGTCTGCCCACCACAAACACCAGTCACCCTGGATCCTGTCACAGTGTTGCCTAGATCCTAAATGGTGGGAAACATGTGACTCCTGCGAACTGTTTGAGGATATGATGGATCCATTCTCCATGGTCCCCAGAGGGCAGTTTTCAAATCTCCGAGGAGGCCTTGTAGAGGCTGTCTTGCTTATGGGTCTAGAGACAAAGATCTTTTTGTCAATCTGAAAAAGTCCAAGTCTAGCCTGTCAGACACATTGGGCCTCAGGAGTCATTGGTAGAAATTCTGTCACATGGGAACCCATAGAAAGACTGCTCAGGGTTAGAGAAAACACTGGAGATGTTCGCTGAAGTAGTACGTGAAAATATGACTACAAATAAGTACCTATCAATAATAACTTTAAATGTAAATGGACTAAATGCTACAATCAAAAGACATTGAATGGCTGAGTTGGTAAGAAAACATGACCCATATATTTGCTGTCTAAAAGAGACCCACCTTAGAACAAGAGACTCACACAAATTGAAAGTGAATGAATGGAAAATATAGTTCAGGAAAATGGAAATGAAAAAAAGCTGGGGTAGCATACTTATATCTGGCAAAATAAACCTCAAAGTGAAGACCATAAAACGAGATAAGGAAGTCCACTTCATAATACTAAAAGAATTGATACAAGAAGAGGATATAACTCTAGTAAACAAATATGCACCCAATGCAGGGTCACCCAAATACATGAAAAAAAAAACACAACAACTCCTGGAAGACATAAAGGGATAGATAGACAGCAATACATTCATAGTAGGAGACTTTAATACCCCACTGACATCATTGGATAAATCTTCGTGACAAAAAATCAGCAAAGAACCAGCAATCCTAAATTACTCACTAGATCAGATAGACTTAATTGACATTTTTCAGAACATTTCATCCTAAAGATACAGAATATGCATTCTTTTCAAGTGCACATGGGACATTTTCAAAGATAAATCACATATTGGGTCACAGGTAAAGTCTCTTCAAACTCAAGAGATATAAATAATATCAAGCATCTTCTCAAATCACAATGGCATAAAATTAGAAATCAACTACAATAAAAACATTTGAAAAAACTCAAACACCAGGAGGCTAAACAGCATTCTATTAAACAATGATTGGGTTACCAAAGAAATTAAAGAAGAAATAAAAAGCATCATGGCAACAAATGACAATGAAAACACAACAATCCAAAATCTATGAGACACAGTGAAAGTAATCTTGAGAGGGAAGTTCATAGCTCAATAGATCTACCTAAAAAAACAATAAACAATGGTAATAAATTATCTAACCCCACAAAAAAAGAGTTAGAAAGAGAACAATAAGAAAAGCCCAGCATAAGCAGAAGGAATGAAATAATAAAGATCAGAGTGGAGATAAATGGCATAGGACCAAAAATACAATACAAAAGATCAACAAAACTATGAGCTGATTCTTTGAAAGGATAAACAAGATTGATGAACCTTAGCCGGGCTTACCCAGAAGCAAAGAGAGAGGATCCAAATAAAGAAAATCACAGATGAAAGAGGCAAAGTAACTATAGAGCTTACAGAAATGTGAATGATTGTAAAAAATACTATGAACAACTATTCCAATAAACTAAAGAACCTAGAGGAAACTGACATATTCCTAGAAAAATACAACCTCTCAAAACTCAATCAAGGAGAAAATAAAAATCTCAACATGCCAATAACTAAGGAGGAAATCTAAGCAGTCATCCAAAAACTTCCAGCAAACAAAAGCTCAGGGCCAGACAGCTTCACAGGGGAGTTTTACCAAACATTCAAAGAAGAACTAAAACCTATTCTTCTCAGACTATTCACAAAAATATTATTTCATAAGAGGAAAGCCCACTTCATAGCTCTTCCTGTGAAGCCAGCATTACCATAATCTCACAAACCAGATATAGATACTACAAAGACAGAGGATTACAGGCCAATATCCTGATTAACATGGATGCTAAAATTCTCAATAAAATTCTAGCAAATCAGATCCACCATTACATTAGAAAGATCAGACACCATGACCAAGTGGAAACTATTCCAGGGATTCAAGCCTAGTACAATATCAGCAAATCAATGAATCTGATACACCACATGAACCGATTGAGAGACAAAAAATCACATAATCATATCAATTGAGGCAGAAAAAGGCATTTGACAAAATCCAACACCCTTTCTTGATAAAAACTCTCAGCAAAGAGGCAATAGAGGGATCATACCTAAATGTAATAAAAGCCATATATGACAAACCCACACAGCAAACATCATACTCAGTGGGCAAAAACTAAAACCATTTCCCCTAAGAACAGGAACAAGACAGGATTGTTCACTTTCACCAGTCTTGTTTGACATAGTGCTTGAAATGATAGCCACAGTGATCAGACAAGAAGAAGAAATAAAAGTTATCCACATTGGAAAAGAAGTAAAATTGTCCTTATTCACAGATGACATGGTACTGTACTTAGAAAACCCTAAATACTCCATAAAAAACCTACTAGACCTAATAAATGAATTCAGCAATGTAGCAGGATACAAAATTGATACCCATAAATCTATGTTTTTTTTATACACCAACGATGAACTCACAGAAAGAGAAACTACAAGAAAACCAACCAATCCCATTTACCAAAACAAAACAAAAAATTAATGTACCTGGAATAAATTTAACCAAGGAGGTAAAGGACCTGTAGTCAGAAAATTATAGGATGCTGAAAAAAATATAGAGGAAGACATAAACAAATGGAAGAATGTACAGTGTTCGTGGATTGATAGAATCAATATCATTAAAATACCCATCCTACCCAAAGCATATTATATATTCAATGAAACCCCTATTAAAATGCCAATGGTATACTTGAAATATCTAGAACAAACTCACCCAAAATTCATCTGGAATAATAAAAGACCCCAAATAGCTGCAGCAATCTTGAGAAAGAAGAACAAAGTTGGAGGAATCAAAATACCAGATATTAAGCTACATTACAAAGCCACTGTTTTGAAAACTGCCTGGTATTGGAACAACTACAGACATATAGACCAATGGAACAGAACAGAGAACGCAGAAATCGACCCATGACATTATGCTTAATTAATATTTGACAAAGGAGTCAAGACAGTCTCTTCCATAAATGATGCTCAGAAAATTGGAAGGATACATGAAAAAAAATGAAACTAGATCACAAACTTACATCATCCACAAAAATAAACTCAAAATTGATAAAGGAGTTACGTGTAAGATGGGAAAACATAAAAATCTTAGAGGAAACTATCAGCAGCAAAATAACAGACATTTGTCCTAGCAATATCTTTACCAATACAGCTCTTAGGGAAATGGAAACTAAGGAGAAAATCCTATATAATAAAGAGGCAATATGCAAATTGCCCATAATTCCAACACATAACATGGCCAAACCCATGTGGTCAAAGATGGCTGCCCCCATGTGGACACAAGATGGCCACCACAAGATGGCCAGCAGGGGAAGGCAATTGTGGGCAATCGGGGCAGCAGGGAAAGGCAGTTAAGGATGATTGGGCCAGAAGAAGAGTGCACTTGGCAGAACCAGGCCTGCAGAGGAGAGCAGTTTGGAAAAACCTGGCCACCAGGGGAGGGCAGTAGGAGGAGACCAGGCCTGTATGGGAGGATAGTTGGTAGGGACCAGGCTTGCAGTGGAGGACAGTTAGGGGTGACCAGGCTGGCAGAGGAGGGCAGTTAGGGGGAATCAGGCTGGCAGGGGAACAGTTAGGCATAGATCATGCTGGCAGGCAGAAGCAGTTAGGGGCTATCAGGCAGGCAGGCAGGGAGATAAGAGGTTGGGAGCCAGCAGTCCTGGATTGTGAGAGGGATGTCTAACTGCCAATTTAGGCCTGATTTCTCAAGGGGTCCCAGATTTGAAAGGGTGCAGGCTTAGCTGACAAACATGCACGAATTTTGTGCACAGGGCCTCTAGTAAGCAAATAGGAATACATCAAAATTAAAAAAAGTTTCTGCAAAACAAAAATAAACAAAACAGAAGAAATCCACTGCACTGCATGGAGAACATGTTTGCCAATATTATCTCTGATAAGGGTTTAATTTCCAACGTTTATAGGGAACAGCTATAACTTATCAAAGGAAGATAAACAGTCCAATAAAAATATTGGCAAAGGACCTAAAGAGACTCCTTTTTGAAAGAGCACTTATAGAAGGCCAAAAGACATAGGAAAACATACTCAAAGTTACTAATAATCCCAGAGATGCAAATCAAAACAACAATGAGGTACCATCTCATACCTGTCAGAATGGCTATCATCAACAAATCAACAAAAGACAAGTGCTAAGAAGATGTGGAGGGAAAAAAAAAAACTTTTCCTGCTTCCACTGCTGGTGGGAATGCATACTGGTGCAGCCACTTTGGAGAACAGTATGCTGTTTCCTTAAAAAGTTAAAAATAGTACTTCCACTTGATCCAAGAATCCTATTTCTAGGAATATATTCCAAGAAATCAGAAACACTAATTAGAAAGGTTATATGCACCCCTATTTCATAGCAGCACAATTTACAATAACTAAAATTTGGAAAAAGCCTAAATGCCCAGCAACAGATGAGTGGATTAGAAAACTGTGGTACATCTATACAATGGGATACTACGCTGCTGTAGAAAGTAAGGCATTCTTACCATTTGCAACAGCATGGATGGAATTGGAGAGTATTATGCTAAACGAAAGAAGCCAGTCAGAGAAAGATAAATATCACATGATCTCACTCATTTGTGGAATATAATGAACAACATAAAGTGATGAATGAAAACAAAACCAGAGATTAACCAATGGACACAGACAAAGAGGGGGAGAGGAGGTGGGGTAAGGTCATATGCTGATGGGGAGAGGTAAATTGGGGGAAAAGCGACTTATGTAATACTTTAAGCAATAAAGAACTTAAAAAAACAAAAAGAAAGAAATAGCCACATTGACCAATAGATCAGAGTTGATAGCCCAGAAATAAACCCTTGAATGAGCATTTAATTAATATGTAACAAGAGAGCCAACAGTACCTCATGGAAATAATAGTTTCTTTATTATTGGTACTGTGAAACTGGATAATCACATGAAGAAAAATGAAATTTTATCTATTGCCCATGGGGACTGAAAACAGTATAGTCACTATGTAAAACACTATGAACAGTCTTCAAAAAATTAAATGTAGAAGTACCATATAATTCAGCAATTCCACTTCTTTGCATTTATTCAAAGGAAATGAAATCAAGATCTTGAATGCATATGTTCCATGTTCATTGCAGTATTATTCACAAAGCAACAAAATTGTCCCTCAATAGATGAATGGATAAAAAAAGATATGGTAAATACATATAATGGAATATTATTCAGCCATGAGAGAGAAGAAATTCCAGACATTCAAAACAACTGGATGAACCAACCTTGAAGACATTATGCTAAGTGAACTAAATCAGAAAGAGAAAGACAAATACTGTATGTTATCAGTTATACTAGATTCCCGGTACACAAAATTTGTACACTAGTGGGGGGTGTCCCTCAGCCCATCCTACACCCTCTCACAGTCTTGGAGCCCTCTGGGAATGTCCAACTGATAGCTTAGGCCCACTCGCTGGCTTCTGGCTGAGTGGCGCTCCCCTTGTGGGAGCACATTGACCACCAGGGGGCAGCTCCTGCATTGAGTGTCTGTCCCCTTGTATTCAGTGCACATTATAGTGACTTGTTGTTCAGCAGTTTGGTTGATTTGCATATTAGCTTTTTATTATATAGGATGTGGAATCTAAAAAGCTCCACTCAAAGAAACAGAGTAGAATTATGGTTACCAGAGAATGAGAGGTGGGGAAAATGGGAAAATATTGGTCAAAGGGAACAAACTTAGTTATAAGATTTGTAAGTCCTAGGGTTCTAATGTACAGCATGGTGATTATAAGAGATAATTATATACCTGAAAGTTGCTAAGAAAGTATATATTAAATGTTCTCACCATAAAAAGGAAATGGTAATTATGTGATAGGATTGAAGTGTCAGCTAATGCTATGGTGGGAATCATTTTGTAATATATAAGTATATCAACTGAACAGATTGTACACCTTAAACTTACACAGTGTAATCTGTCAATTTTACCTTAATAAAACTGAACAAATAATTAAAATATTAAATTAAACAAAATTGATGAGCTTTCAAGATATAAGAAGACATAGAAGAAACTTAAATGTTTATTATTAAGTAAAAGGAATTAATATAAAAAAGGATAAATGCTTCATGATTTTAACCATATGACATTTTGGCGAGAACAAAACTGTAAAGACAGCAAAATTCTCAGTGGTTTCCAAGAGCTGGGAATGAATAAGCAGAGCACATAATATTTTCAGGGCAGCAAAAATACTCGTTATGATATCATAATGAGGGAAACGTGGTCTAAACACATAAAATGTACAACACCAAGAATGAATTATGTAATGTAAAATACGAAATTTGAGTGATTATGATAGATCAATGTAGGTTCATCATTTGTAACAAATTTACCACGCTGGTGGGAGATATTGATAATAAGAGAGGCTGTGCATGTGTGGAGACAGGGATTATATTAGGATATCTCTGACCTTCTCAATTTTGACATGAATCTTAAACTATTCTAATTTTTAATAAAAATAAGTAAATAGAAGGATATATCATGTTTTTAGGTAAGAAGAATTGATACTGACTGCAAGTCAATTCTTACAAACTTATATATACTTTCAATAAAATCCCAATTAAATTTGTAAGGATATTTTTGTTGTTGAAACTTAAAAGCTAATTCTTAATCTTATATGGAAATGCAAGGGATGAAGCCTAAACAAACAAAAAAATCTGAATGGAAATGACTACGGGAGGATTCATTTTATAAGATACCAACATTTATTACAAGGCTTCTATAATTGATATAGTGTGTCCTTGGTCCACAAGTAAAATGTAGGTCAATGGAATGTATGTAGTGTTATGAAAAAAACATGCACATGCATATGAACATTTACAAATGACAAAGATTTAATGCAGATCACAAGAAAATGCTATTTGTGATTTGGGGGTTTTTTTTGCTTTTAATAAATGACACTGTTAGTTGAATACCCATATATAAAAATAATAAACTTGATCTCTTCAGCATATAATTCATAAAAATTAATATCTGATGCATTGTACATCTAAATAGGAAAGGTAAGATAAATTTTCTAAGAGAAAACTACATTAGGATGTCTTCTTTATTTGGTGGTGGAATGATTTTTAACATAGAACACAAAATAGACTACATTAAGGTTAATAATATCTGTTTTTTTAAAAAAATACTATGAAAAGATAAGCCACAGAATAGAAAAATATATATTTGTAATGCCTTCAAACATAGAATGACTTGTTTTTAAAATATATGAAGATTCCTAAAAGTCTATTAAAAAGGAATTTAGCTTAGTATAAAATGGCCGAGAGATTTGAACAGGTATTTCCAAAATTAGGACATTCAAATTGCTAATAAATATATGGAAATGTGTTCAATGCCATTAGTCATCAGGGAAATGAATATTAAAAACTTTGAAATTGAGGGACTACTAAATAAGGTAAGTCAGACGGAGAAAGAAAGGATGAAATATTTCCGTTTGAAACAGCATGGATGGACCTTGAGAATATTATGCTAAGTGAAATAACTCAGAAAAAAATAAGAACGGCAAGATTTTATTCATATGTAGGTTATAAAACTGAAACTCATATACACAGCTAACAGTATGGTGGTTATCAGAGGAAAGGAGTTCAAGGGGTGGTAAAGGTTAAATGGCACCAAATATGTGATGGCAGAAGATTATTTGGTGGGTACACAATGCAATATATAGATGATGTATCATAGTAATATACATTTTTAAGGGAACAAACTTGGAAGTAATAAATAAATAAGTCCTAGACATCTAATGCACAACTAGTGATCATAGTCAAAATTAATGTATTATAAATTTCAAAGTTCTTAAGAAACTAGATGTTAATTGTTCTTACCACAAAAATGAAATGGTAATTATGTGACATGATACAGGTGTTAGCTAAAGCTATGGTGGTAATCATATTGCAATACATAATGTATCAAAACAATAAGTTATACAACCTAAACTTATATAATTGTATATCATTTATATCTCAACAAATCAATAAATTTTAAAATAACATTATCATTCTTTTTTCAGTTTAGCTATTCTGGTGGATGGTTAGTGGTATAAATCTAATTTATAACTGTCTACACAAGATGAATGATTCTACTGATCAAAATAGAATCTTCGGTTGTCAATATTCAGAAATTTACTTATATACACAATTAAAGTAATGGAATAATTTTTTATAAAAAATTTATGTTGACGGCTCGAAAATTATTTAGCATGGGAATATTTTCTGCCCTTGCTGCTTAATATCAACAGGAATTAAGTAATGTTTGATATTTTAAACCCTTTGAAAATCAACCTCAGTATTCTCCAGTGATTGTGAACTTAAATGCAAATATGTAAAAGTATTTTTAAAAATTTATCTTCCTTTTGTTCAGAATAATTTGGAAACCTTACATCAGAGTATTCAATGAATGTAGTACAAAGAGACCACATTTTAAACCTATAAGCATAATAAAATTATTGAAAACACACTTACAAAATTAATAGTATTGCTTCTTGCTAAAGCAATAAGGAAATGAACAAATAGAATAATGAAGATGCAAATATCCATGATCTAATTAGAAATTTGGTAATGTTGTGAAATATATAAACTTGTGGAATCAATCCTTTGGTCAACAATCTATTTTTAATTGGTTACATTTATATTCTGTGCTGCAATGGAAGGAAATTAGAGAAGTTTGTAGCATCTAAATTGGGGAAACTTCAAAATAATTGTAAATAGACACAAACTGTTTGACTTTTATATGTAAAATATTTTATTTTATTTTAAAAATATATTTTATTGATTTTTTTACAGAGATGAAGGAAGAGGGATAGAGAGAAACATCAATGAGAGAGAATCATAGATCAGCTGCCTCCTGCATACCCCCCACTGGAAATGTGCCTGCAACCAAGGTACCTGGCCTTGACCGGAATCAAACCTGGGACCCTTCAGTCTGCGGGCCGATGCTCTATCCACTGAGCCAAACCAATTAGGGAAATGTAAAATATTTTAAAAGAAATATTCTAAATTGAGGTGATAATTCAATAACTGGAAACATTGACATAGGATTATTTGTATATTTAAATATAAAAACAGAATTGTGAATATGTTCTATTTAGCAGTATTTGCTCAGAGTGTAACAGATGCAGTAGCAGCTATAGCTAGAATACTTTCTTGATGAGAATATTTTGCAATATAGAGAATCCTATATAATAAAGAGGTAATATGCAAATTAACCCTCATACCCTTGTGTCACAAAATGATTACCCCCACATTGTCACAAGATGGCCACCACAAGATGGCCACTTCCACATCATTACAAGATGGCTGCCCCCCACATTGTCACAAGAAAACATCTCCCTGGCAAGGTACGGCAGTTAGGGGTGACCAGGCCTGCAGGGGAGGGCAGTTGGGGGCAACCAGGCCAGCAGGGAAGGGCAGTTGGGGGTGATCAGGCCAGCAGGGGAATAGTTAGGTATCAATCAGACTGGTAGGGGAACAGTTAGGGGTGATCAAGCAGTTAGGAGCAGTCAGGCAGCCAAGCAAGCAAGTGGTTATGAACCAGCAGTCCTGAATTATGAGAGGGATCAGGCCTAAATCGACAGTAGGATATCCTCTGAGGGGTCCCAGATTGGAGAGGGTGCAGGCTGGGCTGAAGGACACTCCTCCAGTGCATGAATTTTGTGCACTGGGCCTCTAGTACCAATATAAAGTATCAAATATTTTAAATTGCTAACTGTAAGATACAATTTTTAAAAATAGGACACTAAGTGTTATAATATCAAAATTATAAGATGATAAAAAAGAAAATTTCAGAAACACAATAGTCTTACTTGTTAAAATTTCTTTTGGAAATGAATTTTTACATGTACAGAGATTCTGTAAATCATTCAGGATTAAAGTGATACTTTCTGCATTTATTTAGCAGTTGATTTTTTATTAACATTATGGTGTAACTCCTTAGAACAATTGCTATGCAAAATATTTTTAGTTTCTTCAAGGCCCATAGTACTTATTACACAGTAGGAGGGATAAAATGACTCATGAACTTGAAAATCAATATACTGAATTGAAAAAAGTGAAGAAAATAAAAGAAAAATCAAGGACACGGAAAACAACATTCACATCATGAACTTTAGAGTAGAGTAAAACATAGAAAGCTTGTGTTTCTTTGAAAGACAGCGATAAAATAGAGACTATATGATTTCTGAATCTTAAACCAATGAAAAACAAAGTTATTTTCTTTTCTATTTCTTGGGGATGACTTTAACTTTGCTTTGCTTTGCATCATGCCTTAATATCATATGAAACAACAGTATAAGCACTATAAATAATAGTTAACAATACCAAATGGAAAATGTTATTTTACCATGCTAATATGGTAAAGCATAAATTCAATTTGGGAAATTAGTGGGTCTGGTGTTCACAAAATATGGAAACACAGGATCATAATTGTGTAATATAAGGTCATAAAAGGCATCTGGTCTCAATCTCCAGCATGTAAAGTGATTTCATTTATTCATTGAAGGGTTGCATTCCTTATTGTCTTGGAAGTCCCACAATGTTTTGAAATTAAAGATAAATAATATATCTTTTTTGTACACTCAATAAATATTTTATAAAACATTAATAAAGAAGTATTTTTCTAAATAACCAATGTTAATAAGGATATTTTAAAGGGTATTTGTTAAATTCTATTTTATTTCAATAGATAACATCTTCCTGGATGACAAGTAATTAAAATACTTGAAACAATTTAAAATGGTTCTCTATCAATTTATTTCTCTATCTGTTAAATATATGACATCTTTCAATTTTTAAAAAATGATAATAGAACAACTTTTTCAAAATCTATGTTTTGCATGCATGAGAAAAATTGACCAGGGTTAATAAAAAAAGAATAAATCCAAGTAGATTACTTGGATAATTCAGATCACCGAAGAAAGAAAAAAGAAAACACCAAGCAGATGAAAACAAAAAAATGACAGGTTTCCTTAATTATTTTTTTCATTCTGGCAATATGTAAAGTATGATCATAAAGGCATAAAGCAAATATAATTATATTTATACACACACACACACACACACACACGTACACTGAGTGGCCAGATTATGATGACCACCTCATAGTCACATAGTACTTTATTGGGCCACCTTTTACCTTCAATATTGAGGCAATTCTTCTTGGCATTGTGTCCCTGAGATGTTGAAAGGTGATGTGAGGAATCTGACACCATGCCCGATGAAGAGCACTGTCCAGTTGTGTGAGATTTGATGGTTGTGGAACCACCTGTCTGATGCCTCTTTTAAATTTCTCCCACAAATGCTCTGTTGGATTGAGGTCTGGTGATTGTGGGGGCCACCTAAACAAGGTAAAGTCTCCTTGATGTTCCTGAAATCACTCCTGCACAATATGAGCACCGTGGCATGTCACATTGTCTTGTTGGAAGACGCCATCTCCATTGGGATATGCCAGCAACATGATAGGATGAACTTTATCAGCAATGATATTTAGGTATGTTGTGCTATTCAGACGTTGTTCCACATGAATTAAAGGGCCCAAATCATGCCAGCAAAATATGCCCCAAAACATAACACTGCCCCCACCAGCTTGAAGGGTTGTACTCATGCATGTGGGGTGCATGCTTTCCTGCTATTTCCATGAAATTCTCACTCTGCCATCTGCTTGATGCAATGGAAACATAATTCATCAGACCACATGACTTTTTTCCAATGCTTGACTGTCCAATCCTTGTGTTCCTGTGCAAATTGGAGACTTTTATCTCGGTAACTGCAGATAGTAAATGTGTTCAAACAGGCCATTGGCTTCCATATCCCTTATGATGCAGTGTATGGTGAACAGTGTGTTCAGAGATCATTTGAGAGAATCCTTGATTAAGATCTTTAGTAATCTGATGCACTGTTGCCCTTCTGTTGTCTTGTACCAGTCTTGCCACTCTCTGTTCTGCCCTAACATTGACTAGTTGCTGAAGGCAACAATTCGCACATTCAGTCCCAGGTTTTCAGCTGACAGTCCAGTCTTTAAGCACTTTAACAATAGCTGCTCTTGAACATTTAACAGATTCAGTTGTTTTGCTGATAGTTTCTCCATGGCTCCAAGCGTGAATGATCATCCCACATTCAAAGGTTATTAAATCACGTTGTTTACTCATATCTTCAGGAAAAAAATCATTTCTGCTGTTGTGGTAAACAACCTGCTTCCCTATTTATAATGGTCTGGCCCTCTAGCAACTTCAGCAAGAAATTATAGCTAATTTGCCTACAAAGGTCAGGTGGTCATAATGATCTGGCCACTCAGTGCGTGTGTGTGTGTGTGTGTGTGTGTGTGTATTCTATATAATAAGAGGGAATATGCTAATTGACCATCACTCCATCATAAAGATGGCTGCACCCACAGCTGAGGTCAAGTTCCCATAAGGAGCCTTAATGAGCAATCAGCAGGGACCTGAGGCTACGCCCTTCCTTGCCCCTATGGCGCTGACAGAGGACCTCAGGTCATGCCCCACACCTGGCAGGGCTTGACAGGGGACCTCAGGCCATGCCCCACACCTGGCAGGGCTTGACAGGGCACCTCAAGCTGCACCCCCCCTGCCTGGTGGGGCTTGACAGAAGACCTCAAGGCATTCCCCATGCCCCAGTCTGGGCTACAGGATCTCAGGCCATGCCCCCCATCCTGGAACCGGGCCAGGGGACCTGAGGCTATGCCCCCTCCCCTGCAGGGCTTGACAAGGGTGGGACTGGCTGGGTCTGGATCTAGCCTAATGGGGGGGCAGGTCTGGGTATCACACAATTTTGAGGTGCATGTGGGTGGGCGAGGACTTGACTCTGGGTCCCACGGTGTGCCCCAGACTCTGACAGGAGGAAGGTTTTCACATACATTTTACTGATTTTCTTTCATCTCTGACAGTTCTATTATAGAGAAAGGGCAAATAGCAATATTGAATTATTTCCTCTAATTAATCCCCTTTTAATGTGCATGAATTTCATGCACTATGATATATATATTCTATAATTCAAATAGGCCATATTTCAAGGCTCTTTACCCATTCTAAAGAAAATTATTTTGTTTAAGATATATTTTTAATTCATTGGAAATGCCCTTTAAATTGTTGCCTTGTGCTACCTTTATCATTCACATTTTTAGGAGGCAAAGTTTTGTGTGTTGTTAGGTTATTTCTATGAATCAGATTAATTTCTGGAAAAGAAAATTTGTGACCATTGAGCCACTTCCAAAGAATGTATTACTGGCTTGCTCCATTATGTCCAAATGAGAAATTTCACAAATTATTTTAAGAATAGAATCTTTGTTGTAATATGTGGAAAGTTTTGCATAGTGATCACTTTTTAGCCTTTAAGTATAAAGTTTTCACATATTTGTTTTAAAAAGATACTATCAAACAAAAGAATACAGATATTCTAATTTTTGAAGATGATTATTTTTGCAATAAACTACAGTTGATATTTAATGATGAATAATAAATATTTAAATTTTATTAGTAAGTTATTATTTTGTATGATAAATACTTTCTTACAATTAATTAAGAATAGCTTTTACAGAAGATTACCTTTTTTTTCTTTTTTTACTTAATAAACACTAGCTTTTATTATTAGATGACAGTGCTGCTTGTAGGATGATTAACTCTGAAATGAGATGATGTGTTATAACAACTCAATACAATGCCTAGTACTTTATAATTATTCAGTAAATGATTGTCATTACTAACGACAATGAAGATTTACATATAGAAGTAAGGAATATGAATAGGTCCATCTACTTTGGAAGAGACAACTTTAGGTTTTGGTTCGAGAGGGATAAGAGCAAACTATAGTCTTGGGCAACTTATATAAACTTTATAAGCTTCAGAGTTCTCATCTCTAAAATGGAGATGGTTTTCAGGTCAAATAAGAATGTATACATACTAGTAAAGTATCTAGTACAGAATAGTTGGTCTCATTATTAATTCGTGTCACGCCATCACACTCATGACTTATGAAGCCATTGTTTGCTACAGAAGAGGATTTGTTCTTACATTCAATATTATTTGGTATTAGTTTCAGGGAAATAGCATACTGGTTAGCAGAAGAGAATTTTATGAATTTACACACCTAAATATTTGAAATTATGCAAATTTTTAGTATCAAAATATGTTTCCTAAAACACTTCCACTTGATTTGTTTGTGGAAGTTTAGGTAGAGGGTGGACAGGTAAGGTTAGGGGAGAGATAAGACATAAAAACCTTTGCATATCTGTTTTTTTTTTTATTTTCTCAGGGGACTCTTGCAGCAGACAAGAATGAGACTTTGTTTTCTGAATTCAACATCAACTACAATAATGAGCCACTGGTGTATAGGAAAGGGACTGTGTTTATATGGCAAAAGGTAATGCTGTTATTTCCCGAGGAAAAAATGGAAGTCAGAAAAGAAGAGAGTGTGTGCCCATCCCAAGTGTATATTTTTGCTCCTAATATGTTGGTGTGACTGCAGTTGCTACCACGAAATAGGATCTTTCCAAAACGAGATGCTATAGGTTTTTGTTTCTTTTTTTTTAAATATTTTATTGATTTTTTTTTACAGAGAGGGAGAGGGATAGAGAGAAACATCAATGAGAGAGAAACATCACTCAGCTGTCTGAAAGATAACCCCTACTGGGGATATGCCCACAACCAAGGTTCATGCTCTTGACCAGAATCAAACCTCAGACCCTTCAGTTGGCAGGCTCTATCCACTGAGCAAAACCAGTTAGGGCAGTATTTCAAAGCTTTTTGCAGTTGTTCTTAGTCCATGCTCCCTGTATCATTTTGTCAGTGATTTTGAATCTTCCCTGCAAGTAGAAACACAGAATTTTAGAAATGTTACACTTATTTTTCTGTGTCATAAGCTCTCCTCAAATAAAGTAAAACCTTGTTAAAGGGTTATAATAAAGATATGAGGATTTTTGCATTCATAGAACATTTAAAAGTACGTTCTCCCACACTAGATAAGACCATTAAATGATCCATCCTACCTGTGAAAACTGCAAGATGATGCCCTAGGAGAGTGATGGGCAACCTTTTGAGCTCGCTGTGTCAAAATTCGCCAAAAAATAAGCATAACTCACGTGGTGTGTCAATTTGGAAAAAAAAACATAATTCCGCAATATTTATAGTTTAAATAACACAAATGTATAATTGTAATATATGTATACTTAATAAACCCAAAACTAATTATTTAACTTACTTGCTTAGTGACTTCTTTGGTCAGTCCGTTTCTTTTGTTGGTCTTCATATTATTTAACTTGTGTGGGGTGCCATAAACTAAGATAAGTGAGGGGAAGGGGGAATTCTTTAACTAACCTTCCTATTAGTGACTTTTTTGTTACTGGATTTCATTGGCTAAACCTTCATTTGAATGTTGGTATTTTGTACATTTCAAGCCCAAGCAAGCGCTACTAACATCATCTGTCAATCTGTTTCTTTTGTTGGTGTTGATATCATTTAACCCTGAGAATAAGGTCTCACAAAGTACATACAGGGAAAAATAGTGAGTGAAGCCATTGCTATATTTTTCAGGGTGCTAAAAGTGTCTTCTGATCAGGTCCAGGCACTCCAAATTTCCTGTTCGTAGTGGAACTCCTCTTGATTACCCAAGAGGCATCTTTCCATATTCTCAAGCTTTGACCTCAAGATGACAAACACCTGAGCCCAGCTGCTGTCTTGAAATTCTGCAAGTTGCATCTCCAAATCATCATTTTGCATCCATTGGAAACCATTTAATTCCAAACTACTGTAGACTACTACATCAGGATAGTTATTTTTATGGTCTGTTTTAGGCTTCTAAATTGATAAAATCTATCACTGAACTGGTGAAGTAACAATTCTAAAACGTGCTGGTACTTTATATGCTAGGGTTCCTTTTCATTTTGTACAGCTGCACTGGTCTTCTCAAAATACATTGTTACTCCAGGAAAATACTTATAAGTTTTAGTTTCTACATCTCACTTGAAAATTTTAAGATTACTTTCAAAAGCTTTTATGTATCCAAACATAATGTCAATTCTTTTGCCAAAACCTTGTAACTTTAAGTTCAATTCATTAATATGAACATATTGTAAAATATATCATAGTGTTGACCCACTTATCATAATTGAGCTGGGAAAAGTTTCCCAGATCCTTATCCTCAAAAAATACCTTACTTGCTTCAAAGCACTGCACAAAGCAGTCAAGAACTTTGCCTCGGCTCAAGCCATCTTACATTATTGTACATCAGCAGTCCACTGTAGGTGGAATCAACCTCCAGTAAAAGTGCAGAAAATTCTCGCTTGTGAAGGGGGTGAGCAGCTATTAAATTAAGTATTTTTGAAACAACTGACATTAAGTCATTTAAGTTGGTGAATCCTGCCTTGGCACATAAAACCTCCTGATGGAGAATGCAATGAAAAGGCACAATTGGTTGTCCAATAGCTTCTGTAAACAATTTGACAAAACCGACTTTTTTCCCCACCATGTTCAGTGTCCCATCTTTTGTCAATGACACAACTTTAGAGATATCAATGCTTAGGTCACAAAATGTTTGTATAATAACCTTACATATTTTGCTTCCTGATGTACTCGTTGACACTAACTTTATCAACTCTTCTCTCATTGTGAGACCATCAGAATATCATCCAATAATGGCCAACTGAGCATGTGAGGTGACATCAGTAATGTAATCAAGAGAGATAGAAAACTATTTACAATTATTTATGTTTCTCTGTAATTGATATTGTATGTTTGTGTGCAGTCTCATTATTCAGTCTTTTATGATATTTCTACTGAGTGGTAACTCAGATATTCTCTTAATAGTTGCATCTTTCTTCTTCATATTGTGAAATAGAAGTGGTGCACATCTTAGGAAGTTTCTTTAAAATTATCCCTCAATGAGTGCTTTTCCATGCTTAGCTATGGAGTGAGCAATGCTCAAACTTGCAGATGTTAAATTTGTAGAGCCTTTTATAAATTTAAGGATAGAATTAGATTGGTTCTTACAAAGGTGTAGCTGCCTGTAAATGTATTCCTTCCTTTCATCCTTTTTTTTCAAGAGATTGGAATGATTAGTTTCAAAATGTCTATTTATATTCCATGTTCTGCTTACTGCTGTTGCAGCACATAGAATGCACAATGATCTGCCATTTTTTTCTATAATGCCATACATCTCGGTCCATGTCTCTTGAAACGGTTGACTACTGCTACCACCTTTACTTAACCTTGTTTTTTTTTTTTTTTAGGGATTTCCATTAGTGGGGCAGTGACAGAAGATAGAATTATAGATAGCCTGTTAGCCCTGCAGGCAATTAAGTGTTAACTAGCCTAACTGACCACAAGATGGCACATCTAACTGTCTTTTAGGAAAGGGCAGGGTTAATAAGCAGAAATAGGGGTTAATAAGGATACACAACAGTAACAGTGGTGAAATGGAGGCTGCACTATGCTGCAAAATGAGGTTCCTTATATAAATTAAGATGGCTGCAGCTATTTCTAATGGTGGGAAAGGGCATAGCACAGGCCCTAGTCTCTCCCCACCTTCCCATCACTTATCTCAGTAATGATGGTCCATTAGAAATCCCTGACACCCCAGAACAGTAGATTGGATGATAATTGCTGTGGTTTTGTGGTTGCTGGTAATGGTGATCACTGGGCCCCCACAGATGTGTCTCCCATGGCATTTTCCTGCTCCCTGCTCTGCCTGCTGGAAGTGAGGTCAAAGATCCCCTAATGGCCTAACTGGAAGTGCCAGAACTTGGAGCTCTGTGCCGGAGTTCTGTTGTTTTAGACTACAGACCTCCATCACAGAGAGTCTACACTACAGCAAATGTTTCACCCTCAGCTACTGCACCTGGCTCTGAGGATGAAACATCCTTGTTGGCATGCAGCCCCATACTTCTCAGTATGCTACCTCATGCATCTGCATGTTATAAAAAATGGCTATGCGTGTCAGTGCTAACACTTGTGTCATAGGTTCGCCATCACGTCCCTAGGAGATGTTGATATGAGGCTTCTGACACTTGCTGAATATTCATGAGATTCCGTAGGCATTCATACACCTTTCTATTCTGTAATGAGTGTACACTTACCTAAATCCTTAATTTTACCAATATTTTCTCTCATATCAGCTCCTGGGCATAATGACTTCTCTAAGTTTATTTCCTTCCATCCAAGGTAGTTTTTCTGATTTTTTTCTTAAGTATTAATGGAAACCTTGAGTGTTAATCATTCCATTAGCAACTTTAGCTCTTTTTTAAATAATTATTTTTATTGTTTAAAGTATTACAAATAGTAGTATATATGTCTCCTTTTTTTATCTCCATTGACCTCTCCCCAGCCTCTCCTACCCCCAGTACATGCCCTATCCTCCACCCCCCCCAGTGTCTTGAATCCATTGGTTTTGCTTATATGCATTTGTACAAGTACTTCAGTTGATCACTTTCAGCCCCCCACCCCCCAACCTCCTCTGCCTTCCCACTGTAGTTTGACAGTCTGTTCAATGCTTCTTTGCCTCTGTATCTATTTTTCCCCACTTCTTTTCTTTAAAAAATCTTGCCTCTGCAGACTAGAAATAAACATATAATAACAAAACATGTTTGAGTCCCAATTTCAATGTCCAACAATTCCGAGTCCCAGTTTCAATGTCAAACAGTTCCTTATGTGTACATGTCACCAATGGTATCTGGATGGTGGACACATGGTGGGAATGCAGGTCTGACCCTCTCTGGTTTGGTCCTAGATAACCTGCAGTGACACACAGCTGCTGACTGCTAGCATGGCAGGGCATCATCAGTGTCTTCCATCTCTGAACTGTTTCTCCTCTTGTCTTCATGGTTGGAGCAGACCTGTCAATTCCTCTCTGTTGCAGGAATCCACATGGTCTTGGAGTTGTTTTCTGAAAATATACGGACATATTCTCAACCAAAAATTAATAAAGGAATCTTTTCTATAAAAATGACTTGGGATCCTTTTCATTTTTGCCCAAATGGGTTTCCTTTGGGTTATTTTGACACCATTTGTGTTTTTCGTGGGTGTCTTGCTGTTAGCATTACAAATGAAAATTAATTTTTGTAAAGTAAATTTTTTCTAGATCTAATTTACTTACAGGATATTTTTCCATACATGATATTAACCTACTATCCTCCCCATCATTTTTTTTATTATTAATGTAGGTTTTTGCAAATTTTATAATGCAGCCTTGAAAACTTTAAATTTTAATTTTTTTTGCACAAAAATATGACTGCTTTAGGTTCATTGCATGTTAAGCAATTTTACCATGATATCAACTACCAATAGAAGTTTTAGTTAATATTTTAGGCACAGCTTCTTGTCCAGTAAAATTAAATTTTCTTTAATATTCACTTATTTCATTAGCAAATTTAAATTAATCTGAAAACTTGATTACTATTTTACTGTCAAATTTAACACTCTACCAACAATCTTAGTTTACCTTTTAAATATTAGTGTAAAGTATTATTTGCATTCTTGAGTAGGCCTTGATGGTGCTAGGCTAGATTTAGATATAGAGCAGCTGCTATAAGCCAAGTCTCTGTTACCTGGGTCCGGATCTGAGGGGGGCATGGGAATTGAAGCAGCCATGGGGGAAGGAAACCTCCCTCAGAAGGGGTGAGGATTCAGGCCCCTGAAAGGTTGGGGAGGTGAGGGTCTATGCCCCACCTCTGTTAATCCCCGAGTTCTCTCCTGATAGCCCTTCTGCAACTGTGCTGGTCTTAGGTTGTTCCTTACTGGAGGAATCTTACCCATCTTTGGCTAACCAGTCATCCTCCGGGGCCAAGCAGTGTGATGTGAGGTTCAGTTCTGTCTCCTTGGTAACATTTGACCCCGTGGCCTCCACACCCAGCACCTGCCTTGGGATCCTCTCGCCTGCTGGCGGTGCCACAGCACTGATCACATATCTCAGGGAACACAGGTTTCTTCTCCAGGGAGAGCACAGCTCACACCATTGGGCCAGGGACAGATCCATGGTACCAGCCACCATGAGGCTTCAACCTCAGCATGAACAGAAAGCACAGGCAACAGCTGAGGGCAATTGGATTGTGAGAAGATGGTCCTTCTTGGCAAAAGGGCAAGAGAGGCCAATATAGAATGCTCAAGTGCCTTCCAAGTGCCTTAATTCATTCTGAAAGGGATTAAATCCTTTATTGCCCTTTCTAAAATTGCTGCCAAACATTCAAATAATTAGTTTTTAAATTTTGGGGGGGGATAATTGTACAATATGCTGCTGTAAAATAATAAAAATTATAATAACATTGGAGATTAATATCATGTAAAGATTTTCTTTGCTGCAGGCCATGGCAATTCAATTTCAAACTGGCTGTCAATTTCTTTTTGTAACTTTATATAAACTTTATCAGGAAGGCAAAAACAAAAATTACTTTAGTGCAAGAGGCCAAATATATTGACTTTCAAGTACAATCCTTATGACTTTTGAAGGAAACTTCTCTTTGTTTCCTTCCAAATTAATTTTCAGGCTACCAAAAGTTTCATTTAAAAATATTTGTCACAATAAACAATTTCTGTTAAGGTTATGGTGACGACTAGTATATATTAGATTTACTATTTTATTTTTCCCTTATAATTGTTTTTATTTTTTTATTTTTACCTATGTGCCTTATTCCCCCAAAACCCCACCCTTCACTTATGCCCACACTCCTGTTGTCTGTGTCTATTGATTAGGCTCATATGCATGCACACAAGTACCTTAGTTGATCTCTCCACCTTACGCCCACCCTCCACTACCTTCCCTGAGGTATGACGTTCTGATTGACATATTTCATTCTCTGTATCTGTAGTTGTTCATCAGTCTATTCTGTTCATTATATTCCACAAATGAGTTATATAACATTATATTTATCTTTCTCTCCCCAGATTATTTCACTTAGCATAATGCTCTCCATCTCTATTCATGTTGTTGCAAATGGTAGGAACTCCTTTTTTACTGCAGTGTAGTATTCCATTGTGTATATGTACCACAGTTTTTTAATCCACACATCTGCTGATGTGCTATTAGTCTGTTTCCAAATTTTAGCTGTGGTGAATTGTGCTGCTATGAACATAGGGGTACATATATTCTTTCTGATTTGTGTTTCTAGTTTCTTGGGATATATTCCTAGAAGTGGGATGACTGGGTCCAATGGGGGTTCCATTTTTAGTTTTTTGAGGAAACTTTATACTGTTATCCACAGTGGCTGCACCGGTCTGCATTCCCACCAGCAGTGCAAAAGAGTTCCTTTTTCTTCAAATCCGTGCCAACACTTGTTTGTTGATTTGTGGATGATAGCCATTGTGACAGGTGTGAGATGGTACCGCATTGTTGTTTTGATTTGCATCTCTCTGATGATTAGTGACTTTGAGCATGTTTTCATATGTCTCTTAGCCTATCTTCTGTCTTCTTTCTAAAAGTGTCTATGTAGATCAGTTGCCCATTTTATGATTGGGTTGTTTATCTCCTTTTTGTTAAGTTGTGTGAGTTCCCTATACATGTTGGAGATTAAACCCTTATCGTTGATATCATTGGAAAATATGTTCTTCCATGAAGTCAGGTTTCTTGTTTTATTGATGGTTTCCTTTGCTGTATAAAAGTTTTTTTATTTTGATGTAGTCCCGTTTGTTTATTTTTTTTCTTTAGTTTCCATTGCCCTAAGTACAGTATCAGTGAAGAAGTTCTTTCGGCATATGTCTGAGATTTTGCTGCCTGTGGATTCCTTTAATATTTCCATGGTTTCCCATCTTATGTTTAAGTCCTTTATCCATTTTGAGTTTATTTTTGTGAATGGTGTAAGTTGGTGATCTAGATTCAAGTTTTTTTGCATGTGTCTGTCCAATTTTCCCAACACCATTTGTTAAAGAGACTGTCTTGACTCCATTGTATGTTCATGCCTCCTTTGTCGAATATTAATTAAGCATAGTGATTTGGGTCTATTTCAGGGTTTTCTATTCTATTCCATTGAACTATATGTCTGTTTTTGTGTCAGTACTAGTCTGTTTTAAGAACAGTGGATTTGTAATATAGCTTTATATCTTGTATTGAGATCCCACTTACTCCATTCTTTCTCAGAATTGCTGCAGCTATTTGAGGTCTTTTTTATTCCAGATGAATTTTTAGAAAATTCATTCTAGGTTTGTGAAATATGTCGCTTTTACTTTAATGGGAAGTGAATTGAATTTATAGATTGCTCTGAGTAATATGGACATTTTGATGATGTTGGTATTACCTATCCATGAACATGGTATGTTCTTCCATCTGTTTATGTTTTCCTCTATATTTTTTTCAGTGTCATGTAGTTTTCCACATATAGATCTTTTACATTCTTAGTTAAATTTATTCCTACGTATCTTAACTTTTTTTGGTGTGATGGTAAATGGGATTGCTTTTTTAGTCTCTCTTTATCTAGTTCATTATTGGTGTATAGAAATACCATAGATTTATTGGCATTAATTTTGTATCCTGCTACATTGCTGAATTCATTTATTAAGTCCAGTAATTTTTTGATGGAGTGTTTAGGGTTTTCTTCATACAGTATCATCTTATCTGTGAATAAGGACAGCTTTACTTCTTCTTTTCCAATTTCGATGCCTTTCATTTCTTTGTCTTGTCTGATTGCAAAGGCTAGTACTTCCATCACTATATTGAACAGGAGTGGTGAGAGTGGGAAACCATGTCTTGTTCCTGTTCTTACGGGAAATGGTTGTAGTTTTTGCACTTTGAGTATGATGTTGGCTGTCAGTTTGTCATATACGGCTTTTATTATGTTGAGGTATGATCCCACTATTGCCTCGTTGCTGACAGTTTTTATTAAGGAAGGGTGTTGGATTTTGTCAAATGCTTTTTCTGCATCGATTGATATGACTATGTTGTTTTTATCTCTCAATTTGTTTATGTGATGCATCACGTTTATTGATTTGCGAATATTGTACCATCCTTGCATCCCTGGGATAAATCCTATTTGGTCATGGTATGTGATCTTTCTAATGTTCTGGATTTTATTTTGAGAATTTTGTTGAGGATTTTGGCATCTATATTCATGAGAGATATTGGCCTGTAATTCTCTTTCATTGTATTATCTTTATCTGGTTTTGGAATAAGGGTGATGGTGGCTTCATAGAAGGAGCTTGTAAGTGTCCCTTCCTCTTGAATTTTCTGCAATATTCTGAGGAGGATAGGTTTTAGGTTTTCCTTGAATGTTTGGTAAAACTCTCCTGTGAAGCCATCTGGCCCCGGGTTTTTGTTTGCTGGAAGCTTTTTGATGACTGTTTCGATTTCTTCCATAGTTACCAGCCTATTGAGATTATTCAGAATCTTCCTGAGTTTTGGAAGGTTGTATTTTTCTAGGAATGTGTCCATTTCCTCCAAGTTGTATAGTTTGTTAGAATAGAGGTGTTCATAGTATTTTTAACAATACTTTGTATTTCTGTGGGGTCTGTTGTTATTCCACATCTTTCATTTCTGATTTTATTTATTTTAGTCCTCTCTCTTTGCTTCTTGGTGAGCCTGGCTAGAGGTTCACCAATCTTGTTTATCCTTTCGAAGAACCAGCTATTGGTTTTATTGACCTCTTGTATTTTTTTTTTGTTCTCTATGTCATTCATTTATGCTCTGATCTTTATTATTTTCTTCCTTCTGCTCACTGTGGGCTTTTCTTGTTGCTCTGTTTCTAATTCTTTGAGTTGTTGAGTTATATGATTTATTACCATTTTTTCATGTTTTTTGAGATAGGCCTGTAGAGCTATAAACTTCCCACTGAGGCCTGCTTTCATTGTATCCTATAGCATTTGAATTGTTGTGTTTTTATTGCCATTAGTCTCCAGGAAGTTTTTAATTTCTTCTTTGATCTCATTGATAACCCAGTTATTGTTAAATAGAATGATATTCAGGTTCTTTTTTTTAATCTTTATTGTTCAGTTTATTAATTACATTGTTTCCCCTTTATATCCCCTTATAGCTCCCCTCCACCCTGTACCTATCCCACCCTCCACCCTCACCTCCCCTCCCCACTGTGCTCTCCCATTGTTGCAAGCTTTTTGTCCAGTCTCTTGCTGCACTTCCCACAACCCTTTTCTCCCCAAGAATTGTCAGTCCATTTCCTCTCTATGTCCATGGCTCTGTTATATTCACCAGTCTATCCTGTTCAACAGCCGATCAATTCACTTGATTTTTATGTTCATTTGAAAATAGATGAGTATTTGTTGTTCATAATTTTCATCTTTACCTTTTTCTTCTTCCTCTTCTTAAAGAATATCTTTCAGCATTTCATATAATGTTGGTTTGGTGGTGATGAACTCCTTTAGCTTTTTCTTATCTGCGAAGCACTTTATCTGACCTTCAATTCTGAATGATAGCTTTGCTGGATAGAGTAATCTTGGTTGTAGATTCTTGCTGTTCATCAGTTTGAATATTTCTTGCCACTCCCGTCTGGCCTGCATTGTTTCTGTTGAGAAATCCGCTGACAATCGTATGGGTGCTCCCTTATAGGTAACCAACTGTTTCTCTCTTGCTGCTTTTATTATTCTCTCTTTGTCTTTTGCTCTTGGCATTTTAATTATGATGTGCCTTGGTGTGGTCCTCTTAGGGTTCCTATATATTGGCGTTCGGTGCACTTCTTGGACTCCTAAGTCAATTTCTTTCACCAGGTGTGGGAAGTTTTCAGTCACTATTTCTTCAAATAGGTTTTCATTGTCTTGGCCTCTCGCTTGTTCTGGCACCCCTATAATTCGGATGTTGGTATGCTTGAGGTTGTCCCAGAGGCCCCTTACACTATCTTCAATTTTTTGGATTCTTTTGGATTCTTGCTTTTTCAGCTGAGTGGATTTTACCTCTTTGTATTTCAAATCTTGAACTTGGTTCTTGGGGTGCTCCAGAGCACTTTTAGGTCTTTGTATAATATTTTTTTGTTTCAGTCAGTGTATGCTTAATTTCTGGTTGGTCCTTTTTCATATCCTTGAGAGTCTCCTTTATATCCTTGAGTGTCTCCTTCATTCCTTTGTAGGACTCATTCATTTCCATGTTGGTCTTGATTATTTCCTTGCAGGTCTCATTTATATCCTTGAGGGTCTTGTTCATTTCCTTGTAGGACTCATTCATTTCCATGTTGGTCTTGATTATTTCCTTGCAGGTCTCATTTATATCCTTGAGGGTCTTGTTCATTTCCTTGTAGGACTCATTCATTTCCTTTGTGCTCTTGCTTATTTCCTTATAGGCCTCGACCTTTTGTTGGAGCCTCTTGAAAAACCCTATAACCGTGGTTTTGAATTCCATGTCCAGTTGTTTTTTTTCCTCCATTTCTTTCACATCTGATTTCTTTCCATGTCACTGCATGGTGGCTGCTTCCCTGAGTTGGTCAATTAGCTTTGTGTGGTAGACTTCCTACTAGGGACAGTGGCTCAGCCTCCCCGGTTACCTGAGGTGGATATGGGCTGCACAGTCTTGCTGAAGTTAAGCTCAGTTAATCATTGTTAGCACTTGGAGGGTTGACCTCCAGGCCAATTGTCTGTGAAGCTCAGCTGTGCTCAGGTTGGGTGGGCGGAGTCTCTGGGCCAAGCAGACAGTGTCAGCTCCGCCCTCTGTGGCCCCAGGGACTCTGTGCCGGGGGCAATGGCTGCCAGCACCTCTGAGAGAGAGCAGCGGTGAAGCTCTACTGGCTGCTGGGGAATTCAGACTCTCCCCAAATGACTTTGCATGCGCAATGTCTCACCCAGGGTCGTAAAACAAAGCAGACTGACGGTTTTCTGAATGAGAGACAAGTTGCAGAGCACTCTCTGCGCCATCACGCAGCTGAGCTGTTCGCACGCAAGCTGCCTTCTCCACAATCCAGCAGACCCAGCAGCACCCAAGCTTCGGCGTGCCCTCCCACTGTCCAGTTTTCACCCCGTATGATAGTGGGTTCCCTGGACTTCGCCCATAGCTGGAGAATCAGTCCAGTGGGATGTCTTTGCCTCCGTGTTCGAGAAAACTGGCCGGTTTTCAGCCGCCCACCACTCCAAACCTCTCTTCATGTGAATCTTTCAACGCTGTTCGCCGCTGCTCCTCCGAGTCACAGTGTCTTATCTTCACTTTTATTTGTGGAATTTTCACTCGGCGAGCTTTCTGGTGATTCTGGAAGGTGTTTGTTCTTTTGTTAAGTTGTAGTATTAAAATTGCTGATTATGACGGCAAGATAGGTGTTTTACCTTTGCCGCCATCTTAGTTCTCCCCTCAGGTTCTAACTGTTTGAATTTTTTGGAATGTTTTTATTTTAGTTTATTTCTAATATTATGCAATTGTGGTCTGAGAAAAAGCTTGATATTATTTCAATCTTTTTTAATTTGGTGAGACTTTGCTTGTGACCCAATATATGGTTTATTTTTTTTAATGCCCCATGTGCATTTGAGAAGAATGAATATTTTGTGGCTTTGGCATGAAATACTCTGAAGATGTCAATTAAGTCCATCTGATCTAGTGAGTCATTTAGAATTGCAATTTCTTTGCTGACTCTTAGTCTAGAGGATTTATCCAGTGATGCCAGTGGTGTATTAAAGCCTCCTACTATGATTATATTGTTGTCAATCTCTCCTTGATATCTTCTGGGAGATTTTTTTTATGTATTTATGTGTTCCTGCATTGGGTTCATATATGTTTATCAGAGTTATAACTTCTTGTTGAATTCCTCCCTTTAGTATTATGTAGTGGCCTTCCTTATCTCTTGTTATGGCCTTTACTTTGAGGTCTATTTTATCAGATATAAGTATCAAAATCCCAGCTTTTTTTCTCATTTCCATTTGCCTGAAAATGTTTTTCCATCCCTTCACTCCCAGTCTGTGTGAATCCTTTTCTCTGAAGTGGGTCTCTTGTAGACAGCAAATATGTAGGTCATGTTTTCTTATCCATTCAGCTCCCCTATGTCTTTTGATTGGTGCATTTAATCCATTTACATTTAATGTTGTTATTGACAAGTGCATCTTTGTTGTCATATTTTTCCTTAGTGTTTGTGTTTCTTTTTGCCTTTCTCTTTCTTCTGTTTATAGCAGTCCCTTTAGCATTTCTTGCATTGTTGGCTTGGTAGTGATAAACTCTCTTAGCCCCTTTTTGTCTGTGAATCTTCTGATTCCTCCACCAATTTTGAATGATAGTCTTGCTGGGTATAATATTCTTGGATTCAGTCCCTTGCTTTGCATCACTTTGTTTATTTCATTCTATTCCCTAATGGCCTGTTATGTTTCTGTTGAAAATTCAGTTGATATTCTACTAGAAGATCCCTTGTAGGTAATTTTCTGTCTCTCTCTGGCAGCCTTTAAGATTCTTACTTTGTCGTTAGTGTTCTCCAATTTAATTATGATGTGTCTTGGTGTTGATCTTTTGGGGTTCAACTTATTTGGAACTCTATGTACTTCTTGGACTTGAATAGTTTTTTCTTGCAAACATCAGGGAAGTTTTCTGTAATTATTTCTTCAAACAAGTTTTCTATTCATTCTTTGTCTTCCTCTCCTTCTGGTATTCATATTAAGCAAATGTTGTTTCATTTTGTGTTGTCCCAAAGCTCCCTTAGGCTCTCCTCTCACTTTTTAAGCCTTCTTTCCAGTTGCTGCTGCGTTTGTGTGATTTTTCTTACCTTGTCTTCTAATTCGCTGATGTGGTCCTCAGCCTCTTCTATTCTACAGTTTAAGCCTTCCAATGTTTTCTTTTTTGCAGCTATGTCCTTCTTCATCTTCTCTTGGTTTCTTTTCTTGTTGGTGACATTCTCATTCAGCTCCGTATAGTTCTCATTGAGTTGTGTGTATTTGTCATCCATCTGTATAAACATCCTTATAACCATTACTCTGAGTTATTTCTCTGATAATCTGCTAACCTCAATTTCATTTAACTCCCTTTCTGGTGATTCCTCTTTTTATTTCCTTTGGGTATTCCTTTTTTGTCTCCCCATGTTTTCCTGTAATGTTTTAATTATAGATCCAATTGCTATGCTACCCAGGTTCTTTTGGTGATGGTGCTACTGGTGCAATCTTTCACTTCTCCTGCTCTTGGTAATCTAGTGAAGCTCCCTACTTGAGCTATTTGGGTTCCCTTAATGTAAGTCTGCAAGCTTGAGAGGCTCAAATCCAGTGTCTAGAAGTCAATAGCCTTGGAGGGGAGTGTCCCAATTTTTGCTGTATTCTTATGGGAAGACCTAATTCTTTAAAAATTCCAAGAGGCAAAAGAGAACTCTGCTGGTTCTTTCAATTGCAGGACCCTCTACTTTGACAAATCCAAGTCACACTTTTCCTGTGGCCTCAGGGAGTATTCAGATTACATGGTGTTATTCAGGGAGGAATCTGGGTATGGCTATATTGCTTGCCTGGAGATGAAAGGAGGGGTTATCTCTCAGGAGAAAATGGTGAGGGGGCTTAGATATGACTCAGCACCAGACTCTCTATATCACCTCTCTTTTGCTACCCGCCACCTACTCTCCCCAGATACCACAACTCTACCCCTTCTCCTGCACCTCAGCCATGGGTAAGTGTCTGTATCTGAAAGGTCCGACAAACTAGGTTCAGTCGAGAAAGGCACAGGCCCCACCACAAGGAGGGGCTACGTCTCTGTAAGCTCCTCTCTTGCCAGCACTGTGTGGTCAGGCAGCTCCTCAAGGCTGCCTCTGAGTTCAGAACCCAAAATCCTCTACCTCTCACAGTCCCATGGACCCTTTTTTCACAGTTAGATGCTTTGACTGTCCTCAGGGATGTGGCTTGGCACCCTGTAGCTTCTCCCTGACCTTCTGGGCACAAAGGTCTGCAGATTCTATTGCCTACATATTTTATTTTACCTTTATCCAGGGGATCTCTGCCCTCCTCAGCTGCAAACTGTCTCACCAGCTGTGTCTCCTTGGCCAATTCTGTCTGGATTCCACTCTTTTCAGCTGCTTCCTCTATTTGCTCTTGGACAAGGCTCAGAACACATCTGTCTAGTCCGCTGCCATTTTGTCTCCTAATACATTTTTTATGCAAATATGATAATCAGGTTATGTAAGAATTTAACTGATAATAATGGCATTCAAATTACTATTTTTAAATAGAAACAATCAGACATCAATAAAAATATTTCATTACTTTAAGAATGTCAGAAATAGGAGAGAACCAAGATGGCGGCATAGGTAAACACATATTGTGCTGCCCCATGCAACAATTCCAAAACTACAACATAACAACAAAACAAACATCATCCATAATCACCAGAAAGTTGGCTGAGTGAAAATTCCACAAATAACAGTGAAAGTGGGACACTGAGTCTCAGAAGAGCAGTGGAATGCAGCCTGGAGAGAAGTTAGGAGCTGTGGGCACTCACAGGCTGTAGGGTGGGCAGCAGCAACCCCGACTGGATTTCTCCAACGGGTAGGGTGGAGACATCCCACTGCACAGATTCCCCAGTGCCAGGCAAGGTCCACGGTCCAGGGTGTGCACGCTAAAAAGAGGCACTGCAGAGTTCTGCGAATTTGAGGAGAGTGTGCTAAACTTGGAACAGCAGTTGCTTGTAAACTTGGGGACAGAACTTTGCAACCTCTCAGAGCTGTCTCTTGACTTGCTCCCTCATTCAGGAGACCACCAGACTGCTTTGTTTTACAAACCTGGGCAAGACTTTGGGTGTGCAGACTCATTTGGGGAGAGGCAGAGTTGTCTGGCAATGGGTGGGGACCAGTGGCAGCTTTCTCTCGGAGGTGTGCAGCCGTTACCACTCTGCAAAGAAACCTGTGCACCACATAGGGCATAGATGATGCTGCGTGCTCAGCCCAGAGACTCTGCCCATCCTACCTGAGTACAGCTTTCCTTCACAGCCGGTTGGCCTGGAGGTCCAACCCTCCTAGGGCTAACATCAAATAGCTGGGCCTACCTCCAACAATACTGTACAACCCATAAAGGATTGCAGTAAGAGTATCCACCTCAGGTAACTGGGGAGTCTGAGCCATGGTTCCTTAGAGGACATCTACCACACAAAGCTAATCGACCAACTCAGGAAAGCAGCCACAATGCAGAGAAATGGAAAGAAATCAGGTGTGAAAGAAATGGAGGAAAAAAGACGACTAGACATAGAGATCAAAACCACAGTAATTAGGTTTTTCAAGAGGCTCCTAGAAAAGGCCGATTAAATTAATAAGAACTAGGAGGAAATGAACAAGATCTATGAGGAAATGAACAAGACCTACGAGGATATGAATAAGAACCAACTAGAAATTAAGCATACACTGACTGAAGCAAAAAATATTACACAAAGTCCTAAAAGCAGTCCAGAGGGCCGCAAGAACCAAGTCAAAGATTTGAAATACAAAGAAGCAAAATCCACTAGGCTGGAAAATCAAGAAGCAAAGAGAATCCAGATAATTGAGGATAGTATAAGGGGCCTCTGGGACAACCTCAAGCATACCAACATCTGAATTATGGGGGTGCCAGAAAAAGAGAGAGAGCAAGACAATGAAAACCTACTTGAAGAAATAGTGACTGAAAACTTCCCCCACCTGGTCAAAGAAATTGACTTAAAAGCCCAAGAAGTACACAGAACCCAAAAATATAGGAATCTAAAGAGGACCACACCAAGACACATCATAATTAAAATGCCAAGAGCAAAAGATAAACAGAGAATATTAAAAGCAGCAAGAGAAAAACAGTTAGTTACCTATAGGAGAGCACCCATATGATTGTCAGCAGATTTCTCAACAAAAAGGATGCAGGCCACACGGGAGTGGCAAGAAATATTCAAAGTGATGAATAGCAAGAATCTACAACCAAGATTACTCTACCCAGCAAAGCTATCATTCAGAATTGAAGGTCAGATAAAGTGCTTCACAGGTAAGAAAAAGCTAAAGGAGTTCATCAACACCAAACCAATATTATATGAAATGCTGAAAGGTATTCTTTAAGAAGAGGAAAAGGAAAAAGTTAAAAATAAAAATTATGAACAACAAATACATATCTATAAACAAATGAATCTAAAAATCAAGTGAATTAATAAACTGATGAACAGGATAAACTGGTGAATATAACAGAATATGGACATATAGAGGGAATGGACTGACAATTCTTGGGGAGAAAAGGGGTGTGGGAAGTGCAGCAAGAGACTGGACAAAAATCATGCAACAATAGGAGAGGACGTGGATGGGAGTTGAGGGCGGAGGGTAGAATGGGTACAGGGTGGAGGGGACCTATAGGGGGATAAAAAAGGGGGAACAATGTAATTAATAAACTGAACAATAAATATGTTTTAAAAAGAATGTCATAAATAACAAAAATTTCAAGTAACTGCTACTGAGGAGCAATGACCATTCAATTTTCATGGCATTTGGTATATAAAATATTGTTTAGGGGCACCCAGGTACAGTTTCTGTTTTGCCACATAAAGAAGTTCCCTTGTTGATGCTAAATTTCATCCAAATCTGGAAGAGCCCAACTATCAACAAACATTCTGTGTTACTCATATAAGTCCTGCCTGAATGGACATCCTCATGCTAAATACAAAATGGCAATATATATATATATATATATATATATATATATATATATAATATATATATATTGCTAAATGATCATCTGACCAACCATTAGCTATGATGTGCACTGATTACCAGAGAACAGAGTTCAGTGCAGGAGGTATTAAGTTGCAGTTACTGGCAGCAGTGATGCATCCTAGAACCAGAGAAGAGAGAGCCCAATTTCTCTTGCACTCTGGGACTCCTTGGGGGATGTTGGAGAGCTGGTTTCAGCTCATTCCTGCAGGCCAGGCTGAGGGACCCAATCTGCTAGAGTGACCCTTCTCACTACACAGACACCCTTCGAGCCACCATGCCAGTCCAGGTGCCCCAGGTACTGCCAGCCAGGGAGGGACCATGAGAGGTTGGATCCTGTATGTGCCCAGCTTGTCTCTCCCAGTCCTATCCTGCCAGCCACCACACCCAGACCATCTGTACCAGAGGGATTAATTAATTTACTTTCAATGTGCATGAATCCATGCACTGGGACACTAGTATAAAAATAATCATTGAGTTCACCAGATCTGGTGAGATGCTCTTTTGCATAATTGAAATCACTGGAAACTGCATCCTCTCAGGGTCCCTAGAAGCCCAAAGTGGTTTTGTTAATTATCCTTCATCTGCAGTCATCTTTCTTCTAGTAAAGTTTAGAATTCTTGATAAGATAAATCATAAATTTCTGTGAATGTTACAAAATAAGTATGTATCTATAATTTTAATCTTAATCTATAGTCTTCTACTCCTGAAGTTCTTAAGCTTTAGATCCTTCAGCACTTCATCTACACAATTTTATCACCCCTGATAATAATAATAATTCACAATCCAAAACAATGAAACATTGGAGGAGTAAAATGGATACAAACAGCAAGATACATGCAGTAAAAGAAATTAGATAATATATTAACAATATGATAGATAAACAGTAGAATGTACACAGCTAAAGAAACATTTGTTAATTTGACACTTACAATGAGAAATTGCCCTGAAAAGAAAAGTATAAAATAAATAAAAATTATAAAACAAAAGTTAAAGACATATGGATGATGGAAATAAAGATTCCAAAACCCAAGTAATAGGAATCCTGGATAAAGAAATATAAAAATGTAGAAATAGACATATTTGAAGAAATATTGAATCCATGTCTCATAAATTATAATTCTAAAATAAATATATAGATATAAGGAACAATGAAAATGTCAGGTTGAAATAATTTATTGAGTGAGAAAGATGTTAAAGAAAACCAAAAATTAATAAAATGTAAGAATATGCAAAACATTAAATATGATTATCTTTTTATTCTTATACATTAATATCCTAAATTTTGTTATTAGTATACAGATTTGTGCACATTGAAAGTAAATTAATTGGAAGGTGGCTGGTGAGATGGGACTGTGTGAGACAGGTTGGACATGTCCTGGAGCCAACCTCCCATAGTCCTTCTTCAGCCGGTCACACCTGGGGTGACACCAGGGCTTGAAGGGCATCTGCAGAGTAAGTGGGATGCCTCTGGCAGGTGGGGTCCTTTGGCCTGACCTGTGGGGATCAGGCTGGAACTGGTAGTCTGACATCCCCCAAGGGGTCCCAGAGTGTGAGAGGGCACTCTATAAAGTCGCTGTCATTCAGAAGCTTCTGCATTGAGGATCTCCCCTTGGTAGTCATTATGTATCATAGCGACCAGCTGGTTGGCTGGTCAGCTGGTTGCTTACGCTTTTATATGTAGACTATAGACCCAATGTATGAAAATTCATGCAAGAGTAGGCATTCCTTCCCCCAGCTGCCATCACTGGCTTCCCTACAGCACCTGGGACCCAGGCTGCCAGCACTGGCTTACCTCAGGCACTCAGGACCCAGGATTCCCTCCTCCTGGGACTTGGGCTGCCTCCCTCAGGCTGCATGCAGGCACCTGGGACCCAGGCTGACTTCCCTCAGGCCACCTACAGGCACCCTGGACCTGAGCTGGCTACCTTCTAGCCCCGACTTAATCAGGAAGGACATTTGGAATGACATCCATTCTAATTAGCATATTACCCTTTTATTATTATTGATACTAGAGACCCAGTGCATGGATTCATGCACTGGTGGGATCCCTCAGCCTGGCTTGTCCCCTCTCGCAATCCAGGATCCCTCAGGGGATGTCAGACAGCTGGTTTTGGCCTAATCCCCACATGTCAGGCCGAGGGACCCCACTGGTGCACAAATCCATGCACTGGGCCTCTAGTATGTGTATACTATCTTTAGTTAATCTCTTCCTATCCTCTCCCTCCCCTCCTCCTTCTGAGATTCATCAGTCTGTTCAATGTTTCCATGCCTTTGGTTTCCACTCTTTCATTGAGCATCTGCCCCTGGTTAGTGTGCATCATAGCCACCTGCTTGTCAGCTGGTCATCTGATTGAATGGTTGCCTAGGTTTTTATATATAGAGAGAGACTAGTGGTCTGGTGCATGAAATTTTGTGCACAAAGGGAGGGTTCCCTCAGCCCAGCCTGCACCCTTTCCAGACAGGAACCCCTTCGGGGATGTATAACTGTTGGCACTCTGACTGTTGGCAGTTGGACATCCCTCTCGAAATCTAGGACCACTGGCTCCTAACTGCTCACTGGCCTGCCTGCCTGATCACCCCTAACCACCTCTCCCTGTCTGCCTGATCACCCCTAACTGTTGCCCTACCAGCCTGATGGCCCCTAAGTGCTCCCCTACTGGCCAGATTGCCCCTAATTGCCTCTGCCTTGCCCCACACCTGGGATCCAGGCTTCCCTTCCTCTGGCCAGCTATTGGCACCCAGGACTCGAGCCAGCTTCACTCAAGCCGGCCACAGCCACAGGCAGCCTCAGTCACCCAGGACCGCAGGGCATGTGGCTTGTTCCTCTCCTGAGCCAGGGAGGCAGGCACAGCTTTTGGCATCCGGGAACATGGAGTGGGTGGCTTGTTCCTCTCCCAGTCCGTAGCCTGTATGGTCCCCATTCCTCTCTCCCCATTGTTGAGTGTCTGAGTCATTATGGCATGATGGCATAAAGGTGTGATGAATATTTGCATATTAGCTTTTCATTATATAGGATTTTAACTTGTAGCAGTCTATCTTCAAGTGGATATTTTACCACTTCATATCTTGTATAGAAACTTCACTGTAACAAAATTTCATTTTTCCCAGGCAATCTTTGTGCTATTGTTGTCATGTATTTTACTTACACAGATGTTATAAAACTGACATTACATTATTATTTGTTTAAATAGTTATGGTAATTACCTTTAAATAGATTTCAATAAAAAGAAACTTCTATTATATTTTTTCCTATGCATATAATGTCTTTGGTGTTTTCCATTTCTTGGTATAGATCATTATTTGTATCTGGCAAAATTTTATTTCTGCTTGCAGGACTTCTTTTAACATTTCTTACACTACAAATCTGCTGGTAATTAAAAATTCAATCTTTTACACATAAAATTATTTTTAACTATTTCTAAAATAGTTTAAAATAGTTAAAATGTATTTTGACTATTTTAAAAATATTTTCACTCAGTCTAGAATTATAAACTGAGAGGATTTCTCCCCTTGTGATTACTTTAATGATGTTGCTTTACTATCTTCTCCCTTACACTGTTTCTGATGAGAAATATTTTGTAATCTTTATGCTTATTCCTGTGTAGAGTGTGTCTCTTTTCTTCTGACTACAGCCTGGCTCTGCACCCGGCCATCGCAGGGCCCTGTGATCGATCGATTTTTTAAAATTTTATTTCAGAGAGGAAAGGACAGGGAGAGAGGGATAGAAGCATCAATGATGAAGGAGTGGAAGTTGCTTCTTGGTTTTGTTCTTGGCGCTTCCTCCGTGGATTTGTGTTAAAGTTTCTGTGGGACCATGCCACGAGGTCCCGTTACTTGTGGTGAATTCATCCTACACATAGGTGGGGGCTTTTATTTACCGGCTTCCTTAGTGCCCTGCGTCCACAGGTTTTTCAGGTGTTGGCTTGCGAGTTCTTCCTGAGTCAGACATCCGAGGCCTGAGGCTTGCTTTTGCCTCTGAGCTCACCCCTCTGTCTCCTGGATTTCTGGATGTTACAGGGTGGGACACCCAGGGTCCGAACCAGTGCTGGGGACAGCGACCAGGGCTCCTTTGCCCTGTGCTTGGGTCTGGTGCCCAGGCTGAGTGTGGCTCTGGATCCCGGGTCAGAGCGTGCCCACGGACCCAGACCATCACTGTCCCGTAAGGGCGGGCAGTGAGCCCAGCTCCAGAGTCCTTTTCTGAGGGGAACTCTGGTCCCGTTACCCCAGGAGTGGGGCCAGCACGCCTGGCGGAGTCCAGGTCTGGGTCTACAGATGGTCTGGGTCCAGTGCCTTTCTGGCCCATGAAGACATCCCTGCCACTTGTGTGTTAGCTCTCGCCTTTCTCACTTCCTTTCCTGCACTCACTGCCGCTGCTCTGTACACAGGCTGGGCTGGGTTGTGTGGCTCGGTCTCCTCTGCCTCAGGGACTGTGTCTTGGCTCCTCTCCTGCCCCGCTGCTGGGCCTCACACTGGAGACTGGAAGCTCTGGGAGGCAGAGGCTGGGACGCTCCCCTCTGTCACCCTCCCCAGCCTCAGGACCCAGCTTAGACTTGGCAAGCATCACCATCCGCAGGTGGCATCATTTGGCAAGCCTGGCTGGGCACAGTGGAGAGGTGATAAGCTGCGGGCATAGATGCACCTGGATTCAATTCGTGACCCCACCACTCTGCAGACATGCGACCTCAGGCACATATCACACCTGCTGCTCACACCTGCTGCTCTGCTTCTCCGTGGCTCAGTGGGTATTCATGTTCACAGGGTGCCTGGCTCACCCCTTCTGTGTTCTTGCCTCCCTCAGCCAGGCCCGGCCTAACCCCAGGGCCGGAAAGGGCCTCAGACATGGACACCGGGGGCGCCATTGCAGGGCCCTGCCATCCATCCCATGGGGGCCCACAGCCCTGCCGAGGTAACGGCCTTTTGTCCTGTGATTGGTTGGTGAGTGTGGCTTGTGGGTGTGGCTTATTGGACATAGTGAAGGTACGGTCAATTTGCATATTCCTATTTTATTAGATAGGATGTTTAAGTAAAAGTGAATTTTAACTGAAACCGGTTTGGCTCAGTACATAGAGCAACGGCCTGTGGACTGAAAGGTCCCGGGTTCGATTCTGGTCAAGGGCATGTACCTTGGTTGCTGGCACATACTCAGTGGGAGGCATGCAAGAGGTAGCTGATCAATTTTTCTTTCTCATTGATGTTTCTAACTCTCTATTCCTCTCCCTTCCACTCTGTAAGAAATCAAAATATATTTTTAAATGAATTTTAGCACTTGGCAGCAAAGAAAACAAACATTTCCTCCTTTTTCTTAGTAAACAAATCATTTTATATGTGAACATGTATTCTAAAGCATTTAATTAAGCACACGCTAAATGAAACTGATGTGGATGTAATATGTATGGATTTCTTTCCCTCCCTCCCCCCTACTTCCTTTCAGGTGCTGTTAATCAAGGCAATTAGGTTCATTCATTTCAGGTTTTATTTTTCAGTTTTATAGATTTTCTTAAGTTTATATGTTAAACATTTATATAATATCAAAGTCTATTGTATTCAGAATTCACTTCCGTAATTGTCCCTGAATTCTCTCTCTACCCACAAAGCACCACTTTATTTTTTCTAGTGAGTATTTTAGAAAAAAATGCAAATAGATACCTGCATTATATTATATAGAAAAAAAATACCCAAGACAAAGGAAATTTTATAATTGTGTTTTAATGATAAATAATATTTCTCTTACGGAAAAAGATGAAATAGAGGATAAATTTTCATTATTTAACGCATACATATTTTTGAACATGAAATTTGTAATTTTAAATGAAATTATAATTAAAACATAAGATAATAAATTATTAGGAATCACAATTCCATAGAAAATTTGTTATGTAAAACTACCATAAAACAAAACAAATTTTTATTAAATTATTCAAATATAAAGAGGGGAGAAAAATCTCCAGGTAATACTGCACGACATATAGCAGTACTTTTGAACAAGTATCTTGATAAAGTTGTGTATTTAAAAATAAAGAAATGAAAATATACATATGTACATACCTAAGAGAAAAGAGACAGTATGTACTTTAAAAATCAGCCTTAATATTTATAAAATATTAAAATAGTATCAATATGAGAAGTGAGTAAAGAACACGAGAAGAGAAAATTCTTAGCTTTTAAGGGAGATAATTTTAAAAAATATATTTTTATTAATTTCAGAGAAGAAGGGAGAAGGAAAGAGAGATAGACACATCAATGATGAAAGAGAATCATTGACTGGCTGTCTCCTGCATGCCCCAGACTGGGGGGTCGAACCTGCAACTTGGGCATGTTTTCTGACCAGGAATTAGGCCATAACCTCCTGGTTCAAACGTAGAGGATCCACCACTGAGCCAAGCAGGCCTGGCAAGGGAGGTCATTTTAAAAAGTATGTTATCTAAAAGAGAAACAAATAACCCAAAGAGAATGAAGAGTTTACATGTTTAAAGATATAGTAAGATATTGCTCACCCCAAAAGCTGTTGTAGATATATAAATAAAATAACCTTTGAGAATAAAACTTCCTATGAAAATATAATAATTATGAATGTGTATTTTAGTGGATACTGGGTGCTTCCACCAGCTCCTTCATCTACAATACAGGCATACCTCAGATATTTTGTGGTTTTGGTTCCTGACTAGCCCAATAAAGCAAGTCATATTTCCTGCTGGTGGAGGGTTCTTGCCTTCATTTTGTAGAAATACACACATGTGAAGTGCAATAAAGCCATGTGCAATAAAACAAGGTATGCCTGTATTGAAACCCTCATTCCCCCGCTGTTGGGAATATTGTAGGTAACAGCCTGCAGATTAGACCTTATCATTATTGCCCTCAATGAAGAATATTGTCTAGTCTCAGGTCACACCTAAATTCAATGACTGATCAATGCAAAATACATCGTAAATGCCTGGTTTATGTTCCAAGTTTGGAGCTACCCTAAAGGGTCATCCTACATCTCAGACTTCCTTGTGAAATTGGCTGTCCTTTGTTGCGACTTCATCACAGCCTTTCTTCCTCATCTGCTAAATGCTACTTTCTTTAACCCTCTACAAGTGGTGATATTAAAACTAGTTCATGAGTAGTAATCTCCATCTCAGAGTTTCCTTTCTAGGGCACCTTAACTGCAACAGTAAGTATTTGGATTGTTTCCAGAAAGCAGATATTAAGATGACACTTTGGAAATAATCACCTGTGGTTCAGCTAGCAATGAGAACTTCACTATCAGAGGAAGATGGAGCCCTGAAAGTACATGGTGGAATGCAAAAAGGTAAAACTTTCATCGATGGTGAACAGGAATAGTGTAACATGGAAAGGCTTGCGCTAGCTAGGGTAATATGCCAGGCACATGATAAATACTGGGGAAATACTAGTGGTAATGGTCTTAGATGTCTGTTTCTGGCAACAAAAAATCTTTAAAAAGACAATGAAAAACTAAGAATAATCACAAATGAAGGATAAGTGTGAAACTAAAAGGGCCCAATTAAGAGCATAAAAAGTGTTTCATTTCCTGCTGCTAGAGGAAGGCAGAAGAAATTGAGGATCAAGCCCAGGGCCCAGAGTAACAGAGCTTGATACATTTTAATTCTTAACCAAAGCATGTTGTCAGGACAGGGTCATTTCCCTATTGGAAACAGTTAGACTCTGATATGGAAGACATCTAAACTGATGCACTGGAGAATCTTGAACTTCCATATTCTTGTGAATCCTTTGGGCATGCAGAAGAGGACCACTCTTTCCTGTTAAAATCTAGCAGTCCTTCTTTCCTTGAAGATGATACAAAGGTCTCTGCCTTGAAAGGAACAGATATCACCTTTAGAATTTACCCCTACGACTATTCCTAGCCATCATTTCAAAAACTGGTGTCAAGTTCCATTATGACCTGGCCAGAGAAATGTTGGGCCTTCTCAATAAGAAAGAGAGTATATCCCAAAGAAGCTGCATGGTTGCATAATGTAGCCAAAATTTATGAGCAAAAGGCAAAAAAAGCACTTCCTGAACAGGATCCTGAATGTCCTGTATGAAGAAAATAGGAGATCTGGACATAAACTTGAATAAGAAAGAATATATTTTCTAGAGTATGGAATTTAACACCATAGGAAGGATCCTGGAAAAAGTACTAACTTGTTACTACCATGACTCTTAGAAGTTTGGAGAAGTTCTCTGGAGTTACACCAAGTGAAGTAGAAATGCTAGAACAAATCAATTAAAAATAGAAATGAATTTCTCAAAAAAATTCATTTATAATAGCATAGAAACAATAAAATATGCAGTGATAACTTTACCAAAAGGTATAAAACTTGTATCCTCTAAATTATAAGATATTATTCATAGAAATTTTAATAAGCATAAAAATTGAAAACTTTTATGCTCCAAAGAATATCCTTAAGACTGTGAAAAGGCAACCCACAGAACAGAAACAATATTCTAAAATCATACATCTGATAAGTACAGATATGTAAAAACCCCATGTAATTAATTAATAATAGACAAAATGGGAAATTAAAAAATTACAAATGATATGAATGGACATTTCTAATACACACACACACACACACGAGAGGCCAATAGGATAGGAAAGGTGTTCAACATCAGAAAGCTAGGCTTTTGAACACTAGAAAGCTGAGGTTAGGAATATTGCTCAAGAAAAGTGTGATTTATTCCTTTAGAAAAGAACAGTTGATTTTGAACAACACAGGGGTTTGGGGCACTGATCCCATGTGCAGTCAAAAACCCATGTATAACATTTGACCCTCCAAAAACTTAACTACGAATTCCCTATAGATCACATGAAACCTTATGGATAATGTAAATAATAAGTCTCCTAACAGATATTTTGTATGTTATATGTATTATATTCTGTATTGTTACAATAAAACAAGCTAGAGAAAAAATGTCTAGATGAACTTCATATGGAAAATACATTTACAGTACTGTATGTATTTACTTTAAAAATCTGTGGATAAGTGGACCCACGCAGTTCAAATCCATGTTGTTCAAGGGTCAACTGTATTTTCCTTTTCTGATGCTGAATTTGATCCAATAACAGGGATAGTACAAGGTTAATAAAAATTTCCTTAAATCAAAGTGCTTCATTTATTGTAGTTATTTCTGTCTGGTGACTAAAAACTTGAGTCAAAGAGGCAGTTTGATAACATGAATTGATCTTACCTTGCATAGTCCATGTCACAAGCATCTGGGTTCCTCTTGTGAGCGACTCTGGGGACCAATATAAATTATGCTGAAAATTGCTGCATCTGCTTCTACCCTAAGCTACCACTTCACATCTGATAAGATTTTTGTACCCTGAAAAAATTAAATTGGAAAGTTGACCTTTTATTGTGTGGGAAGGTATTATTTTGGTTCCTACCAATCCATATCACATCTGATACCCTGATCCTAAACTTTCACATATTATCCATTGAAGTTAGTATTCAGAACTCTGTGCATATTAATTTAAGTTTGATTTTCATAAATTTCATTCTCAATGGGTTCAAGCAAACATTTATAATTGTTTGTCTTTTTGTAGAGAGCCAAGTGTCACTCATTGCAATCTGTTAACCTCAGGCCAGACAAGTATAATTAGTTTTAGTAATTACTTCTAATTCTTCAGGAATAATTAGAATTATTGTATCCTTACTTCAGTCTATAATTAAATTGATGAATTCTTCTTGTGTAAGAATTATGACCTTCAAGACTACCTACTCATATTATGTTCCATAACTAATGAAATATATTTTAAGTCTTCCTTCTCTATATAAAAACATAATAAATGAAATCCTCCAAAGCATGCTTAACTCAAAGACACTCAAGTATGTTACTCACATTGAGGTCATTAGTTTTAAATATGTCTGGTTTCATAAATTTTTACTTGTCTGTTGGGATATTTTCTCTCTCCACACCTGTGAACATTGGTTTAATAAATGCATGGATAGTGATGGCTCTGAAAGCCTCAAGTTTTGTCAAGGTCTTTCAGTGTCAGTGAACACAGACTCTTGCAAGCAACTACAATGTCAATTTAAGCTTCAAATAGTCTCTCAAATCAGAAAGTACAGAGTCAGCATTTAGCCATAGATTTATTAGGATTATTTTTACCTCATCATTCTTGAAAAGGTATGGAAAAATATTTAAAACTTTAATGTCAGACATAGAAGTTTTTTAGTGTCTTCTATTTATTAGTTGTATTGCCTTGGGCTGCTTACTTAATCATTAAGCTCAAAATTTTCATTTACATAATTGGAATAATGCCTTATATCATTTTTATTGATTAAAGAAGTTATTGAATATAACTTAGCAATCTAAACATTAAAAGCATACAAGAAAACAAATTAAAAAACAGTTATGAGTATGTCTTAATAGGAAATCATGCAATATAATTGAAGGATGGTTTGCTTCATTTTATTTTTTAATTTTATTTTTTTTAATTTTATTTTTAATATTTTAATCTTTATTGTTCAGTTTATTAATTACATTGTTCCTCTTTTCCCCCCTATAGCTTCCCTCCACCTAGTACCCATCCCAACCTCTGTCCTTACCTTCCATGCACTGTCTTCTTCCATGGGTATATGATTTCTGTCCAGTCTCTTGCTGCACTTCCCACACCCCTTTTCTCCCCAAGAATTGTCAGTCCATTCCCTCTCTATGCCCATGATTGTGTTATATTCACCAGTTTATCCTGTTCATCAGATTTTTAATTCACTTGATTTTTAGATTCATTTGTTAATAGATGTGTATTTGTTGTTCATAATTTTTATTTTTACCTTTTTCTTCTTCCTCTTCTTAAAGAATATCTTTCAGCATTTCATATAATATTGCTTTGGCAGTGATGAACTCCTTTAGCTTTTTCTTACCTGTGAAGCACTTTATTTGACCTTCAATTCTGAATGATAGCTTTGCTGGGTAGAATAATCTTGGTTGTAGATTCTTGGAATTCATCACTTTGAATATTTCTTGCCACTCCCGTCTGGCCTGCATCATTTCTGTTGAGAAATCTGCTGACAATCATATGTATGCTCCCTTATAGGTAACTAACTGTTTTTTCTCTTGCTGCTTTTAATATTCTCTCTTTGTCTTTTGCTCTTGGCATTTTAATTATGATGTGTCTTGGTGTGGTCCTCTTTGGATTCCCATAGTTTGGGGTTCTGTGTGCTTCTCGGGCTTTTAAGTAAATTTCTTTGACCAGGTGGGGAAAGTTTTCAGTCATTATTTCTTCAAATAGGTTTTCAGTATCTTGTTCTCTCTCTTCTTCTGGCACCACCATAATTCAGATGTTGGTACGCGTGAAGTTGTTCTAGAGGCTCCTTACAATATCTTCAAATTTTTGGATTATTTTTTCTTTTTGCCTTTCCAGTTGGGTGTTTTTTGCTTCTTTGCATTTCAAATCTTTGACTTGATTCTTGCGATCCTCTAGTCTGCTGTTGGATCTCTGTATATTATTTTTAATTTCAATCAGTGTATGCTTAATTTCTAGTTGGTTCTTTTTTATATACTCAAGGGTCTCGCTAAATTTATTGCCTTTTTCTAGAAAATTCTGGAAAAAACCTTATAACCTTGGTTTTGATCTCTGTATCCAGTAGTTTGCTTTTCTCCATTTCTTTTATTTGTGACCTCTTTCTTTGTGTCCACATTTTGGCTGCTTCCTTGATTTGTTAGAGTGGCTTTGTGTGCTAGGTGTCCTTTGGGCCTACTGGCTCAGCCTCCCCAATTACCTGAGGTAAAGACTCTTGGTGCACCCCTTTGTGGGCTGTGTGCACAGTCTTCTTGTAGTTAAGCCTTGATTGTTGTTGGTATCACTGGGAGGAATTGACCTCCAGCCAATTGGCTGTGTGGATCAGCTCTGTCTACAATGGGAGAACTTCTGTGCTGGAGACACCCTTACGTAAGGCAAGACTTGCTTCAGTGGAGCTTTGGTGCTTACTGAGTCTGACCCCTGATTGTGTCTCTTATGGATCTGAGGAGTTGTAATATGGATGGTCCTACTCTGATCCCTGGGTACAGTGGCTCTTGGATCTCCAAGGAGGTGCTAATTTAGCCTCTGCCTGAGGCTGCCCAGCAGGAGTTATGGAGAGATCTGCAGATCATTCTTCTCTGTTTGGATTTTGAAGGTGCCCAGATGAGGCCCCATCTATTAGGCAATTCAAGCTGCTGTGGGGCCTTGGGCCTTCTTTTAGATATCTGGGTCTCACTGACTAATCTGCAGTTTGTTATGTATGTTTATATTTCAAAGTACCAGACCATTCATATGCAAAAGCCTTTTTGCACAGGTTGGATGGGACAGAGTCTCAGGGTGGAGGAAACAGCAATGGCTTTCCATCAGCTCTGCCATAAGAGGCCCCCAGGTCTCAGTGTCCCTTGGTAATTGATGTAAGCACCTCTAAGAGAAAGCCTCCCTCAAGTTCTGCCTGATGCCAGACAGTCTAGTTTCTCCCCATATGAGTCTGGGTCCCCAGAGTCTTGCTCAGAACTGGAGTTCAGAGCAGTTAGGACCTTTTGTCTCCATCCTGCTTGAAAAAAAACAAAACAGCTATGTACTCAGTTGCCAGCCCTCTCAGCGCATGCACCTCTGTACCTCTGCATTTTATTTCTGTAGCTCCCCTGAGTACTTTACTTTTCCCTTGTAGTTGTAGAATTTCCACTCAGCCAGCCTTCCTGTGGTTCTGGATGATGTCCATTTGTCTTTCAGTTGTAGTTTTGAAGTTGTTGTGTGAGGCAGCAGTTCAGGTGTTTACCTATGCATCCATCTTGGTTTCTATAGACTATACTTGTTATTAGTTCAATTACTTAATCTTTTTTGTTGAAGCAAATTTAATGAATATTTAAAAGACAAAAATATCTAGTAATAATTACAAACTTTTATATTTTTTACAAAATAACTAAAATATAACAGGTGTAAAGTTCAAGCAAAAGTTTATATAGTCCAAAGATGATGCTTGAAACTCTATTCTCTTTTCCTCTCACTATAAAAAAGAGCAAATTTCCCATGATAGCATTTAATACCATTGTTATTCTGACCCAATGACTAGTATCAGATGCTGTAGTAATGTAATTGTTTACCCACGTAATGTTTACCTCAGAAGACATCAACTACTTTATTTTTATTAACCAGGATTAAAGATTGCCTAACTGAAATTTTAACTATTTTATTAATATTCTAAAAAATGCAAAACTTTCATTGACAGGTAACCTGGTTTAAATTGAAGTAAGAAATACCAAGCAATGAACCAATAATTTCTTCAGCATGGTACTGAGATAGGTGATAAAAATATTTGTTGTGAGATCACCTATGCTATATCCTCAATTCATGTTTTCAATGCCCTTACAATGCATTCATAAAATGAAAAGAAAAATGTTAAATGTATGAAAACAAATAAAATGTATGAACTTTATTGATTTTCACCTGAGCTAACATGTCCAGAATAGAGATATTTCCTTCCTAGCACACAAATCCCTGCTTCCTCCAGTCTTCCTCATTTTGTTGAGTTCCAATGACTATTATTTGCTTTCATGGCCTAAATTTTTAAAAAATTTTCCCATGCTTTATTGAGATATAATTTACATGTAATATATTTTGGTATGACCAGCTTTGCTATCATTCATATTTTGTCTAAGTGTCATATATTTTACAAATGTACAAAAACTACAAGAGTAATGCAAGAAACCCACAGTTATACAACATCCATTAATTGCAAATAATTTCTATTTTTTCCATTTGTTTTATTATCTGTGTAAAAATAGAAATGAAGAACAATGGACTCAGAGACATAGAAACATTGAACAGACTTTCAAACCTCAGAGGGAAAGCAGGGAAATGGGGGAAAGAGATTAATCAATGAACTCATATGCATATATGGATAACCCCTGAACACAGACAAGAGAATGGTGAAGGCTTGGGAGAGCAGGGTGGGAGAGGTCAATGGGGGAAGGGGGGATATATGTAATATTTTCAAAAATAAATATTAAAATATTGCAAAAATTTACATAGAGATACCTTATTTTTTATGAACTGCTTAAAAGTAATTTTGAAAGTTTCCCCTGTATTCATAATTTTAAATAGCTTTTTTTCTAAAAAAAATAAAACTCACTGATAATATGTTTAAAATAAAAAAAATTTAAAATGTATAGAATACTGTTATAATGGTGTGATTAAGGTAGATAATTGTTAGAAATTTTGCCAGCTGTCTATCAAACCATTGGCAGTTTGAAATCAGTCATATGGGGAGTATTTACACCATGGAATTTGATGAACACTAAAATTTAGTGTTTCTACTTTTAGGCTCCCATTAATAGCACAACACTAATATTATTTAGCTCAGATCCCATGTTTAAATTTGGTAAGTTTTCAAATATTGTCCTTTAGAGCTACTATTTTTTCATTCTAAGTTCAATTCAAGATCACACATTTCATTTATTGCCATACTTCTTTGTTTAAATCTGGAATATTTCCTCCACTTTTTTTGTGTTTCTTGACCTTGACATTTTGAAGACTAGTTATTTTGTAGATTGTCTTCAGTTAGGGTTTGTGAAATGATTATTCATGATTAGGTGCACTTTTTGCAAAAAAACCTCAAATGTGATCCTTTTCAGTGCATTATGTAAGAGACACATCAGGATGTTTTGATGCATTAGGGTAAGATTATTTCTTCTGAGTATTTCCATTGTGGATTTATTATTCTCCTTCTTACAATTAATAAGAAATGAATGTGGGCCTACTTTGAGATGACATGGCTATTCTCTTACTCATTCTTCTTTTTCCTACAAGTGTCATACACACTTTATATTCTTACATTTATTTAGAATGGAAGAGCAATATTTAGAAAGGAAGAACTTCCTCTTCCACCATTCATTTATTCACTCATTTATTCATTTATATACTTAACTAGGGACCCAGTGCACGAATTTGTGTACATTGAAAGGAACTGTAGGCCGCGAGACTGCAGTGGGCAGAGGGCTGGGCCTTGGCACAACCCCCCAGCTCCAGCCCAGCCCCTCCCATCGCAGCCCCAGGTTCCCTGTCTGCTGGCAGCCCCTCTCCTGCCACCACTCGCACTTGCTGATTGGGCCAGCCCCACTCATATCCACTGAGAGAAAGGAGCAATTGGGGCTGGTGCCAGGAGCAGATACTAATGGCAGCTTCTACCTGATCACCCCTCAGAGGCAGGGGGAGGTGGAGAAGCCCTCAGGGACTATTGGGGCTGGCAGCCATCGCTCACACCTGCTAATGATGCTGAGTGATTGGGTGTGAAAAAGGCTGGCACCAGGCCAGATCACAGTGCATAGGAGCAAAGAATTTTCAGTAACCACCAGAGGCTCGCTACAATGACAGCAACTGGTGCCCCACCTTGGTCTGATGCTCTCACTCACCTCCACCATCTGCCACAACTGATGCCTCCCATGTTCCATGCTCTGCTGCCTGCTATCGACACTTTCATGTTCCACACACGCACTCTGATGATCAGCCTATGTCATAGTGACCATTTGTTTAGTTGTTCTGCCATTTGGTCTACTTGCATATTAGGGTATTATATATATAGGCTAGAGGCCTGGTGCATGAAACTCATGCATGGAGGGGGGTCCCCCCTCAGCTCAGCCTGCACCCTCGTCAATTCAGCACCCCTCAGGGGATGTGCAATTGCCGGTTTAGGCCCAATCCTGTTCGCCCCTCACTGCCCCCCTCTGCTAGCCTGGTCGCCCCAACAGCCCCCTTTCTGGCCTGTTGTCCCCAACTGCTCCCCCTGAGGGCCTGATAGCCCCATGCAGCCTGCTGCTCAGTCATTTGGTCGCCCCTCACTAAACCCCCTGCCAATCTGGACCCCCCACACAGCCTTTTCAGTTGTCCACAAGACACAGTTCCTGAGCGCTTTGTGGAGTGATTCGAAGAAATTAAGGTATTTCTTGAGGATAGAGAACTGGGAAACTTTTCTCAGCTCAATGATGATAAGTGGGCCAGCACCCTGATATTTTTACAGATCTCTCTGTTCATATTAATGAACTTAAAGTTACAAGGCTGTGGCAAAAGTGTTGATGTTATGTTTGGATACATAAAAGATTTTGAAAGTAACCTTAAAATTTTCAAGTGAGATGTAGAAACTAAAATTTACAAGTATTTTCCTCAAGTAACAAAGTATTTTGAGAAAACCAGTGTAGCTGTACAAAATGAAATGGAACCCTTGCATATAAAGGACCAGCATGTTTTAGACTCCTTATGTGACCACTTCAGTGATAGATTTAATCAATTTAGAAGCCTAGAACAGACCATAAAAATAATTAAGTATCCCGATGTAGTAGTCCACAGTAGTTTGGTATTAAATGGTTTCCAATGGATGCAAATTGATGATTTGGAGATGCAACTTGCAGAATTTCAAGACAGCATCTGTGCTCAGGTGTTTGTCATCCTGAGGTCAAAGGTTGAGAATCTGGAAAGATGCTGCTGGGAGAATCAAGAGGAGTGCCACTATGAAGAGAAAATTTGGAGTGCCAGGACCCAATAACCAGACACTTTTAGCACCCTGAAAAATATAACAATGGCTTTACCCACAATTTTTCCCTCTACGTATTTTTGTGAGACCTTATTCTTAGCATTAAGTAATATCAACAATAACAAGGAAAGAGCTTGAAAGATGAAGTAAGTAGCACTTGCTTGGGCTTGAAGTGTAAAAAACAGGAAACTTTAAATGAAGGTTTAGCCAATGAAAGTCAGCAACACAAAAGTCACTAAAAGGCAGGTTAGTTAAAGAATTCCTCCTCGCCCTCACTTATCTGAGTTCACGACAACCCACACAAGTTGAATAATACCAAGACCAGCAAAAGAAACCCAGTGACAGGTGAAGAAAGAATTCACTAAGCAGGTAAGTTAAATAATTAGTTTTTGGTTTTTTAAATACAGTTATGTATTACAATTATACATTTTTGTTATTGAAACTATAAATATCGTGAAATTTCGTGGCTTTCTTTTTTTTCTCAAAGTGACACACCACCCAGGTTATGCTCAATTTTTTTATCAAATTTTGACACAACAAGATCATAAGTTGCTTGTCAATGTCCTAGTTCATAGGTCAATGCTCAACCACTCAGCCACGTGATCAAGAACAGAAATTTTGTTCCACAACTGGTACATTTTTTCCTTGAAAAACTTGCTCTAAAACCAAATTGTTTGATATTGGAGCTATTAGAGAACTGAGGTTGGACTGGGACTGTTTCACCGATGGTTAACTACATGGTACATTTGAAATATCAGTATAAGTATTAGTGATAAGGTGAAGTGGGTATGGCATATATGGGTATTATCTCCAAAATTTTTCTCTAAATCTAAAACTATTCTGAAATAAATCATCCATTAAGACAACCCATAAAGAACTAGGTAATGATAATATCTGGGGGATAGTGCAATGGACCACTGAATGGATGGGGGTGTATGGGAAATGGCTTATAGGAAAGGCCACCTCTCTGCCATATGCTGGACAATGATTGAACTAGAGGAACTAGGGGAGAGAGAGATCAGTTTCGAAAACATATTAGGAGGTACTGAGGAAGCTCCCTTTCTCTAACCAGAACATCTGAGTCCTCTGCATCCTCTCCCACCGCCCCCTCGAGGATGGTCAAGCTGAGCCTTTGTGATGTCAAGACACACCATGGCAACCACTGACTTTTGGCAAAGCACAGCTGAATATTGTGGCTCCTGTTTGTCATGGAGAGTATATATAGAAGACAGGGGCCCTTGAGTATGCCACAGTCACTACAAAAAAACCAAGGTTACTAAGAAAGTAACGAACCAAGCACAAAGAATCTACAAATAGTGAAGTGAACAGAGAACTTGTTTTCTGAACACCATGAAAAAGAAGAATAAGGTCAGACTACCCTACTGATAAGCCACCGCTTCTTCCCCATTGATTCCCCACTAAAGACTCTGACCTGGCCCTTGTCTGGCACAAGAACCTTCTCAATCAATCCACTGTCATTCTATTACAATCCTGGTTCCCACCCATTTCCCATTTTGTTTTGGAAAGCCAAATTCTTTCTGGCTTTATCTCCCTTCACCACTAGATAAAGAAGATAATGGGCAGCATAAATTCAGTCCTTAAATGAAATGGAGAAAATGTAAGAAAAAGAAATAGGGAGATAGTTAAATTTTAGCAGAGGAAGGGCAAGAGACTGACAGTAATCCAGCCATTATAGGAAGATGAGGATAAGGAAGAGTATAATGAGGAAGGCGAAGAAGGAGAATAAAAAGAAGAGGAGGAGGAGGAGCAAGAAGAAAGAGAAAGAGAAGGAGGAGGAGAAGGAGAAGAGGAAGAAGCAGATGAAGGAAGTGAAGATGATGATGAAAAAGATGATAAAAATGAAGAAGGAAAAGTAGGAGAAGAAGATGATGATGATGAAGAAGAAGACAGTGAAGAAGAAATAGATGATGACGAAGAAGAGAGTTTTACCACAAGTGATACATAGGGACTACCTAAAGAGGAAGACCCTGAGAATATGTTGCTTCTTTAGAGGTATTGATTCAGAACTGGTCATTATGTAGATATCAAAACCTAAATGGTCTCCTTGAATAAATACTAGCATGTGTATAAAGAAAATGAGCTTGTAACCCAGTGTGAACAATGATGATGGGGAGGGAGTTAAAGACGGGGCAGGAATGTGAGAAGAGAGGGAGGTAGAATTCTGCAAGTTTTGGTACCAGACCAGCCATTCCATAGTTAGCAATACACTGAGAATAAGGACAAGATGAAGACCAAAGATTAATTTTTTCTTTAGCCCTTTATCATACTGTCAGGAAGAAAAAGTGTTGTTTCTGGTAGTGTTCCTCATTGTCGGTGGGGTGTGGTGGTAGTAGGTGTGATGGGGAACAGGGTGTCATGTGAGAGTTGGCAGTGTGTAATAATGAATCTGATTTCAATTTTCTTTTTTAAAAATGTGTTATTAATTTTTTATACAAAGGAGGGGAGAGGGATAGAATGTTAGAGACATCAATGAGAGAGAAACACCGATCAGCTTCCTCCTGCACACTTCCTACTGGGGAGGTGCCTGCAACCAAGGTACATGCTCTTGACAGGAATCAAAACTGAGTCTTTTCCTTCCCTAGCCAATGCTCTATCCACTGAGCTACACCAGTTATTGCAATCTGATTTCCCTAGATGTTAGACTGTTGACAAATTTAAGACTCAATCCTTTCTCATTCCTGTCCAGAAAACATTCAAGCAATCTGATTTTTAAAAAAAGGTGGGGGTTTCTAATCATAAAATAGAAAAAAATATGTCTAAACATAACCCTTAGAATTATTGTATTGGATCATGTTCCACAGCTAAAGCACCTATTTTCTTAAAATATTTTCTGAACTATTCACTAGTTCAGATTGCATAATGACAATCTGACCTAATGAATAGCAAAATAAATATTTTCCCCTGATAGTCACCTTGAAAACATGTTACTCTGTGGACCTCCCTCTCTCCATATCAAATGACACCTTTCACCGTTGTTGAAAAACCCAAGTCTTTTATAACTAGTGTCTATCTGTGATGGTCCTGTTTTCTTTACATTCATCCTGAGAGGTAAAAGTAACAGATGTTGATGACCAAAAAAATCCCTGAAATATGAAAGAAGTGCAGTGAAAAGTCTAAATTTACATCCATTTTTCAACAATTTCCTTCATCCTATCCCCCAGAGAGAATCACTTCCTCAGTTCCCCATTCCCTCCCTAATTCTGGGAAATACAAAGTAAAAAGATATGAGCCCAGAAATCCCTACATTTATGCCTAAAATAATAAATCGCTTTACTCCTAGGTTTCTGGGGAGAGTTTATGCATGCTGACCTTCCATAGTCATGTTCCCCTGAATTTGTGTTTCTGACTATGAATTATATTTCTGACTACAAACTATATTACTATTTTATCATTCAGTTCATTTTTAAAACTATGTCTTTATAGATTTCAGAGATGAAGTGAGAGGGAAAGAGAGAGAAACATCAATGATGAGAGAGAATCATTGAACAGCTGCCACCTGCACGCCCCTTCTCCCCTCACCGTGGTTTGAGGCTGCAATCCAGGAATGTGGCCTGACCTGGAAGTGAACTGTGACCTCCCAGATCCGTGATGGCAAACCTATGACACACATGTGAGCAGTGACACGCATAACCGTTTTTGATGACACCTGGCTGCATGTGGTCGAATACAGAGAACTGTGGGACCACATGCCGAGACGGATGTTTGATGCTTGGCTACTGTACGGCCAAGTGGATTAGCCAAGGATGAAACATTTGCTGTACTGTAGTGTAGATGCTCCGTGATGAAGGTCGGTATTTCTGAAAAACAGAACTCAGACACAGAGCATCTAGTTCTGGGACTTCTAGTTAGGCCTTTAGGAGATATTAGACCTCACTTCCACAAGCGGGCATGCAGTAGCAGAATGCCTTGGGGGACACATCTGTGGGGGCCCTGTGACCCCATGACCAGAAACCACATAACTGTTGTAGAGTGGGAGTTTTTGAGCACTACTGAGGCCATGGACTATGTCGCAGATAAAGTAGTCAGTGCTGACACCAGACCAGGCCTTGAGATATGCTCTCATGGCCCCTTTCCAGCATGTAGGCCTTGCAAGCTAGAACGCTATCAGATTTCTGAAGAGCAGGATGACCCTGTGGGTGGCATGGTCATCAATGGCATGACTCTGAAGTAGCTTGGAAATACTGTTTTTGTCTTTGGTTGCGTGTTCTGGAAAAGGAGGATGTGGTTAATGTGCGTAAAGGTGGTCTTCCACAAAGGGTTGGGACTGCTCTCTGGACTCCCTGGGTCCGGATGGCAGAGCAGTCTCCAGGCTGGTTAATAAAGGCTCCCTAAAGTTTAATTTGGTCTGGGGTCCAGTGGTCATTCACTCCCTTTTGCTCCACAACAATAAACCACAACAACCATCATCTAATCTACTCTTCTGGGTGGTCGTTCATTTCTAAATGAATATCATTACTGAGATAAGTGAGGGGAAGTCTGGGAGAGGCTAGGTTCTGTGCTATGTGTGCCATTTCCCACCATTAGAGATAGCAGCAACCATCTTAATTTCTATAAGGAACGTCATTTTGCAGCATAGTGCAGACTCCATTTCTCCACTATGACTGTTATGCATCCTTATTAACCTGTATTTCTGCTTATTCACCTTTCCCTTTCCTAAAAGACAGTTACATGTGCCATCTTGTGGTCAGTTAGGCTACTTAACACCTAACTGGCTGCAAGGCTAACAGTCTAGCTATAATTTTAACTTCTGTCACTTCCCCCTGATGGAGAATAACAACAACAACAACAAAAAACATGGTTAAGTAAAGAAATTCTAGTAGCAGTACCAGAAGCTTTCAAGAGACATCGACTGAGATGTATGGCATTGTAGTAAAAATGGCAGATCATTTTGTGTTCTATGCACTGAAACGGTAGTAAGCTGAACATGGAATATAAATAGACATTTTGAAACTAATCATACCCAGGTCTTGAAAAAATCTTGAGGATGAAAGAAGGAACACATTTCCAGGCAGCTACACCTTTATCAGAGCCAATCTTATTCCATCCTTAAAGTTCTAAAAGGCTGTAAAATCTGACATGGGCAAGTTTGAGCTTTGCTCACTCTATAGCTCAGCATGGAAAAGCACTGAGTGAGGGGGAATTTATTAAAGAAAGTCTCCCAGCATATGCAACAGTTCTATTTCATGATATGCTGAGTAAAAATGCAATTATTAAAAGCATATTTGAGTTACCACTTAGTAGAAATATCATAGAAGACCAAATAATGAGACTACACAAACATACATCACTTAAAGAGAGACATAAGCAATTATAAATATTTTTATCTCTTTTAAAGAAACTTCTGATGTCACATATCATGCAAAGATGGCCATTATTGGTTGATATTCTGATCACCTCACAATGAGAGAAGAGTTGCTAAATGTGGTACCAGTGCCAACAAGTACATCAGGAAGAGAAAAATGTAAGGTTGTTATACAAACTTTCTATGACATAAGCATTGATACTCTAAAGTTGTGTCAGTGACTACAGATGTGGCACCAAACATAGTGGGAAAAAAGTAGGATTTGTCAAAACGTTCACTGAAACTATTGGACATGCCACTGAGCCTTTTCTAGTATTATCCATCTGGAGGTTTATATGCCACGGCAGGATTCACCAAGTTACAGGACTTAATGTCAGTTGTTACAAAAAATACTTCATTTAATAGTTGCTCACCCTCTTTGTAAGAGAGAATTTTCTGCACTTTATCTGGAGGTTGATTCCAGCTTCAGTGGACTCCTGGTGTACCACAATATTAGATGGCTGAGCCAAGGCACAGTTCCAGAGCGCTTTGTGGAGTGCTTCAAAGAAATTAAGGTATTTCTTGAGGATACAGATCTGGGAAACTTTTCTCAGCTCAATGATGATAAGTGGGCCAGCACCCTGATATTTTTTACAGATCTTTCTGTTCATATTAATGAACTGAATTTGAAGTTACAAGGCTGTGGCAAAAGTGTTGATGTTATGTTTGGATACATAAAAGATTTTGAAAGTAACCTTAAAATTTTCAAGTGAGATGTAGAAACTAAAATTCACAAGTATTTTCATCAAGTAACAAAGTATTTTGAGAAAACCAGTGTAGCTGTACAAAATGAAATGGAACCCTTGCATATAAAGGACCAGCATGTTTTAGACTCCTTATGTGACCACTTCAGTGATAGATTTAATCAATTTAGAAGCCTAGAACAGACCATAAAAATAATTAAGTATCCCGATGTAGTAGTCCACAGTAGTTTGCAATTAAATGGTTTCCAATGGATGCAAATTTATGATTTGGAGATGCAACTTGCAGAATTTCAAGACAGCATCTGGGCTCAGGTGTTTGTCATCTTGAGGTCAAAGGTTGAGAATCTGGAAAGATGCTGTTTGTAGAAGCAAGAGGAGTGCCACTATGAAGAGAAAATTTGGAGTGCCTGGACCCAATAACCAGACACTTTAAGCATCCTGAAAAATACAGCAATGGCTTTACCCACAAATTTTCCCTCTGCATATTTTTGTGAGACCTTATTCTTGGCATTAAGTAATATCAACAATAACAAGGAAAGAGATTGACAGATGAAGTTAGTAGTGCTTGCTTGTGCTTGAAGTGTATAAAACACGAAATTTAAATGAAGGTTGAGCCAATGAAAGTCAGGAACAAAAAAGTCATTAAAAGGCAGATTAAAGAATTCCTCCTCCCCCTCACTTATCTTAGTTCATGGCACACCACACAAGTTGAATAATATCAAGACCAGCAAAAGAAGCCCAGTGACAAGTAAACAACAAAATCACTAAGCAGGTAAGTTAAATAAATAGTTTTTGGTTTATTAAATACAGTTATATAATACAATTATACTTTAATGTTATTTAAAGGATAAATATCGTGACATTTCGTGGCTTTTTTTTCTCAAAGTGACACACCACCCAGGTTATGCTAAATTTTTTAGCGAATTTTGACACAACAAGGTCATAAGTTGCTTGTCACTGTCCTAGTTCATAGGTCAATGCTCAACCACTCAGCCACGTGATCAAGAACAGAAATTTTGTTCCACAACTGGTACATTTTTTCCTTGAAAAACTTGCTCCAGAGCCAAATTGTTTGATATTGGAGCTCTTTAAGAACTGAGGTTTGACTGTGACTACTTCACCAATGGTTAACTACATGGTACATTTGAAATACCAGTATAAGTATTAGTGATAAGGGGAATTGGGTATGGGATATAAGGGTATTATCTTCACAATTTTTCTCCTAATCTAAAACTATTCTGAAATAAATCATCCATTAAGACAACCCATAAAGTACTAGGTAATGGTAATATCTGGGGGATAGTGTAATGGACCAGTGAATGGATGGGGGTGAATGGGAAATGGCTTATAGGAAAGGCCACCTCCCCGCCATATGCTGGACAACTATTGAACTAGAGGAACTGGGGGAGAGAGAGTTCAGCTTGGAAAACATATTAGGAGGTAATGAGGAAGCTCCCTTTCTCTAACCAGAACATCTGAGTCCTCTGCATCCTCTCCCACCGCCCCCTTCCAAGATGGTCAAGCTGAGCCTTTGTGATGTCAAGGCACACCATGGCAACCACTGACTTTTGGCCAAGCACAGCTGAATGGGGTGGCTCCTGTTTGTCATGGAGAGTATATATAGAAGACAGGGGCCCTTGAGTATGCCACAGTCACTACAAAAAAACCAAGGTTACTAAGATAGTAACGAACCAAGCACAAAGAATCTACAAATAGTGAAGTGAACAGAGAAGTTGTTTTCTTAACGCAATGACAAAAAAGGATAAGGTCAGACTACCCTACTGATAAGCCTGTGCTTCTTCCCCATTGATTCCCCACTATAGACTTTGACCTGGCCCTTGTCTGGCACAAGCACCTTCTCAATCAATCCACTCTTATTCTATTACAATCCTGGTTCCCACCCATTTCCCATTTTGTTTTGGAAAGCCAAATTCTTTCTGGCTTTATCTCCTTTCACCACTAGATAAAGAAGATAATGGGCAGTATAAATTCAGTCCTTAAATGAAATGGAGAAAATGTGAGAAAAAGAAATAGGGAGATAGTTAAATTTTAGCAGAGGAAGGGCAAGAGACTGACAGTAATCCAGCCATTATAGGAAGATGAGGATAAGGAAGAGTATAATGAGGAAGGCGAAGAAGGAGGATAAAAAGAAGAGGAGGAGGAGCAAGAAGAAAGAGAAAGAGAAGGAGGAGGAGAAGGAGAAGAGGAAGAAGCAGATGAAGGAAGTGAAGATGATGATGAAAAAGATGACAAAAATGAAAAAGTAGAAGTAGGAGAAGAAGAAGATGAAGAAGAAGAAGACAGTGAAGAAGAAATAGATGATGACGAAGAAGAGAGTTATACCACAAGTGATACACAGGGACTACCTAAAGAGGAAGACCCTGAGAATATGTTACTTCTTTAGAGGTAATGATTCAGAACTGGTCATTATGTAGATATCAAAACCTAAATGGTCTCCTTGAATAAATACTAGCATGTGTATAAAGAAAATGTGCTTGGCCAAGACTGGTTTGGCTCAGTGGATAGAGCGTCGGACTGCGGACTGAAGGATCCCGGGTTCGATTCCGTTCAAGGGCATGTACCTTGGCTGCGGGCACATCCCCAGTAGGGGGCGTGCAAGAGGCGGCTGGTGGATGTTTCTCTCTCATTGATGTTTCTGACTTTCTATCCCTCTCCCTTCTGATCTGTAAAAAATCAATAAAATATATTAAAAAAAAAGAAAATGTGCTTGTAACCCTGTGTAAACAATGATGATGGGGAGGGAGTTAAAGACGGGGCAGGAGTTTGAGAAGAGAGGGAGGTAGAATTCTGCAAGTTTGGATACCAGACCAGCCATTCCATAGTTAGCAATACCCTGAGAATAAGGACAAGATGAAGACCAAAGATTAATTTTTTTCTTTAGCATTTTATCATACTGTCAGGAAGAAAAAGAGTTGTTTCTGCTTGTGTTCCTCATTGGTGGTGCAGTGTAGTGGTGGTAGGTGTGATGGGGACCAGGGTGTCATGTGAGGGTTGGCAGTGTGTAATAATGAATCTGATTTCAATTTTCTTTTTAAAATATGTTTTATTAATTTTTTTATACAGAGGAGGGGAGAGGGATAGAATGTTAGAGACATCAATGAGAGAGAAACACCGATCAGCTTCCTCCTGCACACTTCCTACTGGGGAGGTGCCTGCAACCAAGGTACATGCTCTTGACAGGAATCAAAACTGAGTCCTTTCCTTCCCTACCCAATGCTCTATGCACTGAGCCACACCAGTTAGAGCAATCTGTTTTCCATATTAGATGATAGACTGTTGACAGATTTAAGACTCATTCATTTCTCTTTCCGGTCCAGAAAAGATTTAAATAAGCTGATAAGAAAGGAGTTTCTAATCATAAAATAGAAAAAATATATGTCTAAACATAACTCTTAGAACTATTGTATTGCATCATGTTCCACAGCCAAAGCACCTATTGTCCTAAAATATTTTCTGAACGATTCACTAGTTCACATTGCATAATGACAATCTGAACTAATGAATAGCAAAATAAATCTTTTGCCCTGATAATCAGCTTGAAAACATGTTATTCTGTGGACCTCCCTCTCTCCATATCAAAAAACACCTTTCACCCTTGTTGAAAAACCCAAGTTTTTTATAACAAATGTCTATCTGTGATGGTCCTGTTTTCTTTACATTCGTTCTGGGATGTAAAAGTAGCAGTTGTTGATAACAAAAAAAAAAATGCCTGAATGTTCAAGGAAGTGCAGTGAAAGTCTAAATTCACATCCATTTTTCAACAATTTCCTTCATCCTATCCCCCAGAGAGAATCACTTCCTCAGTGCCCCATTCCCTCCCTAATTCTGTGAAATACAAAGTAAAAAGATATGAGCCCAGCAATCCCAACATTTATGCCTAAAATAATAAATCGCTTTACTCCCAGATTTCTGGGAAGAATTTTTGCATGCTGAATGTCCACAGTCATGCTCCTCTGAATTTCTGTTTTTCACTATGGATTATATTTCTGACTACAAATTATATTACTATTTTATCGTTCAGTTCATTTTTAAAACTATGTCTTTATTGATTTCAGAGATGAAGTGAGAGGGATAGAGAGAGAAACATCAATGATGAGAGAGAATCATTGAACAGCTGCCCCCTGCACGCCTCTTCTTCCCCCAATATGGTTTGAGCCTGAGATCCAGGAATGTGACCTGACCTGGAAGTGAACTGTGACCTTCCAAATCCGTGATGGCAAACCTATGACACACATGTCAGCACTGACACGCATAACTGTTTTTGATGACACCTGGCCGAATGCAGTCGCATACAGAGAAATGTGAGGACGCATGCCCAGAAGGACGTTTGTTCCTTGGCTACATTCGGCCAAGCGCATTAGCCAAGGATGAAACATTTGCTGTATTGTAGTGTAGATCCTCCATGATGGAGGTCTGTATTTCTAAAAAACAGAACGCGGACACAGAGCATCTAGTTCTGGGACTTCAATTTAGGCCATTAGGAGATATTAGACCTCACTTCCACAGAAGAGCAGGGAGTAGCAGAATGCCTTTGGGGCCACATCTATAGGAGCCCTGGGACCCCATGACCAGCAACCACATAACTGTTGTAGAGTGGGAGTTTTTGAGCACTACTGAGGCCATGGCCTATGCCGGAGATAAAGTAGTCAGTGCTGACACCAGGCCTTGAGATATGCTCTCATGGCCCCTTCCCAGCCTGTAGGCCTTGCAAGCTAGAACGCTATCAGCTTTCTGAAGAACAGGATGAGCCTGTGGGTGGCATCGTCATCAATGGCATGACTCTGAGGTAGCTTGGGAATACTGTTTTGTCTTGGGTTGCGTGTTCTGGAAAAGTAGGATGTGGTTAATGTGCCTAAAGTTGGTCTTGCACAAAGGGTCGGGGCTGCTCTCTCATCTCCCCAGGTCAGGATGGCAGAGCAGTCTCCAGGCCAGTTAATAAAGGCTCCCTAAATTTGAATTTGGTCTGGGCTCCAGTGGTCATTCACTCCCTTTTGCTCCACAACAATAACCACAGCAACCATCATCTAATCTAGTCTTCTGGGTGTTCGTGCATTTCTAATTGAATATCATTAATGAGATAAGTGAGGGGAAGTCTGGGAGAGGCTAGGACCTTTGCTATGGGTACCATTTTTCATCATTAGAGATAGCAGCAGCAATCTTAATTTCTACAACTAACCTCATTTTGCAGCATAATGCAGACTCCATTTCACCACTATGACTGTTATGCATCCTTATTAACCCTTATTTCTGCTTATTCACCCTGCCCTTTCCTGAAGGACATTTACATGTGCCATTTTGTGGTAAGTTAGGCTAGTTAACACCTAATTGGCTGCAGAGCTAACAGGCTAGCTATAATTCTAACTTCTGTCACTGCCCCTGATGGAGAATAAAAATAAAATAAATAAAAAAAGCACATGGCTAAGTAAAGAAATTCTAGTAGCAGTACCCGAAGCTCTCAAGAGACATGGACTGAGATGTATGGCATTATAGAAAAAAATGGCAGATCATTTTGCATTCTACGCACTGAAATGGTAGTAAGCAGAACATGGAATATAAATAGACATTTTGAAACTAATCATACCCAGGTCTTGAAAAAAACTTGAGGATGAAGGGAAGAAACACATTTCCAGGCAGCTACACCTTTATCAAAGCCAATCTTATTCCATCCTTAAAGTTCTAAAAGGCTGTAAAATTTGAGATCAGCAAGTTTGAGCATTGCTCACTCTATAGCTCAGCATGGAAAAGCACTCAGTGAAGGAGAATTTATCAATGAAGGTATCCCAGGATGTGCAGTAGTTCTATTTCATGACATGCTGAAAAAAAATGTAATTATTAAAACCTTATTTGAGTTACCACTTAGTAGAAATATCAGAGAAGACCAAATAATGAGACTGAACACACATGTACAACATCAGTTAAAGAGAGACATAAGCAATTGTAAATATTTTTATCTCTTTTGAAGAAACTTCTGATGTCACATATTATGCTCAGATGGCCATTATTGGTTGATATTCTGATCATCTCACAATGAGAGAAGAGTTCCAAAATGTGGTATCAGTGCCAACAAGTACATCAGTAAGGGAATTATGTAAGGTTGTTATACAAAGATTCTATGACATAAGCATTGATATCGCTAAAGCTGTATCAGTGACTACAGATGTGTCACCAAACATAGTGGGGAAAAAGTAGGATTTGTCAAATTATTCACTGAAGCTATTGGACATGCCACTGTGCCTTTTCTTGTATTATCCATCAGGTGGTTTATGTGGCAAGGCAAGACTCACCAACTTACAGGACTTAATGTCAGTTGTTACAAAAATACTTCATTTAGTAGTTGCTCACCCCCTTTACAAGAGAGAATTTTCTGCACTTTTCCTGGAGGTAGATTCCATGTACAGTGGACTAATGATGTACAATAATGTAAGATGGCTGAGCCTTGGCACAGTTCCTGAGCGCTCTGTGGAGTGCTTCAAAGAAATTAAGGTATTTCTTGAGGATACAGATCTGGGAAACTTTTCTCAGCTCAATGATGATAAGTGGGTCAGCACCCTGATATTTTTTATAGATCTCTCTGTTCGTATTAATGAACTGAACTTAAAGTTACAAAGCTGTGGAAAAAGTGTTGATGTTCTGTTTGGATACATAAAACCTTTTGAAAGTAACCTTAAAATTTTCAAGTGAGATGTAGAAATTAAAACTGACAAATATTTTCTTCAAATAACAATGTATTTTGAGAAAACCAGTGCAGCTGTACAAAATGAAATGGAACCCTTGCATATAAAGGACCAGCATGTTTTAGACTCCTTATGTGACCACTTCAGTGATAAATTTAATCAATTTAGAAGCCTAGAACAGACCATAAAAATAATTAAGTATCCCGATGTAGTAGTCCATAGTAGTTTGCAATTAAATGGTTTCCAATGGATGCAAATTTATGATTTGGAGATGCAACTTGCAGAATTTCAAGACAGCATCTGTGCTCAGGTGTTTGTCATCTTGAGGTCAAAGGTTGAGAATCTGGAAAGATGCTGCTTGGAGAATCAAGAGGAGTGCCACTATGAAGAGAAAATTTGGAGTGCCTGGACCCAATAACCAGACACTTTTAGCACCCTGAAAAATATAACAATGACTTTACCCACAATTTTCCCTCTACGCATTTTTGTGAGGCCTTATTCTTGGCCTCACAAAACACCAACAAAGAAAGAGATTGACAGATGAAGTTAGTAGTGCTTGCTTGGGCTTGAAGTGTACAAAATAGGAAACTTTAAATGAAAGTCAGCAACGCAAAAGTCACTAAAAGGCAGGTTAGTTAAATAATTCCTCTTCGCCCTCACTTATCTTAGTTCACGGCAACCGACACAAGTTGAATAATATCAAGAAGAGCAAAAGAAACCCAGTGACAGGGGAAGAAAGAAGTCACTAAGCAGGTAAGTTAAATAATTAGTTTTTGGTTTATTAAATACAGTTATATAGTACAATTATACATTTTTGTTATTGAAACTATAAATATCATCAAATTTCGTGGCTTTCTTTTTTTTCTCAAAGTGACACACCACCCAGGTCATGCTCAATTTTTTGGCGAATTTTGACACAACAAGATCATAAGTTGCTAGTCACTGTCCTAGTTCATAGGTCAATGCTCAACCACTCAGCCACGTGATCAACAACAGAAATTTTGTTTCACAACTGGTACATTTTTTCCTTGAACAACTATCTTTAGAACCAAATTTTTTGATATTGGAGCTATTAGAGAACTGAGCTTTGACTGTGACTGTTTCACCGATGGTTAACTACATGTTACAGTTGAAATACCAGTATAAGTATTAGTGATAAGGGGAATTGGGTATGGGACATATGTGTATTATCTTCACAATTTTTCTCTAAATCTAAAACTATTCTAAAATAAATCATGCATTAAGACAACCCATAAAGTACTAGGTAATGATAATATCTGAGGGATAGTGCAATTGATCACTGAATGGATGGGGGTGTATGGGAAATGGCTTATAGGAAAGGCCACCTCCCCGCCATATGCTGGACAACAATTGTACTAGAGGAACTGGGGGAAGAGAGAGGTCAGTTTGGAAAACACATTAGGAGGTACTGTGGAAGCTCCCTTTCTCTAACCAGAACATCCGAGTCCTCTGCATCCTCTCCCACCTCCCCCTCCAGGACGGTCAAGCTGAGCCTTTTTGATGGCAAGGCACACCATGGCAACCACTGACTTTTGGCAAAGCACAGCTGAATCGTGTGGCTCCTCTTTGTCATTCAGAGTATATATAGAAGACATGGGCCCTTGAGTATGGCACAGTCACTACAACAAAACCAAGGTTACTAAGAAAGTAATGAACCAAGCACAAAGAATCTACAAATAGTGCAGTGAATAGAGAACTCATTTTCTGAACCCGAAGACAAAAAAGGATAAGGTCAGACTACCATACTGATACGCCTCTGCTTCTTCCCCACTGATTCCCCACTATAGACTTTGACCTGGCCCTTGTCTGGCACAAGAACCTTCTCAATCAATCCACTGACATTCTATTACAATCCCGTTTCCCACCTATTTCCCACTTTGTTTTCGAAAGCCAATTTCTGTCAGGCTTTATCCCCTATCCCCACTAGATAATGAAGATAATGGGCAGTATAAATTCAGTCCTTCAATCAAATGGAGAAAATGTGAGAAAAAGAAAGAGAGAGATAGTTGAATTTTAGTAGAGGAAGGGCAAGAGACTGACAGTAATCCAGCCATTATAGGAAGATGAGGATAAGGAAGAATATAATGAGGAAGGCAATAAGGAAGAGAAAAAGAAGACGAGGAGGAGGAGCAAGAAGAAAGAGAACGAGAAGGAGGAGAAGAAGTAGAGGAAGAAGAGGATGATGGAGGAGAAGAGGATGATGAAAAAGATGATCAAAATGAAGAAGGAGAAGTAGGAGAAGAAGCAGATGATGAAGAAGACAGTGAAGATGAAGGAAAAGATGATGACGAAGAGGAGAGTTTTACCACAAGTGATACACAGGGACTACCTAAAGAGGAAGACCCTGAGAATATGTTGCTTCTTTAGAGATAATGATTCAGAACTGGTCATTATGAAGATATCAAAACCTACATGGTCTCCTTGAATAAATACTAGGATGTGTGTAAGGAAAATGTGCTGTAACCCTGTGTGTTCAATGATGATGGGCCAGGGAGTGGAAGAGGGGACGGGTATGTGATAAGAGAGGGACATAGAATTCTGCAAGTTTGAGTACCTGACCAGCCATTCCATAGTTAGCCGTACACTGAAAATAAGGACAAGATGAAGACCGAAGATTAATTTTTTCTTTAGCACTTTATCATACTGTCAGGAAGCAAAAGAGTTGTTTCTGCTTGTGTTCGACATCGGTGGTGGGGTGTGGTGGTGGTGGGTGTGATGGGGAACAGGGTGTCATGTGAGGGCTGGCAGTGTGTAATAAAGAATCTGATTTCTATTTTCTTTTTAAAATATGTTTTATTGATTTTTTTAGAAAGGAGGGGAGAGGGATAGAATGTTAGAGACATCAATGGGAGAGAAACATCCATCAGCTTCCTCTTGCACACCTCCTACTGGGGAGGTGCCTGCAATCAAGGTACATGCTCTTGACAGGAATCAAAACTAAGCCCTTTCCTTCCCTTCCCAATGCTCTATCCACTGTGTCACACCAGTTAGGGCAATCTGATTTCCATATCAGATGTTAGATTGTTGACAGATTTAAGACTCATTCCTTTGTCTTTCCTGTCCAGAACACATTTAAACAAGCTGATAAAAAAGGGGTTTCCAATCATAAAATAGAAAACAATATATGTCTAAACAAAACCCTCAGAACTATTGTATTGGATCATGTTCTACATCCAAAGCACCTATTGTCCTAAAATATTTTCTGAACTATTCATTAGTTCGGATTGCATAATGACAATCTGAACTAATGAATAGCAAAATAAATCTTTTGCCCTGATAATCAGCTTGAAAACATGTTACTCTGTGGACCTCCCTCCTTCCCTATCAAATGACACTTTTCACCGTTGTTGAAAAATACAAGTCTTTTATAACTAGTGTCTATCTGTGAAGGTCCTGTTTTCTTTACATTCGTTCTGAGATGTAAAAGTAGCAGATGTTGATGGCAAAATAAAAATGCCTGAAAGATGAAAGAAGTGCAGTGCAAAGTCTAAATTCACATCCATTTTTCAACAATTTCCTTCATCCTATCCCCCAGAGAGAATCACTTCCTCAGTGCCCCATTCCCTCCCTAATTCTGGGAAATACAAATAAAAAGATATGAGCCCAGCAATCCCTACATTTATGCCTAAAATGATAAATCGCTTTACTTCTAGATTTCTGGGAAGTGTTTATGCATGCTGACTGTCCACAGTCATGCTACCCTGAATCTGTGTTTGCTACTATGAATTATATTTCTGACTACAAACTATATGACTATTTTATCATTCAGTTCATTTTTAAAACTATGTCTTTATTGATTTCAGAGATGAAGTGAGAGGGAGAGAGAGAGAAACATCAGTGATTAGAGAGTATCATTGAACAGCTGCCTCCTGCATGCCCCTTCTCCCCCCACTTTGCTTTGAGCCTACAATCCAGGAATGTGGCCTGACCCGGAAGTGAACTGTGACCTACTCGATCCGTGATGGCAAACCTATGACACTCCTGTCAGCACTGACAAACATAACCGTTTTTTATGACACCTGGCTGCATGCAGTTGCATACAGAGAAGTGTGGGGCCGCATGTCGAGAAGGATGTTTGATCCTTGGCTACTGCACAGCCAAGTACATTAGCCAAGGATGAAATATTTGCTTTACTGTTGTGTAGACGCTCCATGATAGAGGTCTGTATTTCTAAAAAACAAAACTCGGACACAGAGCATCTAGTTCTGGGATTTCTAGTTAGGCCATTAGGAGATATTTGACCTCACTTCCACAGGCGATCAAGGATCAGCAGAAATGTAAAGAAAACAGGACCTTCACAGATAGACATTTGTTCTAAAGGATCAGCAGAATGCCTTGGGGGATGCATCTTGGGAGCCCTTGGGAGCCCTTGGGAGCCCTGCATCCCCTTGGGGGACACATCTTGGGATCCCTGTGATGCCCATGACCAGTTTTTGACCACTACTGAGGCCATGGACTATGCCCCCGATAAAGTAGTCAGTGCTGACACCAGGCCAGGCCTTGAGATATGCTCTCATGGCCCCTTCCCAGCATGTAGGCCTTGCAAGCTAGAACGTTGTCAGCTTTCTGAAGCTGGTCATCAATGGCATGACTCTCAGGTAGCTTGGAAATGCTGTTTTGTCTTGGGTTGCTTGTTCTGAAAAAGCAGGATGTGGTTAATGTGCATAAAGGTGGTCTTGCACAAAGTGTCGGGGCTGCTCTCTCATCTCCCCAGGTCAGGATGGCAGAGCAGTCTCCAGGCCGATTAATAAAAGCTCCCTAAATTTGAATTTGGTCTGGGCTCCAGTGGTCATTCACTCCCTTTTGCTCCACAACAATAACCACAGCAACCATCATCTAATCTACTCTTCTGGGTGGTCGTGCATTTCTAATTGAACATTATTACTGAGATAAGTGAGGGGAAGTCCAGGAGAGGCTAGGGCATGTGCTATGGGTGCCATTTCCCACCCTTAGAGATAGCAGCAACCATCTTAATTTCTATAAGAAACTTCATTTTGCAGAATAGTGCAGACTCCATTTCACCACTATGACTGTTATGCATCCTTATTAACCCTTATTTCTGCTTATTCTCCCTGCCCTGTCCTAAAAGACATTTACATGTGCCATAAAGACATTTACATGTGCCATCTTGTGGTCAGTTAGGCTAGTTAACACCTAATTGGCTGCAGGGCTAACAGGCTAGCTATAATTCTATCTTCTGTTACTGCTCCCTGATGGAGAACCCAAAAAATAAATTAAAAAAAAAAACAAGGTCAAGTAAAGAAATGCTAGTAGCAGTACCCGAAGCTTTCAAGAGACATGGACCGAGATGTATGGCATTAAAGAAAAAAATGGCAGATTATTTTGCGTTCTATGTACTGAAATGGTAGTGTTCAGAACATGGACTAGAAATAGACATTTTGAAACTATTCATACCCAGGACTTGAAAAATACTTGAGGATGAAAGGAAGGAACACATTTCCAGGCAACTACACCTTTATCAGAGCCAATCTTATTCCATCCTTAAATTTCTAATAGGCTCTACAAATTTGACATCTGCAAGTTTGAGCATTCCTGCTGGGGCCAGCTGGCATTAGTCGAGCAGTCCCTGAAAGGGGAGTGAGTCTTGAGGAAATATCGAGATAGAAAGACTAATAGAAATAAAGAAGAAACAAAAGGTATGGGATCAGGAGGTCCACAAAGCCCTCTTTAGGACTGCAGCTCAGAGTTTATTTCACTCCACTCTTTTAAACTGTTCTGGTTTACATTTTACACAATTCCTTGTTCAGCAAACAACAAAGCTACATTCTATTGTAAACATGTTTTCCCATTAAATCCCTTATCTTAACTAATTTCCCTAGGCTATATATCCATCCAAGAAGCCACCTAAATCTTTTCCCATTATCCCATAGACCATTTGGCTATTTACAATGTTATGTGCTGGAAGGCAGGATTGTTTGCTAATCTACAATTGAAGGTAACCATTCTCCTGGGGAGCAGAGAGCAGAAGGGCCTTGCAAGGCCTGCCCTCTTGGGGAACTTTGTTCCCCGAGGGCACTCTCCACATATTCCCCTTTCTTTTACTAATTAAGCAGATTGAATTACCTGTAACCCAGTGTGTACTGCAAGAATGCTCTCACCTACACTATGCATTAAAATGGGAAATAAGCAAAACAGTATCAGTACAAAACTTCCTAAGCCTATAATTCCAAAAGCTAAATGTTGAAAATCTCCTACAGAGGGAACAGTCTTAAGAAATTGATCAAGAAAATTTTTTTTCAGTCTGACTAGCATCAAACTGTAGGGGTACTGCATCTTGCAAACCTTGAATCGCCTTATGCAAAGCTAATAAGTCTAAGGATACATTAGTACACATCCCGATACATCGCTCTCTTTTGACAAATGGATATTCCATCCCCTTGTCCAGAATAGTTAAAACCCACATATAGTTCTGGCCGTATGTGTCCATTAGAAGGCATCCTCAAAGTGGGAGTGTCATTCACATACACTGCAACCAACGGTCCGTCCCATTCAGCTGGATGGAGTAATGGAGGGTCAGGAATGTAAGCCCAGTGGGTATCTCCTCGGACACGGCAGCTTAAGATAGTTATCATAGCCAGGAACACGGAGACTCCTGTCTTGGGGTAGAAGTCTGCATCAGCACCTGTTCCCCTTCAACTGCCAACTTCTTCATCTGTCCTCAGGTGGGCATCACCGCTGTCCTGGTCGCTTGAGCCAGGCTGTAGGGCTGCTCCTGGGGAGTCAGTCATCAAATTCCCTTGACCAGGTTGCCCATCTCCTGCGAAGCACAAAGCCTTTCCCGAAGCCACCTCGTGCTTTCGGCATCCTGGGGAGAAACACAAACATGCCCTCGTCCCCAAATGGGCACAGGGTCTGGTCCATGCCATTGTCCAGTCAAAGGGTCCTTCCACCTGACCTGAGCATAGGTGGATGCAGTTCCTGCATTCCAGAACTGCTGGGCAGCTGATCGCCCATGCACATCCAAAATTTAAAAATTAAGAATAAATAGAGTATAATATAATAAGTTCTGTGATGTCAGGGGATAAAACTCCCCCCTCTTTATTGTTTATAATTGTAGCTTAAGAGTGCTATGAGCTCTCTTCACTATCCCCTGTCCTTGGGGATTGTATGGAATTCCTGTTTTATAAGTGATACCAAGCTTCTGGCAAAACTGTTGAAAACTTCTTCCAGTGTAGCCTGTGCCATTGTCAGTTTTAATGCATTTTGGCTGTCCCATAACTGCAAAGCACTTTAAACAGTGGGCTATACAGTGCTTACTTGCTTCACCTGTCTGAGCTGTAGCCATAATAAAGCCAGAAAAAGTATCCACAGTGACATGTACATACTTTACTTGCCCAAAACTGGGGATATAAGTCACATCCATTTGCCACAAATGATTAACCTTTAGTCCCCTTGGGTTAACTCCATAATGGGGTACTGATTGAGTAGTAGGACAACTTGTACAATGCTTTACTATTTGTCTGGCAGCTTCTCTGGTAATTTTAAATTGCTGCTTGAGACTATTACTATTTTGATGATGGAGCGCGTGAGATTGCTCAGTCAATTGCTCCTGGGTATATAATATTATTCTAGTTGCAGTGTCTACCTGTTCATTTCCTTCTGATAACGATCCAGGCAGTCCAGTATGAGCTCTGAGATGACCAAAGAAACATGGCTGGGTGCGCTTCTGTAAGGCGCGCTGTATGTCTCTAAACATACTTTGCACCATGGAATTAACTGTCCCAATAAAGGAAACAGTTTCAATTACTTCCATTGCCCTTACCACATACTGACTGTCTGAGTACAGGTTAAATGGTTGATCTGGAACACATTGTAGCACTGCTAAGATGGCACACAGTTCTACTACCTGTGCAGATGTATAAGTAGTTTGAAAAGTTGTTACCTCACCTTGAATACTATAGGTTGCATTACCATTAGATGAACCATCAGTAAAAATTAATAAAGCCTCTTTAATAGGTTCTTTTTGTACTATTTTAGGAAATACAAAAGCACGCTGGCTTGCAAACTGCAGAAGTTTATTGTGACCAGGGTAATTAGCCATAGCGGCTCCCCAGTCATTGCTATGTTGCAACAGCCAATCTACTTGCTGTTTGGAATAAGGAAGACAGATATAAGGTGGCTCAAGTTCAATTAACTTACAAGCTTCAGTCCTCACCATGTGAATCAGAGCAGCTACTTGATCATTATAAGGAGTAAGCACCTTTGCAGGCAATACAGACAGGTGAATCCATAATAGAGGACCTTCTTGCCATGATACTGCCATGGGAGTATTCTGAGTAGCAAGATTATAAGCTCCTCATGGCTGAGAATAGTCTAAATATGACACCTGCTATTGACCAATAGCTGTTTCCACTACCTGTAAAGCCTGTCTTGCTTCCTCTGACAGCTCTCTGGGAGAGTTAAGGTTAGAATCTCCTTTGAGTACCTCAAACAGAGGCTTGAGCTGTACTGTGGTGATTTTAAGATAAGGTCTTAAACTGTTAATGTCTCCTAGCAGTTTTTGGAAATCATTAAGCATTTTTAACCCATCCTTTCTCAATTGTATTTTCTGATGGGTAATACAATTCTGATGTAAGGTATATCCCAAATAAGAGAAAGGAGACTGTCTCTGTACTTTCTCGGGGGCAATAATTAACCCCTTTTCTTCCAGCCCTTTTTGCAGCTGAGCATATGCAGCTAGCAATATCCCTTCATTCTGAAAAGCTAACAGAATATCATCCATATAATGTATAATGTAGACCCGAGGAAAATTTTTCCTAGTACTAACAAGAGCTTGTGCAACAAACTTTTAACATAACGTGGGACTATTAGCCATCCCTTGGGGTAGAATCAACCAATAATATCTCCTCATAGGTTCCTGAAAATTAGTGATGGTATACTAAGAGCAAACCTTTTACAATCTTGAGGTGCCAAGGGAATAGTATAAAAACAGTCCTTAAGATCAAGAATTATTTTATATGTGCCTACTGGAATGGCAGAAGGGGAGGGACGCCCAGGTTGCAAGGCTCCCATAAGTTCCATTGTCTCATTTACCTTTCTTAAATCTGGTAGTAACCTCCACTTTCCTGACTTTTTCTTGACAACAAATATAGGAGAATTCCACGGGGAGTGAGAGGGTGCTATATGGCCTTTGTCTAGCTGTTCCTGCACCAGCTGTTCGGCGGCCTGTATTTTTTCAGTTGTTAGGGGCCATTGATCAACCCACACTGGATCATCTGACTTCCACTGAATCGGATCTGCAGGGGTTGCAGGATAATCAAAGGCCCCTTCTAGAAATACCCCAACCCTGCTCTAGGAGGTCTGGGTTCTGGCATGATTGGTTCCATTCTTCCTTGACCCTCTCTTCCTAACCTCTGACTTGGCAGTAGCCCTTGATTAAACATTTGCCTTCTAACCGGAGCACTGGGAGTGTAAATATAAACTCCCATCTCCTGCATGATGTCCCTACCCCATAAATTCACAGGAAGTTTAGGAATAATGTATGGTTGAAATATTCCTTTATGTCCTTCATTATCCTGCCAATGCAATTGATTACTGCTTTGTTCTGGACTACTAGCTTGACCAATGCCTTGGAGCTGTGTTAGAGCAGGCTGCTTTGGCCAGGATGAAGGCCATTGCTCTTGGGTAATAACTGATACATCTGCTCCAGCATGCAACACCCCTATTAATTTTCTTCCATTTACTGTAAGGGTTAGCTCCAGGCGTTGAGCCTTCATAGCTTGAATCCAGTACAGGTCAGAGGATCCAAAACCCCCCTTTCCTCTCTGAGTGCTAGTGGCAGTATAAGTCCTGAAGGGATTTCCCTGTTGCTGGTTGGGTCGGTTCTGCAGTGCCCCAAAGCATTGTTGAGGAGCCTGTGGGTGGCCCCTCCTCCCGCTTCCCCGCTGGGGAGGCAGTACATTCCCTTGATTATCTCTCTTAGATCTGTGTTCATTGGTCCAATGTTTTCCATTTTTACTTTTAGGGCACAGTCCAGGTTGTTTAAGACCTCTGCTATTTCTTTTATTAATCCTTTTATTGGAGGGACACTGCTTTGCCATGTGTCCTGCTCCCCCACAAGTCATTTTTTAAATTTCTCCTTTTTATTAAGTTAGAATATTATCTTTAAAGAGTATCCCCTTAGGCTTATTTGTACCTACAGGGACTATGGGAGGTCTTAGTAACTTAGAATATTTCATCAAATTGTTCATAAAGACATTTTTATTTAGCTTAAAACCTTAATTTTAATTTTAAAAGATAGCTTATTTAAGTAATTAAAGTAAGCATCTTGATTTAAAAATGAAACCAAATTTAGTAAATGTAGACATCTGATTTACAAGCTGTAAATGTCGCCCTGCCTTTAGCTTAACAATGTAGAAGGCTACCAAATTCAGGCAGAAAATGATTGTTTCTAATCTGTTTTTTAGATTTTACGCAAATTCAATCACTTATAAAAACATTGGCTTCTCAATGTGCTCAATTTATATGTGATCTTAATTATGTATTTTTAAAGGTTAATTTATAAAGTAACTTAAGTAGGTATCTTTATTTTTAAAAAGCAAAGAAAGTTATTCAGTAAACTTAGATTAGAGGTCAAAGTACACTGTCCCATAAACACCCTACTTAACGGTGTAGGCGGCTTGGGGCTTTTTATCCTTCTTAAAATTCTACTGTTGAAAAATTTGGCTATAATTAAGACATATATTGTTACTTTACTTTGTCCCTTCCAGAGGCAAAACCTCTACAACTCTTAATACATGTATATAAGCAAAATATATATTGGTTAACTATATTTGATAAAACTTTCCATGCAATCTCAAGTATAATTTAAAAATATTTCTTTTAAGAGAGAACAGACTTTTGAAAACATTTCGGGGCCCTTGAAATGTCCAAAAGTTACTCTCACAGTGTCTTGAAATATACTTGGAAAGACCAAATATACATATTTATATATATGATTTAAAGATTATATACTTAAATTATCTTAAAGAATATCAATTAACTTTAAACTTAATCACAGAATTAATCCTCCTATTTCAACTTACTGGCTATCAATTTCTTTTTGTATAAAGACAGATCTTAAATTTTTTCTTTCTTTTCTTTTTTTTTTTTTTAAGCAATAACTAACACTTAACTTTGCTAAGATTTGCATTTCCCTGCAGGTTCTTTTATCAGGGTAATGTGTGGCTGCATCTTCTAAATTCTCCTCTTTCTCAAGGGGATGAGGGAGGGTCCCAGGGCTCATCATAAAGATGATACTCCCTGTGTGCAAGCAATATTTTTTTTCCTTCTTTCTTATGTTTTGCATAAAGATTTTCAGGCAGCGGCCACACAGCTGGCGGCGCCAAAGGCTCCAATGGCAGAGGCTTATCCTTCAGGGGAGCTAGTTTCTCTAAGCTGGGACAAGATGGATTTTTATCCCTCAGAGGTAATTTCCCTAAACTAGGACAAGAAGGATTTTTCTCTCTCAGCCCTTCTCATTTTCTCTCCTCACAAGGAGGACCAAGGCAGTCCCCAACAAGATTACACAAAGAAAAAATTTCAGGCATCTTCCGCGGACCATGATCAGACAGTCCTGCAGTTTTTTCCCAACCTTAGCACAAGTCTCAAGATTCACAGTTCCTTCTTCAGGAAACAAAGGACAGACATCTATTACAAAAGATAAAAAACATTCAAGCTATTCTAGTTTCTCTTGCTTTAAGCATATTTTTAAGCTCGTGAACAAACCATTCTTTACTTTTACCTAGTCCCATGGTATTTTACTCCCGACTATACCTTCAACCAATTCGCTGCCAAACACTTCCTCATCCTAACACCTCCCTTAAACCTGCAGCGGCCTTCACAGAGTCCCCTGTGTCAGGATCCTGAACAGGCTCCACTCAATGCGGGGGCCAGCCTGCATTACTCCAGCAGTCCCTGAAAGGAGGGTGAGGCTTAAGGAAAGATAGAGATAGAAAGATGGATAGAAATAAAGAAGAAACAATAGATATGGGATCAGGAGGTCCACAAAGCCCTCTTTAGGACTGCAGCTCAGAGTTTATTTCACTCCACTCTTTTAAACAGTTCTGGTTACATATTACACAATTCCTTATTCCCCAAACAGCAAATTCAATTGTAAATATGTTTTCCCATTAAACCCCTTATCTTAACTAATTTACCTAGGTTATATGTCCATCCAAGACACCACCTAAATCTTTTCCAATTATCCCATAGACCATTTGGCTATTTACAATGTTATGTGCTGGAAGGCAGTATTGTTTGCCAAACTACAATTGAAGGTGAACATTCTCCTGGGGGGGCAGAGAGCAGACAGGCTTTGCAAGGCCCACCCTCTTGGGGAAATTTGTTCCCCAAGGGCGCTCTCCACACATTGCTCACTCTATAGCTCAGCATGCAAAGCACTGTTTGAGGGAGAATTTATTAAAGAAAGCCTCCCAGAATGTGCAGCAGTTCTACTTCGTGATATGCAGAATAAAGATGCAATTATTAAGATCATGTTTGAGTTACCACTTACTAGAAATATTATAGAACACAGAATTTTGAGACTGAACAGAAAGTACAACATAAGTTAAAGGGAGACACAAGCAATTGTAAATATTTTTTATCTCTCTTGATGAAACTACTGATGTCACATCACATGCTCAGTTGGCCATTATTGGTTGATATTCTGATCATCTCATAATGAGAGAAGAGTTGCTAAATGTGATATCAGTGCCAACAAGTACATCAGTAAGGGAAATATGTAAGGTTGTTATACAAACATTCCGTAACATAAGCATTGATATCTCTAAAGTTGTATCAGTGACTGCAGATGGGGCAACAAACATGGTGGAGTAAAAAGTCAGATTTGTCAAATTGTTCACTGAAGCTATTGGACATCCGACTGTGCCTTTTGGTTGTATCATCAATCAGGAGGTTTATGTGCAAGGCAGGATTCACCAACTTACAGGACTTAATGTCAGTTGTTAAAAAAAAATAATTTAATAGCTGCTCAACTCCTTCACAAGCGAGAATTTTCTGCACTTTTACTGGAAGTTGATTCCACCTACAGTGGACTGCTGATGTACAATAATATAAGATGGCTGAGATGAGGCACAGTTCCTGAGCCCTTTGTGGAGTGCTTTGAAGGAATTAAGGTATTTCTTGAGGATAAGGATCTGGGAAACTTTTCTCAGCTCAATGATGATAACTAGGTCAGCACCCTGATATTTTTTACAGATCTCTCTGTTCGTATTAATGAACTGAACTTAAACTTACAAGGCTGTGGCAAAAGTGTTCATGTTATGTTTGGATACATAAAACCTTTTGAAAGTAACCTTAAAATTTTTAAGTGAGATGTAGAAACTAAAACTGACAAGTATTTTCCTCAAGTAATAAAGTATTCTGAGAAAACCCGTGCAGCTGTACAAAATGAAAAGGGACCCTTGCATATAAAGGACCAGCATGTTTTAGACTCCTTATGTGACCACTTCAGTGATAGATTTAATCAATTTAGAAGCCTAGAACAGACCGTAAAAATAATTAAGTATCCCGATGTAGTAGTCCAGAGTAGTTTGCAATTAAATGGTTTCCAATGGATGCAAATTGATGATTTGGAGATGCAACTTGCAGATTCTAAAGACAGCACCTGGGCTCAGGTGTTTGTCATCTTGAGGTCAAAGGTTGAGAATCTGGAAAGATGCTGCTTGGAGAATCAAGAGGAGTGCCACTACAAACAGAAAATTTGGAGTGCCTGGACCCAATAACCAGACACTTTTAGTACCCTGAAAAATATAATAATGGCTTTACTCACAATTTTTCCCTCTACGTATTTTTGTGAGACCTTATTCTTTGCATTAAGGAATATCAACACCAACAAAGAAAGAGATTGACAGATGAAGTTTGTAGCGCTTGCTTGAGCTTGAAGTGTACAAAACACAAAACTTTAAATGAAGGTTTACCCAATGAAATTCAGCAACAAAAAAGTCATTAGAAGGCAGGTTAGTTAAAGAATTCCTCCTCCCACTCACTGATCTTGGTTCACGGCACCCCACGCTAGTTGAATTATATCAAGACCAGCAAAAGAAACCCAGTGACAGGTAAACAAAGAAGTCACTAAGCAGGTAAGTTAAACAAATAGTTTTTGGTTTATTAAATGGAGTTATATATTACAATTATACATTTTCGTTATTTAAATGAGAAATACAGTGAAATTTCGTGGCTATTTTTTTTTCTCAAAGTGACAGAACACGCAGGTTATGCACAATTTTTTGGCGAATTTTGACACAACAAGATGGTAAGTTGCTTGTCACTGTCCTAGTTCATAGGTCAATGCTCAACCACTCAGCCACGTGATCAAGAACAGAAATTTTGTTTCACAACTGGTACATTTTTTCCTTGAACAACTATCTCTAGAACCAAATTGTTTGATATTGGAGCTATTAGAGAACTGAGGTTTGACTGTGACTGTTTCAACGATGGTTAACTACATGCTACAGTTGAAATACCAGTGTAAGTATTAGTGATAAGGGGAAATGGGTATGGGATATAAGGGTATTATTTTCTCAATTTTCTCTAAATCTAAAACTATTCTGAAATAAATCATCCATTAAGACAACCCATAAAGTACTGGGTAATGGTAATATCTGGGGGATAGTGCAATGGACCACTGAATGGAGGGGGTGTATGGGAAATGGCTTATAGGAAAGGCCACGTCCCCGCCACATGCTGGACAACAATTGAACTAGAGGAAATGGGGGAGAGAGAGGTCAGTTTGGAAAACACATTAGGAGGTAATGAGGAACCTCCCTTTCTCTAACCAGAACATCCGAGTCCTCTGCATCCTCTCCCACCTCGCCCTCCAGGATGGTCAAGCTGAGCCTTTGTGATGTCAATGCACACCATGGCAACCACTGACTTTTGGCCACGCAGAGCTGAATGGTGTGGGTCCTGTTTGTCATGGAGAGTATATATAGAAGATATGGGCCCTTGAGTATGGCACAGTCACTACAACAAAACCAAGGTTACTAAGAAAGTAATGAACCAAGCACAAAGAATCTACAAAGAGTGAAGTGAATAGGAACTCATTTTCTGAACACGATGACACAAAATGATAAGGTCAGACTACCCTACTGATAAGCCTCGGCTTCAACCCCATTGATTCCCCACTTTAGACTCTAACCTGGCCCTTGTCTGGCACAAGCACCTTCTCAATCAATGCACGGTAATTCTATTACAATCCCGCTTCCCACTCATTTCCCATTTCGTTTTCAAAAGCCAATTTATTTCTGGCTTTACCCCATATCCCCACTAGATAATGAAGATAATGGGCAGTATAAATTCAGTCCTTCAATCAAATGGAGAAAATGAGAGAAAAAGAAATAGGGAGATAGTTGAATTTTAATAGATGAAGGGCAAGTGACTGACAGTAATCCAGCCATTATAGGAAGATGAGGATAATGAAGAATATAATGAGGAAGGCAAGGACGGAGGAGAAAAGAAGAGGTGGAGGAGGAGCAAGAAGAAAGAGAAAGAGAAGGAGGAGAAGAAGAAGAGAAAGAAGAGGATGAAGGAAGTGAAGATGATGATGAAAAATATGATAAAAATGAAGAAGGAGATGTAGAAGAAACAGATGATGAAGAAGAAGACAGTGAAGATGAAGGAAAAGATGATGACGAAGAGGAGAGTTTTACAACAAGTGATACACAGGGACTACCTAAAGAGGAAGACCCTGAGAATATGTTGCTTCTTTACAGGTAATGATCCAGAACTGGTCATTATGTAGATATCAAATCCTAAATGTTCTCTTTGAATAACTACTAGCATGTGTATAAAGAAAAAGTGCTTGTAACCCTGTGTGTTCAATTATGATGGGGAGGGAGTTGAAGAGGGGGCAGGTATGTGATAAGAGAGGGATGTAGAATTCTGCAAGTTTGGGCACCTGACCAGCCATTCCATAGTTAGCCATACACTGAGAATAAGGACAAGAGGAAGACCGAAGATTAATTTTTTTCTTTATCACTTTATCATACTGTCAGGAAGAAAAAGACTTGTTTCTGCTTGTGTTCATCATCGGTGGTGGGGTGTGGTGGTGTTAGGTGTGATGGGGAACAGGGTGTCATGTGAGGGTTGGAAGTGTGTAATAAAGAATCTGATTTCTATTTTCTTTTTAAAATGTTTTATAGATTTTTGTTTATAGAAAGGAGGGGAGAGCGTTAGAATGTTAGAGACATCAATGAGAGAGAAACATCAATCAGATTCCTCCTGCACACCTCCTACTGCGGAGGTGCCTACAACCAAGGTACATACATGTTCTTCACAGGAATCAGAACTGAGCCCTTTTCTTCACTACCCAATGCTCTATCCACTGACCCACACCAGTTAGGGCAGTCTGATTCCATATTAGATGTTGACTGCAGACAGATTTAAGACTCATTCATTTCTTTTTCCTGTCCAGAAAACATTTAAACAAGATGATAAAAAAGGGCTTTCCAATCATAAAATAGAAAAAAAATATATGTCTAAACATAACCCTTAGAACTATTTTATTGGATCATGTTCCACTGCCAAAGCGCCTACTGTCCTAAAGTATTTTCTGAACGATTCACTAGTTCACATTGCATAATGACAATCTGAACTAATGAATAGCAAAATAAATATTTTGCCCTGATAATCAGCTTGAAAAAATGTTACTCTGTGGAACTCCCTCCCTCCGTATCAAATAAGACCTTTCACCCTTTTTGAAAATCCCAAATCTTTTATAACAAGTGCCTATTTGTGATGGTCCTGTTTTCTTTACATTCGTTCTGGGATGTAAAAGTAGCAGATGTTGATGACAAAAAAATACCTGAAAGTTCAAGGAAGTGCAGTGCAAAGTCTAAATTCACATCCATTTTTCAACAATTTCCTTCATCCTACCCCCCAGAGAGAATCACTTCCTCAGTGCCCCATTCCCTCCCTAATTCTGGGAAATACAAAGTAAAAAGATATGAGCCCAGCAATCTCTACATTTATGCCTAAAATAATAAATTGCGTTTCTCACAGATTTCTGGGAAGAGTTTATGCATGCTGACCTTCCACAGTCATGCTCCCCTGAATTTGTGATTCTGATGATGAATTATATTTCTGACTATAAATTGTATTACTATTTTATCGTTCAGTTCATTTTTAAAACTATGTCTTTATTGATTTCAGAGATGAAGTGACAGGGAGAGAGAGAAACATCAATGATGAGAGAGAATCATTGAACAGTTGCCCACTGCACGCCCCTTCTCCCCCCACTGTGCTTTGAGCCTGCAATCCAGGAATGTGGCCTGACCTGGAATTGAACTGTGACCTCCTAGATGCGTGATGGCAAACCTATGACACACATGTCAGCACTGATACCCTTAAGCTGATTTATGACAACTGGCCGCATGTGGTCGCGTACAGAGAAGTGTGGGTCCTCATGCCGAGAAGGACGTTTGTTCCTTGGCTAACTTAGGCCAAGTGCATTAGCCAAGGATGAAACATTTGCTGTACTGTAGTGTAGATGCTCCATGATGGAGGTCTGTATTTCTAAAAAACAGAACTCGGACACAGAGCATCTAGTTCTGGGACTTCTAGTTAGGCCATTAGGAGATATTTGACCTCACTTCCACAGGTGAGCAGAGAGCAGCAGAATGCATTGGGGGACGCATCCATGGGAGCCCTGTGATGCCCATGACAAGCAACCACATAACTGCTGCAGAGTGGGAATTTTTGAGCACTACCGAGGCCATGGACTATGCCCAGATAGAGTAGTCAGTGCTGACACCAGGCCAGGCCTTGAGATATGCTTTCATGGCCCCTTCCCAGCATGTAGGCCTTGCAAGCTAGAACACTGTCAGCTTTCTGAAGAACAGGATGACCCTGTGGGTGGCATGGTCATCAATGGCATGACTCTGAGGTAGCTTGGGAAATACTGTTTTGTCTGGGTTGCTTGTTCTGGAAAAACAGGATGTGGTTAATGTGCCTAAAGGTGGTCTTGTACAAAGTGTCAGGGCTGCTTTCTGGTCTTTCTGGGTCAGGATGGCAGACCAGTCTCCAGGCCGATTAATAAAGGCTCCCTAAATTTTAATTTGGTCTGGGCTCCAGTGGACATTTGCTCGCTTTTGCTCCACAACAATTACCATAGCAACCATCATATAACCTACTCTTCTGGGTTATGGTGGATTTCTAATTGAACATCATTACTGAGATAAGTGAGGGGAAGTCTGAGACAGGTTAGGGCCTGCCTATTGGTGCTATTTCCCATCATAAGAGATAGCATCAGCCATCTTAATTTATATAAGGAACCTCATTTTGCAGCATAGTGCAGACTCCATTTCACTACTGTGACTGATATGCATCGTTATTAACCTTTATTTCTGCTTATTCACCCTGCCCTTTCCTAAAAGACCGTTACATGTGCCATTTGGTGGTCAGTTAGGCTAGTTAACACCTAATTGACTGCAGGGCTAAGAGGCTAGCTATAATTCTAACTTCTGTCACAACCCAATGATTGAGTACCAAAAAAATAAAAATAAAAACAAGGTTAAGTAAAGAAATGCTAGTGGCAGTAACGACCCTTTCAAGAGACCTGGACCGAGATGTATGGCATTATAGAAGAAAATGGCAGATTATTTTTCGTTCTATGTACTAAAACGGTAGTAAGCAGAATATGGAATATAAATAGACATTTTGAAACTAATCATACCAGGAATGAAAAAAAACTTGAGGATGAAAGGAAGGAACACATTTCCAGGCAGCTACACCTTTATCAGAGCCAATCATATTCCATACTTAAATATCAAAAAAGCTCTACAAATTTGACATCTGCAAGTTTGAGCATTGCTCACTCTATATCTCAGCATGGAAAAGCACTCAGTGAAGGGGAATTTATTAAAGAAAGTCTCCCAGGATGTGTAGTTGTTCAACTTCATGATATGACGAATAAAGATGCAATGATTAAGATCATATTTGAGTTACAACTCAGTAGAAATGTCAGAGAAGACCGAATAATGAGACTAAACAAAAAGTACAACATCAGTTAAACGGAGACATAAGCAATTGTAAATATTTTTTATCTCTCTTGAAGAAACTTCTGATGTCACATATCATGCTCAGTTGGCCATTATTGGTCGATATTCTGATCATCTCACAATGAGAGAAGAGTTCCTAAATGTGGTATCAGTGCCAACAAGTACATCAGTAAGGGAAATATGTAAGGTTGTTATACAAATATTCCATGACATAGGCATTGATATCTCTAATGTTGTGTCAGTGACTGCAGATGGGGCACCAAACATGGTGGGGGGAAAAGTAGGATTTGTCAAATTGTTCACTGAAGCTATTGGACATCTGACTGTGCCTTTTGGTTGTATTATCCAATAGGAGGCTTATGTGCCAAGGCAGGATTCAACAACTTACAGGACTTAATGTCAGATGTTACAAAAATACTTAATTTAATAGCTGCTCACCCCCTTCACAAGCGAGAATTTTCTGCAATTTTCCTGGAGTTTGATTCCACCTACAGTGGACTGCTGATGTACAATAATATAAGATGGCTGAGCTGAGACACAGTTCCTGAGTGCTTTGGAGAGTGCCTCGAATAAATTAAGGTATTTATTCTCCATGACAAACAGGTAGTTTGCAATGGATCCCTAAATGGATAGGGGTGTATGGAAATGGCTTATAGGAAAGGCCATGTCCCCGCCATATGCTGGACAACAATTGAACTAGAGGAACTGGTGGAGAGAGAGGTCAGTTTGTAAAACATATTAGGAGGTACTGAGGAACCTCCCTTTCTCTAACCAGAACATCCGAGTCCTCTGCATCCTCTCCCACCTCCCCCTTCAGGATGGTCAAGCTGAGCCTTTGTGATGTCAAGGCACACCATGGCAACTACTTAGTTTTGGCCAAGCTCAGCTGAATGGGGTGGCTCCTGTTTGTCATGGAGAGTATATATAGAAGACAGGGGCCCTTGAGTATGGCACAGTCACTACAACAAAACCAAGGTTACTAAGAAAGTAACGAACCAAGCGCAAAGAATCTGGAAATAGTGAAGTGAATAGGAACTCGTTTTCTGAACGCGATGACACAAAAGGATAAAGTCAGACTACCCTACTGATAAGCCTCCACTTCTTCCCCATTGATTCCCCACTATAGACTCTGACCTGTCCCTTGTCTGGCACAAGCACCTTCTCAATCAATCCACTGTCATCTATTACAATCCCGCTTCCCACCCATTTCCCATTTTTTTTCAAAAGCCAATGTCTTTTTGGCTTTATCCCGTATCCCCACTAGATAATGAAGATAATGGGCAGTATAAATTCAGTCCTTCAATCAAATGGAGAAAATGTGAGAAAAAGAAAGAGGGAGATAGTTGAGTTTTAGTAGAGGAAGAGTAAGAGGCTGATAGTAATCCAGGCAGTAGAGGCAGTTCAGGGTGAGGAAGAATATAATGAGGAAGGCGAAGAAAGAGGAGAAAAAGAAGAAGAGGAGGAGGAGCAAGAAGAAAGAGAAAGAGAAGGAGGAGAAGATGTAGAGGAAGAAGAGGATGAAGGAGGAGGATATGATGAAAAAGATGATAAAAATGAAGGAGAAGTAGGAGAAGAAGCAGATGATGAAGAAGAAGATAGTGAAACTGAAGGAGAAGATGATGATGGAGAAGAGAGGTTTACAACAAGTGATTAACAGGGACTACCTGAAGAAGAAGACCCTGAGAATATGTTGTTTCTTTAGAGGTAATGATTCAGAACTGGTCATTATGTAGATATCAAAACCTAAATGGTCTCCTGGAATAAATGCTAGCATGTGTATAAAGAAAATGTGCTTATAACCCTGTGTGTTCAATGATGATGGGGAGGGAGTGAAAGAGGGGGCAGGAATGTGAGAAGAGAGGGACGTAGAATTCTGCAAGTTTGGGCACCAGACCAGCCATTCCATAGTTAGCCATACCCTGAGAATAAGGACAATATGAAGACCGAAGATTAATTTTTTCTTTAGCACTTTATTATTCTGTCAGGAAGAAAAAGAGTAGTTTCTGCTTGTGTTCATCATCCGTGGTGGGGTGTGGTGTATGTAGGTGTGATAGGGAACAGGGTGGCATGTGAGGGTTGGCAGTGTGTAATAAAGAATCTGATTTCTATTCTCTTTTTAATATATGTTTTATTGATTTTTGTTTATAGAAAGTAGGGGAGAGAAATAGAATGTTAAAGACATCAATGAGAGAAAAACATCAATCAGATTCCTCCTGCACACCTCCTACTGTGGAGGTGCCTGCAACCAAGGTACATGCTCTTGACAGGAATCAAAAATGAGCCCTTTCCTTTCCTACCCAATGCTCTATCCACTGAGCCACTCAGTTAGGGCAATCTGATTTCCATATTTGATGTTAGACTGTTGATAGATTTAAGACTCATTCATTTCTCCTGTCCAGAAAACTTTTAAACAAGCTGATAAAAAAGGGGTTTCTAATCATAAAATAGAAAAAGAAATATATGTCTAAACATAACCCTTAGAACTATTGTATTGCATCCTGTTACACAGCCAAAGCACCTATTGTCCTAAAATATTTACTGAACTCTTCACTAGTTCAGATCGCATAATGACAATCTGAACTAATGAATAGCAAAATAAATCTTTTGCCCTGATAATCATCTTGAAAAAATGTTACTCTGTGGACCTCCCTCCCTCTGTATCAAATAAGACCTTTTACCCTTGTTGAAAATCCCAAGTCTTTTATAATAAGTGTCTATCTGTGACGGTCCTGATTTCTTTACATTCATTCTGAGATATAAAAGTAGCAGATGTTGATGACAAAAAAATGCCTGAAAGTTCAAAGAAGTGCAGTGCAAAGTCTAAATTCACCTCCATTTTTCAACAATTTCCTTCATCCTATCCCACAGAGAGAATAACATCCTCAGTGCAGCATTCCCTCCCTAATTCTGGGAAATACAAAGTAAAAAGGTATGAGCCCAGCAATCCAGATATTTATGCCTAAAATAATAAATTGCTTTACTCCCAGATTTCTGGAAGAGTTTATGCATGCTGACTGTCAACAGTCATTCTCCCCTGAATTTGTATTTCTGACTATGGATTATATTTCTGACTACAAATTATATTACTATTTTATCGTTCAGTTCATTTTTAAAACTATGTCTTTATTGATTTTAGACATGAAGTGAGAGAAGAGAGAGGGAAACATCAATGATGAGCAAGAATCATTGAACAGCTGCCTCCTGCATGCTCCTTCTCCCCCCACTATGGTTTGAGCCTGCAATCCAGGAATGTGGCCTGACCTGGAATTGAACTGTGACCTCCTAGATGCGTGATGGCAAACCTATGACACACATGTCAGCACTGACACGCATAACTGTTTTTGATGACACCTGGCTGTGTATGGTCACATACAGAGAAGTGTGAGGCCGCATGCTCAGAAGGACATTTGTTCCTTGGCTACGTTCGGCCAAGTGCATTAGCCAAGGATGAAACATTTGCTGTATTGTAGTGTAGATGCTGCATAATGGAGGTCTATATTTCTAAAAAGCAGAATTCGGACACAGCATCTAGTTCTTGGACTTCTAGTTAGGCCATTAGGAGATATTTGACCTCACTTCCACAGGCGATCAAGGAGCAGCAGAATGCCTTGGGGGATACATCTGTGGGAGTCCTGTGATGCCCATGACCAGCAACCACATAACTGTTGTAGAATGGGAATTTTTGAGCACTACTGAGGCCATGGACTATGTCGCAGATAAAGTAGTCAGTGATGACACCAAGCTAGGCCTTGAGATATGCTCTCATGGCCCCTTTCCAGCATGTAGGCCTTGCAAGCTAGAATGCTGTCAACTTTCTGAAGAACAGGATGAGCCTGTGGGTGGCATGGTCATCAATGGCATGACTCTGAGGTAGCTTGGGAAATACTGTTTTGTCTTGGGATGCTTGTTCTGGAAAAACAGGATGTACTTAATGTGCCTAAAGGTTGTCTAGCACAAAGGGACTGGGCTGCTCTCTGGTCTCCCCCGGTCAGGATGGCAGAGCAGTCTCCAGGCCGATTAATAAAGGCTCCCTAAATTTTAATTTGGTCTGGGCTCCAGTGGTCATTCACTCGGTTTTGCTCCTCAACAATAACCACAGCAACCATCATCTAATCTACTCTTCTGGGTTGTGGTGGATTTCTAATTGAACATCATTACTGAGATAAGTGAGGGGAAGTCTGGGAGAGGGTAGGGCCTCTCCTATGGGTGCTGTTTCCCACCATTAGAGATAGTATCAGCCATCTTAATTTATATAAGGAACCTCATTTTGCAGCATAGTGCAGACTCCATTTCACCACTGTGACCGATATGCATCATTATTATCCCTTATTTCTGCTTATTCACACTGCCGTTTCTTAAAGACCATTACATGTGCCATATGGTGGTCAGTTAGGCTAGTTAACACCTAATTGACTGCAGGGCTAAGAGACTAGCTATAATTCAAACTTCTGTCACTGCCCAATGATGGTGAACAAAAAAATAAAAAAAAACAAGGTTAAGTAAAGAAATGCTATTATCAGTACCGACCCTTTCAAGAGAAATTTACAAAGATGTATGGCATTATAGAATAAAATGGCAGATCATTTTTCGTTCTATGTACTGAAATGGTAGTAAGCTGAATATGGAATATAAATAGACATTTTGAAACTTATCATAGCAGGACTTGAAAAAAACTTGACGATGAAAGGAAGGAACACATTTCCAGGCAGCTACATCTTTATCAGAGCCAATCTTATTCCATACTTAAATTTCTAATAGGCTCTACAAATTTGACATTTGCAAGTTTGAGCATTCCTCACTCTATAGCTCAACATGGAAAAGCACTCAGTGAGAGATAATTTATTAAAGAAAGTCTCCCAGGATGCCTAGCAGTACAATTTCATGATATGTGGAATAAAGATGCAAAGATTAAGGGCATAGTTGGGTTACCTCTTAGTAGAAATATCAGAGAAGACCTAATAATGAGACTTAACACAAACGTACAATATCAGTTGAAGGGAGACATAAGCGATTGTAAATGTTTTTTATCTCTTTTGAAGAAACTTCTGATGTCACATATCATGCTCAGTTGGCCATTATTGGTTGATATTCTGATCATCTCACAATGAGAGAAGAGTTCCTAAATGTGGTATCAGTACCAACAAGTACATCAGTAAGGGAAATATGTAAGGTTGTTATAGAAACATTCCGTGACATAAGCATTGATATCTCTAAAGTTGTGTCAGTGACTGCAGATGGGGCACCAAACATGGTGGAAGAAAAGGTCAGATTTGTCAAATTGTTCATTGAAGCTATTGGACATCCAACTGTGCCTTTTGGTTGTATTATCCATCAGGAGGCTTATGTGCCAAGGCAGTATTTACCAACTTACAGGACTTAATGTCAGTTGTTACAAAAATACTTTATTTAATAGCTGCTCATCCCCTTCACAAAAGAGAATTTTCTGCAATTTTCCTGGAGGTTAATTCCACCTACCGTGGACTACTGATGTACAAAAATATAAGATGGCTGAGTTGAGGCACAGGTCCTGAGCGCTTTGTGGAGTGCTTTGAAGAAATTAAGGTATTTCTTGAGGATAAGGATCTGGGAAACTTTTCTCAGCTCAATGATGATAAGTGGGTCAGCACCCTGGTATTTTTTACAGATCTCTCTGTTCGTATTAATGAACTGAACTTAAACTTACAAGGCTGTTGCAAAAGTGTTGATGTTATGTTTAGATACATAAAAGCTTTTGAAAATAACCTTAAAATTTTCAAGTGACATGTAGAAACTAAAATTGACAAGTATTTTCCTTGAGTAACAAAGTATTTTGAGAAAACCAGTGCAGCTGTAGAAAATGAAAAGGGACACTTGCCTATAAAGGACCAACACGTTTTAGACTCCTTATTTGACCACTTCAGTGATAGAGTTAATCAACTTAGAAACCAGAAGAGACCATAAAAATAAATAAGTATCCCGATGTAGTAGTCCAGAGTAGTTTGCAATTAACTGGTTTCCAATGGATGCAAATTGATAATTTGGAGATGCAATTGGCAGAATTTCAAGACAGCATCTGGGTTCAGTTGTTTGTCATCTTTGAGAATCTGGAAAGATGCTACTTGGACAATGAAGAGGAGTGCCATTACGAAGAGAATATTTGGAGTGCCTGGACCCAATAATCAGACACTTTTAGCACCCTGAAAATTATAACAATGGCTTTACTCACAATTTTTTCCCGCTAAATATTTTTTGAGCCCTTATTCTTGGCATTAAGTAATATCAACACCAACAAAGAAAGAGATTGACAGATGAAGTTAGTTGTGCTTGCATGGGCTTGAAGTGTACAAAACACGAAACTTTAACTGAAGATTGAGCCAATGAAACTCAGGAACAAAAAAGTCACTAAAAGAAGGTTAGTTAAAGTATTCCTCCTCCCCCTCACTTATCTTAGCTCAAGGCACCCCACACAAGTTGAATAATATCAAGACCAGCAAAAGAAGCCCAGTGACAGGTGAAGAAAAGAGTCATCAAGCAGGTAAGTTAAATAATTAGTTTTAGGTTTATTAAATACAATTATATATTACAATTATACATTTTTGTTATTTAAACGATAAATACCGTGTAATTTTGTGGCTTTTTGCTTATCAATGTGACACATTACCCAGGTTACGCTCAATTTTTTCATGAATTTTGACACAACAAGATCATAAGTTGCTTGTAACTGTCCTAGTTCATAGGTCAATGCTCAACCACTCAGCCACATGACCAAGAACAGAAATTTTGTTCCACAACTGGTACATGTTTTCCTTGAACAACTTCCTGTAGAACCAAATTGTTTGATATTGGAGCTATTAGAGAACTGAGGTTTGACTGTGACTGTTTCACCGATGGTTAACTACATGTTGCAGTTGAAATACCAGTATAAGTATTAGTGATAAGGTGAAGTGGGTATGGAATATATGGGTATTATCTCCAAAATTTTTCTCTAAATCTAAAACTATTCTGAAATAAATCATCCATTAAGACAACCCATAAAGTACTGGGTAATGATAATATCTGGGGGATAGTGCAATGGACCAGTGAATGGATGGGGGTGTATGGGAAATGGCTTATAGGAAAGGCCATGTCCCCGCCATATGCTGGACAACAATTGAACTAGAGGAACTGGTGGAGAGAGAGGTCAGTTTGTAAAACATATTAGGAGGTACTGAGGAAGCTCCCTTTCTCTAACCAGAACATCCGAGTCCTCTGCATCCTCTCCCACCTCCCCCTCCAGGATGGTCAAGCTGAGCCTTTGTGATTTCAATGCACACCATGGCAACCACTGACTTTTGGCCAAGCTCAGCTGAATGGGGTGGCTCCTGTTTGTCATGGAGAATATATATAGAAGACAGGGGCCCTTGAGTATGGCACAGTCACTACAAAAAAACCAAGGTTACTAAGAAAGTAACGAACCAAGCGCAAAGAATCTAGAGATAGTAAAGTGAATTGGAAGTCGTTTTCTGAACACAATGACAAAAAAGGATAAGGTCAGACTACCATACTGATAAGCCTCCCCTTCTTCCTCATTGATTCCCCACTATAGACTCTGACCTGGCCTTTGTCTGGCACAAGCACCTTCTCAATCAATCCACTGTCATTCTATTACAATCCCACTTCCCACCCATTTCCCTTTGCCCAGTAGATAATGAAGATAATGGGCAGTATAAATTCAGTCTTTCAATCAAATGTATAAAATGAGGGAAAAAGAAAGAGGGAGATAATTGAGTTTTAGTAGAGGAAGGACAAGAGGCTGACAGTAATCCAGCCAGTAGAGGAAGATGAGGGTGAGGAAGAATATAATGAGGAAGAAGAAGAAGCAAGAGTAAAAGAAGAAAAAGAAGAGGAGGAAGAGGAGGAGGAGGAGGAGGAGGAGGAGGAGGAGGAGGAGGAGGAGGAAAAACAAGAAGAAAGAGAAGGAAGAGAAGTAGAGGAAGAAGAGGATGAAGGATGTGAAGATGATGATGGAAAAGATGATAAAAATGAAGAAGGAGAAGGAGAAGGAGAAGGAGAAGGAGAAGAAGAAGAAGAAGAAGAAGAAGAAGAAGAAGAAGAAGAAGAAGAAGAAGAAGAAGAAGAAGAAGAAGGAGGAGGAGGAGGAGGAGGAGGAGGAGGAGGAGGAGGAGGAGGAGGAGGAGGAGGAGGAGGAGGAGAAGGAGAAGAAGAAGAAGAAGAAGAAGAAGAAGAAGAAGAAGAAGAAGAAGAAGAAGAAGAAGAAGAAGAAGAAGAAGAAGAAGGAGAAGAAGAGGAAGAAGACAGTGAACATGAAGGAGAAGATGATGACGAAGTAGAGAGTTTTACCACAAGTGATATACAGGGACTACCTAAAGAGGAAGACCCTGAGAATATGTTGCTTCTTTAGAGGTAATGATTCAGAACTGGTCATTATGTAGATATCAAAACCTAAATGGTCTCCTTGAATAAATACTAGCATGTGCATAAAGAAAATATGCTTGTAACCCAGTGTGAACAATGATGATGGGGGGGAGTTAAAGACGGGGCAGGAATGTGAAAAGAGAGGGAGGTAGAATTCTGCAAGTTTGGGCACCAGACCAGCCATTATATAGTTAGCCATACACTGAGAATAAGGACAAGATAAAGACCAAAGATTTTTTCTTTAGCACTTTATCATACTGTCAGGAAGAAAAAGTGATGTTTCTGCTTGTGTTGGTCATTAGTGGTGGGGTGTGGCGGTAATAGGTGGATGGGGAACAGTGTGTCATGTGAGGGTTGGCAGTGTGTAATAAAGAATCTGATTTCTATTTTCTTTTTAATATATGTTTTATTGATTTTTTGTTTATAGAAAGGAGGGGAGAGGGATAGAATGTTAGAGACATCAGTGAGAGAGAAACATCAATCAGATTCCTCCTGCGCATATCCTACTGGGAAGGTGCCTGCAACCAAGTTACATGCTCTTGACAGGAATCAAAACTGAGCCCTTTCCTTCGCTACCCAATGTTCTATGCACTGAGCCACACCAGTTAGGGCAATCTGATTTCCATATTAGATGTTATACTGCTGACAGATTTAAGACTCATTCATTTCTCTTTCCTGTCCAAAAAACATTTATACAAGCTGATAAAAAAGGGGTTTCTAATCTCAAAATTGAAAAAATATATGTCTAACTATAACACTTAGTACTATTGTATTGCATCATGTTCCACAGCCAAAGCACCTATTGTCCTAAAATATTTTCTGAACTATTCACTAGTTCAGATTGCATAACGACAATCTGAGCTAATGAATAGCAATATAAATCATTTGCCTGATAATCAGCTTGATAAAGTGTTACTCTGTGGACCTCCCTCCCTCACTATGAAATAACACCTTTCACCCTTGTTAAAAACCCGTCTTTTACAACAAGTGTCTATCTGTGAAGGTCCTGTTTTCTTTACATTCATTCTGAGATGTAAAAATAGCAGATGTTGATGACAAAAAAAATGCCTGAAAGTTCAAAGAAGTGCAGTGTAAAGTCTAAATTCACCTCCATTTTTCCACAATTTCCTTCATCTTATCCCCCAGAGAGAACCACATCCTCAGTGCCCCATTCCCTCCCTAATTCTGGGAAATACAAAGTAAAAAGATATGAGCCCAGCAATCCCTACATTTATGTCTTAAATAATAAATCACTTTACTCACAGATTTCTGGGCAGTGTTTAAGCATCCTGACTGTCCATAGTCATATTTCACTGAATTTGTGTTTATGACTATGAATTATATTTCTGACTACACACTATATTACTATTTTATGGTTTGGTTCATTTTTAAAACTGTGTCTTTATTGATTTCAGAGATGAAGTGAGAGGGAGATAGAAACATCAATGATGAGAGACAATCAATGAACAGCTGATTCCTGCACGCCCCTTCTCCCCTCACTGTGGTTTGAGCCTGCAATCCAGGAATGTGGCCTGACCCGGAAGTGAACTTTGACCTCGTAGATCTGTGATGGCAAACCTATGACACACAAGTCAGCACTGACACCCTTAACTGTTTTTTATGACACCTGGCCTCATGTGGTCACATACAGAGAAGTGTTGGGCCACATGCTGAGGAGGACGTTTCATCCTTGGCTAATGTACGGTCAAATGGATTAGCCAAGGATGAAACATTTGCTGTACTGTAGTGTAGACGCTCTGTGATGGAGGTCTGTATTTCTAAAAAACAGAACTAGGACACAGAGCATCTAGTTCTGGGACTTCTAGTTAGGCCATTAGGAGATATTTGACCTCACTTCCACAGGCGAGCAGGGAGCAGCAGAATGCCTAGGGGGACGCACCTGTGGGAGCCCTGTGATGCCCATGACCAGCAACCACATAACTGTTGTAGAGTGGGAGTTTTTGAGCACTACTGGGGCCATGGACTATGCCCAGATAAAGTAGTCAGTGCTGACACCAGGCCAGGCCTTGAGATATGCTCTCATGGCCCCTTCCCAGCATGTAGGCCTTGCAAGCTAGAACGCTGTCAACTTTCTGAAGAACAGGATGAGCCTGTGGGTGGCATGGTCATCAATGGCATGACTCTGAGGTAGCTTGGGAAATACTGTTTTGTCTTGGGTTGTTTGTTCTGGAAAAGCAGGATGTGGTTAATGTGCCTAAAGGTTGTCTAGCACAAAGGTTCGTATCTGCTATCTGTTCTCCCCGGGTCAGGATGGCAGAGCAGTCTCCAGGCTGGTTAATAAAGGCTCCCTAAATTTTAATTTGGTCTGGGCTCCAGTGGTCATTCACTCCCTTTTGCTCCACAACAATAACCACAGAAACCATCATCTAATCTACTCTTCTTGGTGGTCGTGCATTTCTATTTGAACATCATTACTGAGATATGTTAGGGGAAGTCTGGGAGAGGCTAGGACCTGTGCTATGGGTGCTCTTTCCCACCAATAGAGATAGTATCAGCCATCTTAATTTCTATGAGGAACCTCATTTTGCAGCATAGTGAAGACTCCATTTCACCAGTATGACTGTTATGCATCCTTATTAACCCTTATTTCTACTTATTCACCCTGCCCTTTCCTAAAAGACCTTTACATGTGCCATTTTGTGGTCATTTAGGCTAGATATCACCTAATTGGCTGCAGAGCTAATAGGCTAGCTATAATTCTAACGTCTGTCACTGCCCCCTGATAGAGAACCAAAAAAAAAAAGGTTAATTAAAGAAATGCTGGTTACAGTACTGACCCTTTCAAGAGACATGGACAGAGATGTATGGCATTATATAAAAAATGGTAGATCATTTTTCATTCTATGTACTGAAACGGTAGTAAGCAGAACATGGAATATCAATAGACATTTGGAAACTAATCATACCCAGCTCTTGAAAAAAAACTTGAGGATGAAAGGAAGGAACACATTTCCAGGCAGCTGCACCTTTATAATAGCCAATCTAATTCCATCCTTAAATTTATGAAAAGCTCTACCAATTTAACATCTGCAAGCATTGCTCAATCTATAGCTCAGCATTGAAAAGCACTCAGTGAGGGGGAATTTATTAAAGAAAGTCTCCCAGGATGTGCAGCAGTTCTACTTCACGATATGCCGAATAAAGATGCAACTATTAAGAGAATATTTGAGTTAGCACTTAGTAGAAATATCATAGAGGACCAAATCATGATACTGAACCCAAATGTACAACATCAATTAAAGAGAGACATAAGCAATTGTAAATATTTTCAATCTCTCTTGGAGAAACTACTGATGTCACATCACATGCTCAGTTAGCCATTATTGGTCCATATTCTGATGATCTCACAATGAGAGGAGAGTTGATAAATGTGGTGTCAGTGCCAACAATACATCAGGAAGCCAACTATGTAAGGTTGCTATACAAACTTTCCGTGACATAAGCATTGATACTTCTAAAGTTGTGTCAGTGACTGCAGATGGGGCACCAAACATGGTGGGGGAAAAAGTCAGATTTGTCAAATTCTTCACTGAAGCTATTGGACATCCAACTGTGCCTTTTTGTTGTATTATCCATCAGGAGGTTTATGTGCCAAGGCAGGATTCACCAACTTAAAGGACTTAACATCATTTGTTATAAAAATAGTTAATTTAATAGGTGCTCATCCCCTTCACAAGTGAGAAATTGTGCACTTTTCCTTTAGGTTGATTCCCCCTACAGTGGATTGCTTATATACAATAACATAAGGTGGCTGAGCCGTGTCAAAGTTCCTTAGCAGTTTGTGGAGTGCTTGGAAGAAATTAAGGTATTTCTTGGTGATAAAGATATGGGAAACTTTTCTCAGCTCAATGATGATAAGTGTGTCAACATCCTGATATTTTTTACAAATCTCTCGGTTCATATTAATGAACAGAACTTAAATTTACAATGTTTTGGCAAAAGTATTGATGTTATGTTTGTATACATAAAAGCTTTTGAAAGTAACCTTAATATTTTCAAGTGAACTGTAGAAACTGAAACTTACAAGTATTTTCCTCGAGTAACAAAATATTTTGAGAAGGCCAGTGCAGGTGTACAAAATGGATAGGAACCCTTCCATATAAAGGACCAGCATGTTTAAGACTCTTTATGTGACTATTTCAATGATAGAATTAATCAATTTAGAAGCCTAGAACAGACTATAAAAATAATTAAGTATCTGATGTAGTAGTCTACAGTAGTTTGGAATTAAATGGTTTCCAATGGATGCAAATTGATTATTTGGAGATTCAACTTGCAGAATTGCAAGACAGCATCTGGGCTCAGGTGTTTGTGGTCTTGAGGTCAAAGCTTGAGAATCTGGAAAATGCCACTTGGAGAATCTAGAGGAATGCCACAACGAACAGAAAATTTGGGGTGCCTGGACCCAATCACCATACACTTTAAGCACCTTGAAAAATATAGCAATCGATTTACTCACAATTTTTCCCTCTACATACTTTTATGAGACCTTATTCTTGGCATTAATTAATAGCAATACCAACAAAAGAAACAGATTGACAGATGAAGTTAGTAGCGATTGCTTGAGCTTGAAGTGTACAGAATAGCATCCTTTAAATGAAGGTTTAGCCAATGAAAGTCAGCAAAAAAAAGTCACTAAATGGCAGGTTAGTTAAAGAATTCCTCCTACCTCTCACTTATCTTAGTTCACAGCACCCCACACCAGTTAAATAATATCATGACCAACAAAATAACTTGACTGTCAGATGAACAAACAAATCACTAAGCAAGTAATTTAAATAATTATTTTTTTGTTTATTAAATACAGTTATATATTTCAATTATAAATTTTTGTTATTTAAACTATAATATCACTATATTATGTGGGGGGGGGTTTTCATCAAGGTGACAGACCACCCGAATTATGCTGGGTGTTTTTTTTATGATTTTTTTTACACCAAACTCAAAAAGTTGCCCATCACTCTCCCAGGGGCTCCAGAGAACAACTTGCTCCATGTCCATCCTCTTCTTTCAGAAATAACAGCCAAGCCCCTCACACTTCCTTAGGTCCTACTTTTGCCTCCCTTGGCCCATGTGAGGTCTCCTGCCATCATAGAGGCCCAGGGATTCAGGGCACTCTCCCGCCTCTCATTTGTGGAGCCATCACAATTCCACCAGTTTAACTTTCTGTGTTGCCTTGCAACTCCTGGGGATTGGATGCAAATTTCACAGCTTGTTTTCCTGCCTTCAAACATTGTCTGAGCTGTAAGTTCACTAATTGGCCTGAGGCCTCCTTGAAGCCTGAGGTTCACCCTCTAGAGGATGTACACCCTCAGGAGATCCCAAAAGGCACAGAATGCTTACATCTAAGGCCTCCACTCCCCATTCACTCCATAGCACTGGGCATGCCCTGAAGATATGTTTTAAGAGGGTAAATTTAATGGTTCACAAACCACATCATAAAAATTATGGCTTGGTCTGCCTTCTTGTGAATTTATCTCCCAGTTTATTCTTCATGGTTCCCACCCTCTTATTCCCTTCTTACAACCTGAAGGGATTAAAGGTGCAGCTGTGATGATGAGCTGAGCAGTGAGAGTCTAGAGCCCCTCAGAGCCAACACAAAACCTGCAGGCTGGGGTTAGAGGGCAGCTACTTGATAACAGCCCCTATCAGCAGTCATTTCAAGGGCTCCACTGGGTAACTCCCCTGCATGCAACAATGGTTTCAATGGGAGTCCCAAATTTCCTAAAAAAAATCTCCAAACACAATTAATTTAAATGGCTTTAATTAGTCTTAATGGACTATTCCTCTTAGTCTCCTTTTGTGAGGCTGTTGAAGAAATATTTAGAGAGGAACAAACCAACAGGCCAATGAGGAAAAGGATTGCTCCAAAATCTTTCCAAATTAATTGCCTTTGTGCTATCTACTCACATCTCCTTCCGTGTGTAATGCGTACACTTCATCTGGGGCAGGGTGGGCGACCTGGAGGAAGCACGAGGAGATCATTAATCACTGGTCACCCCTGGCACTATTTATAATATCCTTTCTTCTTTGTGGAGTGTCTAGGGATGATAGGCATCTTCAGTGCCTGAGGTCAAATTCAAGGAGTCTGGTAGCACTGTCAGGAACATGCTGGCACACTGTTCCATTGGTGACTGGTCTCTTCTCTGGAGATTGAACCTGCAGGACTACTAAGGGATCCAGTCCCCAGTTCTTCCCCGGCCTCCATCACCAATTGGAGTCTGAGGGCTGGGAGGAGGGACCAAGCAGTCTTCTTTCCACCCACCTGCTCACCTCACCAGTCTCTGCTTCCAAGGATTCATCAGTGCCTGAGGGACACTGGTTCCTCCATTAGCCATCCCCTGATCAATGGAACCTGAGGGCCAGGGGATCTGGTCATCTGTTTGGTCATTGCAGACCCTGGATTTTTATATATTAGGACTAGAGGCCTGGTGCATGAAAATTAATGCACTCAATGGAGGTCCCTGAGCTTGGTCTGCCCCCTCTCACATTCCTGGAGCCCTCAGGCTTGGCAGGCAACCCAACAATCATGGGAATGTGATGCCCTATAACACTTCTACTGCTGCCACTGCTGGCAGCACAAGCCTCAGACAGTCCTGGTTACTTGAGCCTATGGCGCTCCTCAGGGGCTGTGAAGTTGCCATCCAAGGCTTGCCTGTCCCTCAGCAAGTCCTGGGCAGTTGAAGGGGCTGAGAGTATTGAGGAACTCTGGAGGCAGGTGTGCAGTAAGGCCCTGGTTGGGCTGAGAGGACTGAGTGCTGCAATATTGTGGCTGTGGGCACTGCTATCTTTGAGGGTGAAGCAATTAGGATATTCCTTCTTTATTGGCTGTGGGTGCTGCCATCTTTGTGATGGTGTGAAGATCAATTAGCATATTACCTCTTTATTAGATAGGATATCACTATTTCTTCTTGGTTCTTACATAGGTTGGTGATTTTCTCATTCATCTGGTTTATGAACTGCATGACCCTTAGTGTGAATTCTTTTTCTGATGTATTGCATGCCTCCATTTCATTTAGTGCCTTTTCTGGTGATTCCTTTTTTTTTTTTCCTTTGGGGGTTATTCTTCTGTCTCCTCATTTTTGCTCTCACTAAAGGATCTAGGAGTCGAATCATACAGGGCCTGAGACTACAGCAGAGGACTTCATGGTGGTCACAGAGTTGTGGAAGGTGGCTGCTCCTCTCATGATCACAGATCGGCAGCTGCTCCTTGTGCAGTCTCAGGTGGCGGCTGCTCCTCAGGCAGTCGCAGGTGAGAGCTGCTCCTTGGGTGGTTGTGGGCAGTGGCTGCTCTCCATGTGGTCACCAGCTGTTTCCAAGGGTTTTTGAGGCAGCTGCTGGATCCCTGTGTAGTTGATGGCAGTGGCTGCTGGCTACCCACATGGTCATGGGTGGCATCTGCTGGCTATTCGTACATAGGTATGGTCTTGGCCAGTGGCTGCTGGCTCCCTGTAAGGTTGTGGGCAATGGTTGCTGGCTCTACCTGGCCATGGGCAGCATCTCTACGTGTCTGTTTCTTCTGCCAGAACCACACTTGTTTGATGACTATAGCTTCAGAGTGTAGTTTAAAAATTAGGAAGTGTGATATCTCTGACTTTGTTGTTATTTTTGAGGGTTATTTTGACAGATTCTTTTGCAGTTCCATACAAATTTTAGGATTGTTTTTTTTCTATTTCTGTGAAAAATACCATTGGCATTTTTATAGGAATAACATTTAATATATAGATGATTATGTGTATTATGAACATTTTAACAATATTCATTCTTCCCAACCACAGACATAAAAAATCTCTAGATTTGTTTGTATCGTCTTACATTTATTTCACTGTGTCTTGTAGTTTTCAATGTATGGTTCTTTCACCACTTTGGATAAACTTATTTGTAAGTATATTATTGTTTTTATGCTGTTTTGAATGGACTCTCTTCTATATTTTTTCAGATGTTTTGTTGTTTTTATGTAGAAATATAAGTGATTTCTGTATGTTTATTTTGTATCCTGCAACTTTAAATTTGTTGTTTAATTCTAAGACTTTTGGGGGATAGTCTTTTAGCTAACTTCCTTTTATCATTGACTATTTAATTTACTGGATATACAATAGTTTATTTATTCATTTATTATTACTTACTAAAGTATATCTTGGTTGTTTCCAAGTTTGGGCATTTATGAACCAAGATACTATAAACATCCTTGTACAGGTTTTATTGTAGTCATGAGTTTTCAAATTTGGAGGTACCAAGGAGTGTGACTGCTGGATCATATGATAAAAGGATATTTAGTTTTGTAAGAGACTGCCAAACTGTCTTCCAAAGTAGCTGTCCCACTTTGTATTTACACTTGTTGATCCACATACTGGACATAATTTGGTATTGCCAGTATTCCAGATCTTGGCCATTTTTATAGGTAAGTAGTTTTATCTCATTGTTGTTTTAATTTTAACTTCCATGGTAGCATATGGTATGCACAATATTTTTCTATTATTATTACTCAGTGTCAATGTTCATTGTATATTCTAGAAAGCAGTCTTTTATCATATGTGCCTTTTGAAAATATTTTCTCCCATTCTGTGGCTTATCTTCTACTTCTTTGATATTGCCTTTCAGAGAACAAAATATTATAATTGTAATAAAGTCCAGATTATTAACTATTTATTTTACTGATTATGTCTTTGGTGTAGTATATAAAAATTTATTAGTGGTCCCAAGGTTATCTGGAAGTCTTCCTATGTTAGCTTCTAGGACTTTTATAGTTTTGCATTTTACATTTAGGTGTATAACTTACTTGTTAGTGAAGTGTATAAGGTATATATCTAAACTCATCGTTTACATGTGTCTGTCCAGTTTTTCCAGCACCATTTGTTAAAAATACTACCTTTATTGTGTTGCCTTTGTTCCTTTGTCAAAGATCATTTTCCTATTCACATGTGTGTCTATTTCTGAGCTCTATATTCTGTTCAATTGATCTATATGTCTATTTTTTGCCAATAGCACACTATCTTGATTATTGTAACTCTGTACTGTCTTTAAGTATTTCCTCTAATTTTGTTCTACAACAATATTTTGTTAGTTTCTAGGCCTTTTGTCTCTCCATATAAACTTTATAACCAATTTGTTGATATCCACAAAGTAACTGATTGATATTTTGATTAGAATTGTGTTAATTTATAGATTAAGTTGAGACAAATTGATATCTTGATAATACTGAGTCTTCCTTTCCATGAATGTGAAATATTTTTTTCATTTATTTAATTCTGCTTTGATTTTTTTATCAGAGTTTTGTAATTTCCCTCATATAGATCTCATATGTATTTTTGTTTTATTTAAACCCAAATATTTTATTATTGAGGGCATGCTAATTTAAATGGTGTTATTCTTCAAATTTCAAAATCTATTGTCATTGTTGATATAAGAAAACTGACGTCTGCATATTATCTTTGCATACTGAAACCTTCTTATAATCTCTATTAGTTCTTAGAGAGGTTTTATTGTTAATTATTTTAGATCTTCAACATAGGTGATGTCATTTGTGAAAAAGACACATTATTTCTTCCCAACATATATACCTTTGCTTCCTTTCCTTTCCTTTCCTTTCCTTCCCTTTCCTTCCCTTCCCTTCCCTTCCCTTCCCTTCCCTTCCCTTCCCTTCCCTTCCCTTCCCTTCCCTTCCCTTTCCTTTCCTTCCTTTTCCTTTCCTTTCCTTTCCTTTCATTCTTTTTTTCTTATTATTGTATTAGATAGGACTTCCAGTACAATGTTGAACAGTTTTAAGAATGAATATACCATCTTTCCTTTATACCTGATTTTTGTGGGAAAGCTTTAAGATTCTCACCATGATTATGGTGCTATTTGTTCATATATATATAAATAATATTTTATTGATTTTTACAGAGAGGAAGGGAGAGAGATGGAGAGTTAGAAATATTGATGAAAGAGAAACATAGATCAGCTCCCTCCTGCAAACCCCCTACTGGGGATGTTTGTTCATGCCCCTGATCGGAATTGAACCTGGGTTCTTTCAGTCCACAGGGTGACACTCTATCCACTGAGCCAAACTGGTTGTGACTCATTTTTATATTTTTAAGGCTTAATCATTTTCTGTACAAATTATGCAGACTTAAAAAATCTTTATTCAGGGAGAGAAACCAAGATGACGGCATTGGTAAATACCTATACTGTTGCCTCACACAACAATTTCAAAACTACAACTAAAAGACAAAACGGTCACCATCCAGAACTACTGGAAAGCTGACTGAGTGGAAATCCTACAACTAGAAAGAAAGAAAAAAGGACACTGAGACCCAGGATCTGCAGAGGGCAGAGGTGCTGAGACACGGAGACTGGTATGCCCAGTGATACCAACAACAATCTAGGCTTAACTACAAGACTGTGCACACAGACCTCACAGGGGCACACCAAGAGTATCCACCTCAGGTAACTGGGGAGGCTGAGCCAATGGGCCCAAAGGACACATCACATACAAAGACACTATATCAACTCAGAGAAGCAGCTAATATGCAAAGACAAAGAAGCAGGTCACAAATGAAAAAAATGGAGGAAAGCAAACAACTGGATATAGAGTTAAAAACTATAGTTAAAAGATTTTTCAAGAGGTTCCTAGAAAAGGCCAATAAATTTAGTGAGACCCTCAAGGATATGAAAAAGAACCAACTAAAAGTTAAGCATACATTGACTGAAATAAAAAAATATTATACAAAGACCTAAAAGCAGACTAGAGGATTGCAAGAATAAAGTCAAAGATATTAAATACAAAGAAGCAAAAAACACTCAACCAGAAAAGCAAAAAGAAAAAATAATTCAAAAATTTGAAGATAGTATAAGGAGTCTCTGGGACAAGTTCAAGTGTACCAACATCAGAATTATGGGGGTGCCAGAAGAATAGAGAGAGCAAGATAATGAAAACATATTTAAAGAAATAGTGACTGAAAACTTCCCAAACCTGATGAAAGAACTTGACTTAGGAGTCCAAGAAGTGCACCGAACCCCAAAATATAGGAACCCTAAGAGGCACACCAAGGCACATCATAATTAAAATGCCAAGAGCAAAAGATAAAGAGAGAATATTAAAAGCAGCAAGAGAAAAACAGTTAGTTACCTATAAGGGAGCACCCATACGATTGTCAGCAGATTTCTCAACAGAAATGATGCAGGCCAGATGAGAGTGGCAAGAAATATTCAAAGTGATGAACAGCAAGAATCTACAACCAAGATTACTATACCCAGCAAAGCTATCATTCAGAATTGAAGGGCAGATAAAGTGCTTTGCAGCTAAGAAAAAGCTAAAGAAATTCATCACCACCAAACCAATATTATATGAAATGCTGATATTCTTTAAGAAGAGTAAGAAGAAAAAGGTAAAGATAAAATTATGAACAATAAATACATATCTATCAACAAGTGAGTCTAAAAATCAAGTGAATTAAAAATCTGATGAATGGGATAAACTGGTGAATATAACAGAATCATGGGCATAGAGAGGGAATGGACCGACAATTCTTGGGGAGAAAAGGGGTGTGGGGGGTGCAGCAAGAAACTGGACAAAAATCATGCACCTATGGGAGAGGACAGTGTGGAGGGAGGTGAGGGTGGAGGGTGGGATGGGTACCGGGTGGTGGGTAACTATGGGGGAGGGGAAAGGGGATCAATGTAATTAATAAACTGAACAATAAAGATTAAAATATTTTTTAAAAAGAAAATGCAATTAATGGGCCTTTTACTACTTTATGAACAGAAATGTGCTGAAATCTTATGTGATAAAACGTAAAGTCTGTTTTAGAAGATTTAGTGTCCACCAAATTTATGCTTTGCCAAATAAAAAGTATTAGTCAATTGCAATGATGAGCCATAATGCTAACTGAGTCTCTCTTTATGGGATTTTAAATAAAAATCTCCGATTTAACTCCTTAATTGTATATTTATACAAAATTTAACATATCCAAGGAAGTATCTTTTAAAACTTTATAATCTTCTTATCACATAGACTTCAATGAGGAGAAAAGCCTTTACACAATATCAAGGTACTAAAAGGAGTAAAAAATATAGTTTTAAATATAATAGAGGATTTCTACTTAGCAATGGTATTCATCACTGTGACAGTATCGTTAATATATGCAAATTGTTTTACTCTACCTTATCTGCAATACAGTCTGTCGTCTGATGGTTTGATCCAAATAAGATTATTTTGGAGTGATCTGTCTATCATCTATCTATCTATCTATCTATCTATCTATCTATCTATCTATCTATCATCTATCTATCTATCATCTTCCAACCTACCTATTATGAATTCCTACATCTGCTCTGCATAATAAGTATGGCAAAAATTAGAAAATTCGCGGCCCACAAGTTTTCAAGATTATGATTTTTTTACAAGGGAGTAGGAATCCTCAGTAATTCAGACTAAAAAAAAATTCAAATATAATCATACTCCTGGGATTTTGTCTTTTTTTCCATCAGCAGAAACTCTTTAAAAAGTAACTAACTTTGATAACAAGATCTATTTATAAGGTGGCAATGCAAAAGCAGGAAAAACATATTATTTACTAACAGTGAAGAGTAAGGCAATAGTACCAATTTGGCCTTTTATGTTTGTTTTTCCATTAGAATTTTATTCAAATTTACATACTTATTATATAATCAAGTTTTTTTCTGATGAAATTATAGTAAATGTGTTTCAGATTATTTTTATTCCACCTAGATAAAATATTGCCATGTATATTATGATACAAATTTAACTCTGTTAATAATGTAAAACACTAAATGGCAAGTATTTTTTTAATATATTTCATTGATGTTTTACAGTGAGGAAGGGAGAGGGACAGAAAGTCATAAACATTGATGAGAGAGAAACATCTATTAACTGGCTCTTGCACACCCCTACTGGGGATGTGCCTGCAGCCAAGGTACATTCCCTTAACTTGAATCCAACCCAGGACCTTTCAGTCCATAGGCCGACGCTCTATCCACCGAGCCAAACCGGTTTCAGCTGGCAAGTATTTTTGATGTATCTTATATTCAAGGCATTTTTTACATAGTATCTTTAAAATGGAAATATTATTGACTTCTATATGCAGATTGACCTAAAATTTGTCTAAAAATGTGTTTTGAGTGAGACTGAGAGGGTTGCCGCTTAGTCCAAACTTAGCTAAATAATGAATTACTTAGAGGGAAAACCATGAATGCTTCTTTAATTTCTTCACCTAATTTATTTTTATTTTTTTACCTTTATTGTTCAGTTTATTAATTACATTTTCCCCCAATAGCTCCCCTCCACCCAGTACCTATCCCACTCTACGCCCTTACCTCCCCCCACCCTCTGTCCTCTCCCATAGTTGCATGATTTTTGTCCTGTCTCTTGCTGTACTTCCCGCACCCTTTTTCTCACCAAGCATTATCAGTCCATTCCCTCTCTATGTCCATGCTTTTGTTCTATTCCTCATTTTATCCTGATTATCAGGTTGTTAATTCACTTGATTTTTAGATTCATTTGTTGATAGATGTGTACTTGTTGTTCGTAATGTACATTTTTATCTTTTAATTCTTCCTCTTCTTAAACAATACCTTTCAGCATTTCATATAGTGTTGGTTTGGCGGTGACGAACTCCTTTAGCTTTTTCTTATCTGTGAAGCACTTTATCTGACCTTCAATTCTGAATGACAGCTTTGCTGGATAGAGCAATCTTGGTCGTAGATTCTTGCTGTTCATTACTTTGAATATTTCTTGCCACTCCCATCTGGCCTGCATCGTTTCTGTTGAGAAATCTGCTGACAATCGTATGGGTGCTCCCTTATAGGTAACTAACTGATTTCTCTTGCTGCTTTTAATATTCTCTCTTTATCTTTTGCTCTTGGCATTTTAATTATGATGTGCCTTGGTGTGGTCCTCTTTAGATTCCTATATTTTGGGGTTCTGTGCACTTCTTGGGTTTTCAATTTCTTTCGCCAGGTGGGGGAAGTTTTCAGTCACTATTTCTTCTAGTAGGTTTTCATTATCTTGCTCTCTCTCTTTTTCTGGCACCCCAATAATTCTGATGTTGGTATGCTTGAGGTTGTCCCAGAGGCCCCTTATACTATCTTCAATTTTTTGGACTCTTTTGGCTTCTTGCTTTTCCAGCTGAGTGGATTTTGCTTTTTTGTATTTCAAATCTTTGACTTGGTTTTTGCGGTCTTCTGGACTGCTTTTAGGACTTTGTGTAATATTTTTTGCTTTAGTCAGTGTATGCTTAATTTCTAGTTGGTCTTTTTTCATATCCTCGTAGGCGTTGTTCATTTCTTTGTAGGTGTTATTTATTTTGGCATAGTTCTCATTAATTTTCTTGGCCTTTTCTAGTAGCCTCTTCATAAACCTAATTACTGTGGTTTTAAACTCTATGTCTACTCGTCTTTTTTCCTCCATTTCTTTCACAGCTGAGTTCTTTCCTTTTCTCTGCATTGTGGTTGCTTTCCTGAGTTGGTCCCTTAGTGGTATGTATAGGTATCCTCTAAGGAACAGTGGCTCAGCTTCCTTATGCAGTGCGTGGCGTCAGCCTTAGGTCCGCCCTACTTGGCGCACAGCTTCAGCGTCTAATGGGCGCACAGCGTCAGGCTTAGGTCCGCCCTTCCTGGAGCACAGCTTCAGGTCTATGGGGCTCGCGGTGTCAGCTTATCTGTGCGGCTCACGGGTCTCGGTATTGGGTGGCAATGTAAATCTACCACTGTTCTCCTCGTTGCCAGACAACTCTGCCTCTCCCCAAATGAGTCTGCACAGCCAAAGTCTCACTCAGGGTTGTAAAACAAAGCAGTATGGTAGTCTCCGAGCAAGTGAGTTGCGCATTCTCTGCACGGTTGCGCACTCCAATTTACTCGTGCACTCTCCCCAAACACACAGACCTCAGCCACGCCCGGGATCCTCCTTTCCCCAACCTGGGAGCTCGCCTGGAACTGGGGGGTCGGTGCTGTGAGAGGCCTTCGCCCTCCCCACTGGAGAAAACCAGCCGGGCTTGCTGTCTGCCGCCCGTCCCTCACCGCTCTCTCACGCTCCGAACCTCAAAGCTGCGCACCGCTGCTCCCGATTCACCGCTGCGTCCCACCTCTACTTTTATGTGCTGAATTTTCCCTCAGCCAGCTCTCTGGTGATTCTGGACGTTGTTTGTTCTGTTGTTAAGTTGTAGTTTCAGAATTGTTGCGTGGACAGCTAGATAGGTGCTCACCTATGCCGCCATCTTAGTTCTTCCCGATCATCCTCTTCACCTAATTTTTTAAAAAATGAGTGGTTGAACTAAATGCTTTCTAAGGTTGGAGGCAGTATAGTTATTAATTTTACTACTCCCACGTGGATATTTTGGTTATGAAACATCTTTCATTGGTAACCATATGGAATCATTTTGTTATACAGTTGTGAGTTTGTCATTAGGGATGTTTATGTTTTTACAGTGCTCTCTGATCTACTGGATTAAAACAGACATAGGATTATTAACAAATAGGATTTTTAAAAACTTCCTTGTTCAATATATTCCTCTTTTTTAATTAATATACAAGATTAATTTGCCAAAAAATATTCTCTCTCTTGCTCTCGCCTTTTCTCTTTCTCCCCATATCTCTCCTTCTCTCTGTCTCTTTCTATCTGCCTATCTCTCTTCATATAAATATTAAGTAATTTATATATGTATATATAATGTATGTGTCTTAGTTATTATTGTATGACAACTTATAAAATGTAGTACCTTAAAAGACCCAATATTAATTACCTTTCAAGTTTCTTCATATGCTTTTCTGTTATTTTATTTAATGCCTCCTTTCACTGAGTGTAGTGAACAATGCAAATATTAGTTCTGCAATCTCAAGAATTTTCTGCTTCGGTAAAACAGTATTTTCCCAAGTGAGTTAAGTTTTGATGTCACCCTAAAATCAAGGAGAAAATATGTTATTAAATTGTTATATCATAAACTAGTTGGGGTATAACTGCATTTCTGGAATACTGGAAACCTGAAGATATATTGTTTGGCTTATCACCAAATATGGCCTCACACTTCACTGGACAATTATGACTGCACATCTGGACACTTAGCTTCCTAGGGAATGTAGTCTTGCTGATGCTAAGTTTGGCTTGAGAATAAAAAGGTCCCAGGTCCCCAAAGTATGTTAATATTTTATATAAAGGGTATTTTTTCTTCTTTACTTCTGAATGAGAAAGCGAGAAAAAGCTGCTGTAAGTAGGGCATAACCCCCTGTGGATATTATTCCACACAATCAAATGCTTGCTTTAGAGATTCTAGAAGACAAGGAAAACTGCATGAAGTATACTGCTTTACTTTTGCTTAGTGTGTCTTCCTTAGTTCTAAAAATGATGGTTTTCTTAGCTAACTGTATTGTTAGCTGTATGTAAGCCTATGTGTGCATGCATGCATGTGTTCCTGTGTATGTATGTCTGTGTGTTCATGGCAGTCAGTCTTTGTAAATCCAAACCTCAGCAGAAACATTGAAATAGATTTTTGGAAAGGTTAATAAGTCTATTAAAATAATAATCAACAATGATAATTATTCCAATAACCAGGCATTCTGGAAACTATCTAAAAAATGGTGATGTTAGAAGAGGAAACAAATAATAACCCCACAAACTATCCATTGCTTCTCTATTATCACTACTGGAAAAAAATAAACCATCTGCTTTTTCATAATGTAAAGACAAAATTAGAGTTCTGACAAAAAATCTCATCTAGACGCAAGTTTGTAAAGCTCAATAATATCTGGATTATTAGAAAATAAGTGGGTTAATTATACTTGTACCTACATAGATTGAGTAAAAATCATGATTTTAAAAATGAGCTTAGCCCTGGCCAGTGTGGCTCAGTTGGTTGCAGTGTCCTCCTAAGCATCAAAGGGTCACAGATTCAATTCCCAAACAAGGTACATACCCAGGTTGTAGGGTGTACAGGAGGCAACCAATTGATGTTTCTCTCACTCTGTGTCTCTTCTTTCCCCTCTCTCTAAAATCAATAAAAATATTCTCAGGTGAGGGTTAAGAAATAATAAAATTTAAATTTAAAAATGAGTTCACCTTTAACTCCACCCAAGGAACAGAATGGTAGTGGTTGGAAAGTATGACATTTACTTAATATTTTAATATGACATATTTACTTATTATTTTCATAATCCATAATACCTGAATGGAACTGAGGTTCCTATGAATTGCCACTATTACCATAATCTTAGATAACATGATGTCAATTTCTTTTTTTATTGCATTTCCATAAATCAATGTGATCATTTAGCTACTATATTTTCGTGCACCATTATTCAAATATTCTACAATATAGTTTTTAACTTTCTCTCCTTAGAACACAATATATTGGAAACAAAAGTAAATTAACTGATAATATAAGCACAAAAAGCCAGGCTGAACTAAAATACATCATATAACGAAATAGTGGTGAAACAGAAAAATTAATATTTGAGAAAGAAAATGTTGATAGAAAAAATAATGTAGAGAATTTCTATTAAGAAAAGATGTCCCAGTTAAAATAATTACATTACAAGATAATTAATTTTAAAGAGTAAGGATGGAATTAGCAATAGAATTAGAAGAGGAAGACAGGGAAGAAAATAAAAATAAAATTACTTCAACCGTGAGAATTGTCATTCGCAATAATGTTATAAATGGCACCTATGAAATTTAGCATTAATTATAATAAATGCACCGATTTCTCTTAGGCATTTTAAAAGGTCTCTGTCATTGTAGCTCAGTTGGATAGAGATTCACTGATACATCAAGGTTGCAGGTTTGATCCATGATCAGGGCACATACAAGAATCAACCAATGAATGCATAAATAAATGGAACAAGTAGATCTCTCTCTCTATCTCCCTTTCTCTCTTTTATTATAAAATTTAATTGCCTCAGTTTGGAGGATAGACGTATGAAATTGAAATTTCAGCAATGTGTGCCCCCTCTGAGGGCTCTAAGGGAGACTTCTCCCTTACCTCTTTAAAACTGCTGATGTTTGCTGGCAATCCTTGGTGTCACTTTGTAGATGCATCATTCTTGTCACTGTTCAGGCTGTCTTTTTCCTGTGTGTCTTCAAATCATCATCTTCCTCTATATGACTCTGTTCACAAGGTGTTCTCTTCTCTTATAAGGACACTGGTTATATTGAATTACCCACTCGAATATGAGTTTATCTTAACTCTTCTGCCATGACCCTATTTCCAAATAAGTTGATATTCTGAGTTACTTGAGGTTAAAGTTCAATGTATCCTTTTGGGGAAACACAATTCAACTTGTTACAGTGGATTTTTCTTCTTTTGCTATTGTAGGCATTCAAATTGTAGAAATTCTTGTGTTTACATATTTGTGTACATGTATGCTGTATTTTCTGGCATATAAGATAACTGGGCATATAAGATGATCCCCAACTTTTCCAGTTAAAATATAGAGTTTGGGATATATTCACCGTATAAGACTAGCCTTCCTCCAATGCACACCAAATAAAAATTAAAAAAAAACCATCAGATTTGATTTCAATATGGTAATTTTAATTATATATGGTAAATTTAACCTTATGACATGCAGGTTGTCTTATATGCAGGATAATACGGTAGGTATTTTTATCTAAAGTTGTAAAAAAAGGTATTTTGGGGTCAAATGATATGTACCTACCCTAACATTTCAGTAACATAGTTTTAAATTGTGTTCCTAAAATAATTTATTCATTTATCATCTCCTCAACAGTGCATGAGAGAGTCAGTTTCACCACCTCCTTAAGAACATGTATTATCATGTATTAAAATTTGTCCTCTGGTTGGCAAAACTTTATCCTAGTAAAGAGGCTGATATAATATTTTCCTTTTTGCCCTGAGATTAATTTGAGGTAGATCACAGACCTACATGTAAAAGTTAAAATTATAAAAATTTTATGAAAAAAATATAGGATAATGTTTTCATGACGAAGGTATTGACAATAGTTTCTTAGAACACAGAAGAGAATAAATGTAAATTTTTAAAATAATAGAAACTTTTTACATTAGAAAATTAAAAGCATCTATTCATCAAAAGATACTGTAAATGAAATTAATAGACTTCGTGAAAATAGTCAGCAAGCAGATATGTCTTAAATTAGTGGTAGCCATAATATGTAAAGAAGTCCTATAAATCAATAATTAAGATATATACATTAAAATTATAACATGAACAAAATATTTGAACTGACACTTCATAAAGAAAGATATATGAATGACTAAAATACACTTGAAAAAATGCTCAACATCCTTAATCATTGTAGGATATTTTGGAAATTATTAAGTAATTAAAATTAAAACCAAAATAGATACCACCATAAACCTAACAAAGTGACTAAAATTTAAAGGACTGGCAGTAACAAATGCAGGTGAGAATGTGAAGTGACCACAAGTTTCTTACACTGCAGTTGGGAGTGTGAAATGGCACACTTTTTGTAGAGTTCTGACAGTTTTTTTTTTAATAAAACTTAACAGATACCTACATTTGACCCAGTAGCACACATCTAGTTATCTACACTAATAAAAGAGAAATATGCAAATTGATTGTTCATTTGAGACACCCACCAGCCAATCACAGTGAGTATGCACATTGATCTAACAATCATGGTGGGTTAATTTGAATACTCTGGGGCCTAGCAGCTGGGGGAGGGGCGGAATGCTTGTGCCATCGCTATGATGACAACACAGGTTTCCCACCCCACCCCAGCTGCTCCTGGCCTCTGGGTAGCATGGGAAGGCGGGGCCAGAACAGAAAGGCAGTGCTGGCTGCCAGAGAAAGGAAGGCCCATTCTGCAAGAATCTTCATACATTGGGCTTCTAGTTTATTCAATAAAATGAAAACATATGATTGCAAAAGTCTAGTACTAGCATGATTATAATAGCTTTACTAATTTTAACCTCAAAACTAGAAACAGACCAGTTGCCCATCAATAGGAGTATAGATAAACAAACTATAGCATATTTGTACAGTGAAATGCTACTCCACAGCAAAAACAAAACAAAACAAAAAAACCATTGGCAAGATAACAACATGGATGAATCTCAAAAGCATTATGTTGAATTAAAGTAGACAGACAAAATGATACATGCCGATGGTTCTATTTATGTAAAATTCTATAAAGTACAAAATAATTCATAGTGACAAAAACAGATTAAGGGTTATAGAGGGAGGAATGGTTTTCAAAGTAGCATGAGGACACTTTTGTTGGTAAAGAGAATTTTCAGTATCTTGACTGCAGTAATGGAATACCATCAGATAGTATGTTTTAAATATGCATAGATTATTGCACATATATCGCATCTGAATAAACTTGTAAGAAAATGCCAACCAAAACTTGACCTCAAATTAATAAATAATGACAATGCTGAAGAGTTTAGGAGTAAATTACACTGATGTCTGCAACATCCTTAAAATTATATTATAAAAACAACATGAATTTATAGTTTGATAATGGCTAGATAAGTGGTAAAGTGTATAGAGAAAAATTATAATTGTAGAATATAGATGGAAGGTATATGTGTGCTCAAGATTATTTCAGATTTTTTATATGATTAAAAAATTTCATTGTAAAAACAGAATGACAAAACAAACAACGATTCATTATTTTAAAATGTTCAAAGTTAAGAATTTTGGCAACTCATAAGTATGGTCTATAAAAATAAAAGCATAATATTCTAATTAGACCTGATGACCTTATGGAGGAAGCTGAGGCTGTGAGGAAAGCCTGGGTCCAGTGTACTTGCATGCAGAGAGAAAGAAACCCGGGTCCTGGGTGCCAGAGGGAAGCTAGTGCAGGCAGCTGGGGGAAGAAAGGCCTACTCTTGCCCAAATTTTGTGCATCAGACCTCTAATATTGCATAAGCTCAGAAAATTAGACTTTTTTCTTTCATGATGTCATCTTAGGAAGGCATTAAAGTATTGTTTCTTGATTGATTTGGTAATTACTTTGGCCCAAAGAAATATTCAAGAAGATTGTTCTAAGAATACATCATTGTATACTGACAGAGAACTGGAAAACATTGACATTTCAGATGAGATCAGTCATATTTAGGGTGGTATGGCTGCAGATAACATTGACATTTCAAAACCTAAGACTTCAAGCACATCCAAATCCATCCTCTCTTCAAGGATAATATATTCATTAAAGGAAATATACAAAAAGTCACAACTTGTATTTCCATCAAGATGTGTCAACTGTAGTTTCTAAGAAACCATTGTATTTTGGCTTATCTCTTCAAACACTATGTCTCATCCTACCTAATAAAAGAGTAATATGCAAACTGACCATACCTCCAATATGCCCATGAGCCATGCCCACAAGCCACACCCACAACCCAATCAGAGGCAAATAAACCCCAACCAAGATGGCTGTGGCCACTGAGAGCAGGAGGGAGGCTTAGGTTTCCCTAGCAATGGAGGAAGGGAAGCTTTCCACCTTCCCTTGCCAACCTAGGTCTTCACTCAATGCTACAAAGTTTCAATTATAGAAGATACATAATCCTAACAGAAATGCAGCAGCCAGAGAGTTGGAGAGAGCAGAGGCGAGGGTTGCCCGGGTGATGGAGGAAGCCAAGCTTCTGCAGCCCTAGCACCTAGGCCTTGACTCTAGGCTACAAAGTTTCAATTATAGAATTTAAATAAACCCAAACAGAAATGGCTGTTGCCATGGAGCAAACAGAAGGCTTGGCTCTGCTCCAGGCTACAAAGTTTCAATTGTAGAACATAAATTAAATCCCAGATCCCAGGGCCTCCACTTAGGTCACTTGGGGGGGGGGCATTGCCAGCCTGCAAACCACCATAGGTAACTCGCTGAGGCCACCCCACACTCCAGGGGAACCCCCAACCTGATCTGGGACACTCTTCAGGGCAAATCATCCGGCCCCCTCCCATGCACCAGGCATCTATCCTATCTAATAAAAGAGTAATAGACAGATTGATCATCACTCCAACACAAAAGATGGCTGCCCCCATGTAGTCAACAATCCTTCCCCCATGTGGACACAAGATGACCCCCACAAGATGGCCAGCAGCAGAGGGTTGTTGGGAGGTTCCAGGCCTGCAAGGGAGGGCAGTTGTGGGTGATCAGGCCAGCAAGGAAGAGCACTTAGGGGTGACCAGGTCAGCAGAGAAGAGAAGTTGGGGGCAAACAGGCTGGCAGGGGAGCAGTTAGACATCAATTAGGCTGGCCGGGTAGTGGTTAGGAGGTGAACAGGCTGGCAGGCAGAAGTGGTTAGGGGCAATCAGGGAGGCAGGCAGGTGAGCAGTTGGGAGCCAGCAGTCCTGTGAGAAGGATGTCCGACTGCCCGTTTAGACCCGATCCTACTGGGATCAGGCCTAAACGGGCAGTTGGACATTCCTTGAGGGGTCCCAGATTGGAGAGGGTGCAGGCTGGGCTGAGGGACACCCTCCGCCCCCTGTGCATGAATTTAGTGCACTAGGCCTCTAGTCTATAATAATAAAAGCTTAATATGCTAATTTGACTGGATGAAGCCTGGGTTGCAGCCATGGGATTGAGGCAGCCATGGAGGCTGCGAGGGAGCGAGGTTCGAGCTAGCCACCATGGTTACTAAGGCTTACTCTTGCATGAATTTTGTGCATCAGGCCTCCAGCTTTCTGCCATACAGTGGACACTAAATGCACATTTGTGTGTGTTTTTCTATTGTTGTTAGTTTATTTAGTTTTAATTTTTATTGAATTTATTGGTTTCAACTTGTTTAATAAAGTTATATACGTTTGAAGTGCACAATTCTATAATACATTTATACACTGTAATACTACTTGGCCATAAAAATAAAGAAATCTTACATTTTATGGTAAGATGGATCTGGAGTGTATTATGCTAAGTTAAATAAACCAGGCTGAAAAAGACAAATACCATATGATTTCATTTATATGTGGAATCTATTGAACAAAATAAACTAACAAACAAAAATAGAAACAGACTAATATACAGAGAACATATGGACAGCTGACAGACAGGAGGGGTGTTGGAGGCTGGGTTAAAAAAATCCTGAAGGGTTTGCGTCAAGCACATTTGTTGAATTCATAAATGAAATAATTAATCTTTTCTTATTTTATATTTAGGTATTCCTTTCCCAGAACAATATCATGCAATTCTATGAGCATTTTGAGAGGACATTCATAGGCATGATATCTATCTAGGTAAAATTGGTATAGAAACAAGACGTGATTTGAAATTAACCAGTTTTATATCTATTTCTTATTTCTACCATTTACTTGATATGTAGTTTTGATTAAAATGGTAATTCTTTCTGAATTTCATTGTTTTCTGGAAAATGTGGGTGAATGATATTTCTTATAAAATGGCCATCTGAAAAAAATAAAATGGCCATCTGAATTAAGCAAAATATGAAATAATCTGCTCTATCATGTATGAAATCTTTGAGGGATATGATATATCATGCTTCTTTCTGGAAATCAAAATCTTGATTTGAAAGTCAAATGAGGACAGGCCAGTTCAATTACGTATTTAAGATAATATTTGAATGGTATGTTTAACTAACAGATTTATAAAGACATCAAAAGATTTGTTGGAACTAATAAAACCTCCATTAAAGAGAAATAGCTTAATCTGGTCTTACAAACAGCAAGAGTAAATATCTTTCAGTCAGGTTTCATTGACTTTCTCCTTAACCTAATATAACTAAAAGCTGAGATTCTCTTATGATAGTCTTGATTCTTTGTTTCTTGTCTTTTTTCAAGCATGTTCTGTTGATGACTCTTCTAGGATATTCTCATTCTATGTTATTCTTCCCTCAGCTAAGGTGTAAGTATCCTGATATATTTATCTCTATGTGGCTTTATATATTTTTTTCTTTTCTGTATTAGAACTTGGTGTCTTATGTACACATGCCATATACAATAGTTCACCTAAACAGAAAGCATTTTTTCATCTGCTGTGCCATCTGAAGGAATTTTTTAAGCCTTTTGATAGGAATAGGTTATTTTCTTATTGTGGTCTAAAATGAAATCTATAATGCCTTCAGGATGGAACATAAACACCACCATATATTCTCTGTAAAACCAGTAACTATTTATCCCTGGCGATAGCAGCTAAGCTCTTGCTCCTGTTTAACTATTTCTTACCTACTATTACTTAGTCAGTCATAAATTAAAACCATCTAGCAGAATACTTATTAAATAGCAAGTAGTCAATAAATATTATCTCCCTCTCCTGCCTGTCAGCATATGGCTGGGTATATGCTAGATATAAAACTTAAGGTTTTATGTTTCATGATAATTAAAAGTTGACATAAAAGGAGAACAAAAATCCATAATGAAAAGCATACCAATAAAAACAAAATATAGAAAATAAATTATTGTAAAATATTAACATGTCTATTATAACATTTTCTCAATAATTACAAGTATATACAAAAGTATAATGTATCTCTGCTCTACTTACAATTTAAGCAAGACATAAAGGCTATAACATTTCAAAGGTCTTGCTTCTGTCTAAACATCCTTGATCTTGTCACAGAGTGATCTTTCTAAAATGCAGATCTTATCATTTCACTGACCTGTTTAAAATTCCTCAGGGGCATCCCTTAGCCTATAGGATAAAATACAATAGAATTGGAATGACAGAAGCTCCTTAACAGTATAAAATTCCCAGCATCTTCAGTATTCTTTCTACAAGCCCTCATCATTGATCCCCCCATTCATCCATAATGACTAAATTTGTTTTCCAACAAGATGTTGCTTTAAATATAATTGTTTCTTCTGTTAGGTTTACCACCTGAACAAATTCTGGCTCAAGAATGAAAAAAAAAAGTTATATTTCAAAAGTTATAACTTCCCCAATTAGAGTATCCAATCTCTCCTTTATAGTGCCCCATTACACATAAATTGTTCACTTGTATGATAACACATAAAACAAATAACTGTAATTGAAGTGGTAGTAAATTATAATCACTGCTTTAAACTCATACAAATATGAGGGCTGGGAACTTTAGAAATGGTTTATCTTCTAACGGTCATAATCATTCCCACCATGCCTCTTTTGGATATCCAGGATACCATTCTGTTTTGGGAGCCTTGCAGCTATAATATCACTGAAAGAAATTTGTCCATATAGGAATATGAAACAGGGATGAGCAAGTTAATCAATCATGAGTAGTTCTTATTTCCACTGGCAATTTCAGACAGCTGTCATGGATGGCTCCCAATAGTGATAGAAACAACAAATGTGACTATTCATCACAGCTGAGTACCACTTCACATTTGTGTAGCTTTCTGGTACTGTAAACAAGAGTGCCCAGTAGACTTTCTGCACCTAATCTCTCCCATCCTTCCTCCAACAGGTTTGATTCCTTCCTTGCCAGCTCCTACAGTCCTACTTAGTCTTGTTGTATAAACTATTCCTCTCTTCCCCAGCTCAGGGACCCTGCTCCTATCTCTTTCTAAAGATGAACTAATCTAAGCTTTTATTGATGCTTTCTCTGATCTTTCGAAGTGATATTAACTAAAGGTTATTTCAAATATCAGGCCTTTTTTAAATTTAATAAATCTTTATTGTTCAGATTATTACAATTTTCCTCCCCCACTCCATAGTTCCCCTCCACCTTGTAGCCACCCCACCCTCTGCCTTTACTTCTTTCCACTGTCCTCATCCATAGGTGTATGATTTTTGTCCAGTATCTTCCTACACTTCCCACACCCCTTGCCCCCCAAGAATTGTCAGTCCATTATTTTCCTATGTCCCTGATTCTATTATATTCACCTATTTATTCTGTTCATCATATTTTGTTAATCTTTATTGTTCAGTTTATTAATTACATTGTTCCCTTTTTTTCACCCTATAGTTCCCCTCCACCTGGTACCCATCCCACCCTCCCCCCTCACCCCCTCCACTGTGCTCTCCCACAGTTGCATGATTTTTGTCCACTCTCTTGCTGCACTTCCCACACCCCCTTTCTCCCTAAGAGTTGTCAGTCCATTCCCTCTCTATGTCCGTGATTCTGCTACATTCACCAGTTTATCCTGTTCATCAGCTTACTAATTCACTTGATTTTTAGATTCATTTGTTGATTGATGTGTATTTGTTGTTCCTAATTTACACTTTTATCTTTTTCTTCTTCCTCTTCTTAAAGAATATCTTTCAGCATTTCATATAATATTGGTTTGGTGGTGATGAACTCCATTAGCTTTTTCTTATCTGCGAAGCACTTTATCTGACCTTCAATTCTGAATGATAGCTTTGCTGGATAGAGTAATCTTGGTTGTAGATTATTACTGTTCATCACTTTGAATATTTCTTGCCACTCCCGTCTGGCCTGCATCGTTTCTGTTGAGAAATCCACTGACAATCGTATGGGCGCTCCCTTATAGGTAACCATCTGTTTTTCTCTTGCTGCTTTTAATATTCTCTCTTTGTCTTTTGCTCTTGGCATTTTAATTATGATGTGCCTTGGTGTGGTCCTCTTAGGGTTCCTATATATTGGGGTTCGGTGCACTTCTTGGACTCCTAAGTCAATTTCTTTCACCAGGTGTGGGAAGTTTTCGGTCACTATTTCTTCAAATAGGTTTTCATTGTCTTGCTCTCTCTCTTTTTCTGGCACCCCTATAATTCGGATGTTGGCATGTTTGAGGTTGTCCCAGAGGCCCCTTACACTATCTTCAATTTTTTGGATTCTTTTGGATTCTTGCTTTTTCAGCTGAGTGGATTTTACCTCTTTGTATTTCACATCTTTAACTTGGTTCTTGGGGTGCTCCAGAGCACTTTTAGGTCTTTGTATAATATTTTTTATTTCAGTCAGTGTATGCTTAATTTCTGGTTGGTCCTTTTTCATATCCTTGAGAGTCTCCTTTATATCCTTGAGGGTCTCCTTCATTTCCTTGTAGGACTCATTCATTTCCACGTTGGTCTTGATAATTTCCTTGCAGGTCTCATTCATATCCTTGAGGGTCTCGTTCATTTCCACGTTGGTCTTGATCATTTCCTTGCAGGTCTCGTTCATATACTTGTAGGACTCATTCATTTCCTTTGTGCTCTTGCTTATTTCCTTATAGGCCTCGACCTTTTGTTGGAGACTCTTGAAAAACTCTATAACCGTGGTTTTGAATTCCATGTCCAGTCGTTTTTTTCCCTCCATTTCTTTCACATCTGATTTCTTTCCATGTCTCTGCATGGTGGCTGCTTCCCTGAGTTGGTCAATTAGCTTTGTGTGGTAGACTTCCTACTAGGGACAGTGGTTCAGTCTCCCCAGTTACCTGAGTTGGATATGGATTGAACAGTCTTGCTGAAGTTAAGCTCAGGTTAATCATTGTTAGCACTTGGAGGCGTTGACCTCCAGGCCAATTGTCTGTGAAGCTCAGCTGTGCTCAGGTTGGATGGGCGGAGTCTCTGGGCCAAGCAGACAACGTTAGCTCCGCCCTGTGCAGCTCCAGGGACCCTGCACCGGGGGCAATGGCTGCCAGCACCTCTGAGAGAGAGCCGCTGCTGAGCTCCACTGGCTGCCGGGGAATTCAGACTCTCCGAAAATGACTCTGCACACCCAATGTCTCACCCAGGGTCGTAAAACAAAGCAGACTGACGGTTTTCTGAATGAGAGACAAGCCGCAGAGCGCTCTCTACACGGTCATGCAGCTGAGCTCTTCGCGCGCAAGCTGCCTTCTCCACAAGCCGGCAGACCCGGCAGCACCCGAGCTTCGGCGTGCCCTCCCACTGTCCAGTTTTCACCCCGTATGATAGTGGGTTCCCTGGAATTCACCCAGAGCCGGAGAATCAGTCCAGTGGGATGTCTTTGTCTCCCCATTCGAGAAAACTGGCTGGTTTTCAGCCGCCCACCCTCTCCGCGGCGAGCGCTCCAAACCTCTGTCCGTGCGACTCTTTCAACTCTGTCTGCCGCCACTCCTCCGAGTCACAGTGTCTTATCTTCACTTTTATTTGTGGAATTTTCACTCGGCCAGCTTTCTGGTGATTCTGGAAGGTGTTTGTTCTTTCGTTAAGTTGTAGTATTAAAATTGCTGAGTATGACGGCAAGATAGGTGTTTTACCTATGCCGCCATCTTGGTTCCTCCCAATCTGTTCATCATATTTTTAGTTCACTCGATTTTTAGACTCACTTGTTGATAGACATGTATTTATTGTTCATAATTTTTATCTTTACGTTTTTCTTCTTCTTCCTCTTTTTAAAGAATGCCTTTCAGCATTTCACATAATACTGGTTTGGTGGTGTTGAACTCCTTTAGCTATTTCTTATCTGTGAAGCACTTTAGCTGACCTTCAATTCTGAATGATAGCTTTGCTGGTTATAGTAATCATGGATGTAGGTTCTTTTTATTCATCACTTTGAATATTTCTTGCCATTCCCACCTGGACTTCATAGTTTCTGTTGAGAAATCAGCTGACAGTCATATGGGTGCTTTCTTGTAGGTAACTAACTGTTTTTCTCTTGCTGCTTTTAATATTCTCTCTTTGTCTTTTGCTCTTGGCATTTTAATTATGATGTGTCTTGGTGTGGTCCTCTTTGGATTCCTTTTGTTTGTCGCTTCCTGTACTTGTAAGTCTATTTATTTCACCAGGTGGGGGAAGTTTTTAGTCACTGTTTCTTCAAATAGGTTTTAAGTATCTTGTTCTCTCTCTTTTTCTGGCACCCCCATAATTCGGATGTTGGTATGCTTGAGGTTGTCCCAGAGACCCCTTACTTTATCTTCAATTTTTGGATTCTTTTTGATTTTTGCTTTCCCAGCTGAGTGGTTTTTGCTTCTTTGTATTTCAAATCTTTGAATTGATTCTTGTGGTCCTCTAGTCTGCTTTTAGGTCTCTGTATAATATTTTTTATTTCAGTCAGTGTATGCTAAATTTCTAGTCGGTCTTTTTTCATATCCACGAGGGTTTATTAAATTTATCATCCTTTTCTAAGAACCTCTTAAAAAACCTTATAACCATGGTTTTGAACTTTATGTCCAGTTGTATTTTTTCCTTCCATTACTTTCAATTGTGACCTGTTTCCTTGTCTCCGCATTTTGGCTGCTTCCCTGAGTTGGACAAGTAGTTTTGTGTGGTAGGTGTCATCTAGGGGATAGTAGCTCTGCCTCCCTAGTTACCTGAAGTGGATATTCTTGGTGCACCCCTTTATGGGCAGCACTGTCTTGTTGTAGTTAAGCCTAGATTGTTGTTGGTATCACTGAGAGGGTTTGACCTCCAGGCCAATTGGCTGTGAGGATCAGCTGTGTCTATGCTGGGAGAGCCTCTGTGTTCCGCTTGGATGGGGCAGAGTCTCAGGGCTAAGCAGTCAGCCTTGCTTTCCTATCAGCCCCGCCCTAAGCGGTGCCTGTGTCCCTGTGTCCCATGGCAATGGATGCATACACCTCTGAGAGAAAGCTGCCCTTGAGTCCTGTCCACTGCCAAACAGTTCAGTTTCTCCTCAAATGAGTCTTGGACACCCAAATTCTCACCCGGAACTGGAAAGCAATGCAGTATGGAGGTTTTGTTTTCCTCCTGAACAAGAGAGTCAGCCACATGCCCTATCCCCGAGCTTCCGCATCTCTGCAGCCCCCGAGTCTCAGTGTTCCCCCTCCTGACAGTCCAGTTTCACCCCCGATGAGTCTGGGTTCCCTGAGACTCACCCACAACTGGGGATCAGTGCAGTGGGGAGCCTTTGACTTCCTCCCAGTTCAAGAAAACCAGCTGGGTATTCAGCCGCCTGCCCTTTCCACTCACATGCATCTCCACATCTCTATACCTCTGTCTCCATGTCTCCGCAACTCTGCTCTCCACACCTCCTTTGGGTCTCAGTGTCCTTTTATCTTTTCTTCTAGTTGTAGAATTTCCACTCAGCCAGCTTTCCAGTGGTTCTGGATGATGTGCATTTTGTCTTTTAGTTATAGTTTTGAAATTGTTGCACAAGGCAATAGTATATGTGTTTACCTATGCCGCCATCTTGGTTCCTCCCAAATATCAAGCCTTTGATTGTCAAGTTACTTTTATCAAAGTAAGCCCTTATTTTAAAAATGAAAGTTTTGGCTTCCAAATTGATTGTCTGTGATCTAGATGTTGTTTGCATGTTTGTTTTGTGAGAGTGTGTGTGTATTTTGAGAATAAAAAAAACCTTAATTTTTCTTACATCAATATGATTTCTTTATGACTAAGAAAGAGGACCACATATCTGAAAGAGCGTAGACATTAATATTTCAAATTTTCTCAGTAGCTGGATGTTTTGTTAGATATTTTAAGAAGAAATCAAGCAAAGGAATAATAGCATTCCTTTATAAAAATAAAACAACTATTCTAATGGAAGACATAATAAAATGTATATTTCTTTGATAAACTAAATTATATACTCAGTTTCATTCAATTTTTCAATAACCAGTGATTTGATTAAACTTCATTTCAATGACAGTACATTAAACCAGGCCTGTTATTTTAAGTCTCATTTAATGTGCTGTCTTCAAATCCCCTTCTGCTCTTCATGTCTGGACAAATCTTACATATAGGTGATATCCATTTATTCCCTCTAATGGTGTTAGGGTTCAGCTTCTGGGATTCAGACAGATAATTATTATCAGTGAAAATCCATTAACTTCAACCATGTAATTTATTTTAGATGGGCCTTTGAGAAATTAAATGAAAAAAGTTTGATCATATTTATGCTTATTTCCAAATAATTAGGCAAGAGAATGAAACATCTTAAACCCACTGGTGTTGTTATAAACTTACATCTGTTCAACTGATGATTTAAAAACACCTCTTTTTTATTATCTTCTTTACTGATTCTTAAAAGAAAACTTTTATACTTTTAAAAGTTAGTTAATTTTGTGCCAAGTTTTAAACAGCAGTATTATCCTAAATTGGCCATACAGGCATAAATAAGACCTGTATCTTTATTGTTATTTATTAATATTCATATTTACTTTTAATTGTATCTTAACCATATGTGTATTTTTAAAAGAGTGCTATTAAATATCAGAAAATGCTTGATGAAGCTATTAAAGCATCTTTATGATTCAGTTAATTTTGCTCTCAATTGTAAATATTCAACAGGTATTCTCAAATGAAAAACTATCAGTTTTTTTATCATGTTTACAGCAATACACAATTTGATGCTTGATTAAGAATCTGAAATTAGAATTCTTATTTCAAAAGTTATTATTTTTCTCATATTAGCAAATCACATTTGTTTATCAAAGTTTAGAGAACATGTTTAGTTCAAAGCTTTTATTTTATACTAACATTTAAAAGGCAAATAAATATGCCAGGTAGATACGTTAATAGTGTCATAACTTTCAAAGAAAACACTTACTGGATTTTATTTTATTATTTAACTTAGATTTCCTAACTTTGTTATTAATAAAAGTTACTAAAGTCTGTTATGCTTATATATTTCAATTAATTTAAATAAAACATCAGCTGCCACTAATATTATTTTGGATCACAATTACACTGTTAAAGTCAGTGTAAATAAGATAAATTACAAATAGCCAGAGTTTAGAAGTCGACAAGTATTTTCCTTAAAATTTATTTATGTTGATCACATATTCTAGAGAAAAATATTTACATTTTCTTAAAAATATATTTTATACCCTTTGTAAAACCTCCTCATTCCTTTAACATGTTTGTGCTAAGAGTGTTGAAGAACCATTGAGTTACCTAATTTAGTAAGTATAATATCTGTTTTACTTCAGCCCATTATCCCCATGAAATGGATATTACTATGTAGGAGCTTCAATGAGTATTTTTGGGGTTGTTCTAAGAAAACACAGAACACATAAATAATGGCTCAATGATGACTGTTTCTGCACAAAGCTCACAATATTGTGGTTTATCTTATAAAAAACAATATTTTTGTCACTGAAAATCAAATTATTCCATTAGAAAGACTAAGAAGTCACTGAAAACCAAATTATTCCATTAGAAAGACTAAGAAGTCACAATGATAAGATAAAGTTGACAGAACTAAAAAAGCCCAATACAAAAATATACTCTTTTTCTGAAACATGCCTAGCTCTCTTGATTCAAGGCAGGCACAGGCTTTATACCAGCCACATGGTGATATGATGCCACCATACAAAATTTTTAATTCATTCTGTAGGCTAACAATTTAAAATACATCATATTCCTTCAGACTTATAAAATTTAATCTATCAATAATCCTAGCTATTTTCTTAATGCACTAGCTAGTTCCCCCTTATCCAGTTTCAAATTCCAAACTTTTAGGATCAACCATGGTCCAAAAATATTAATGGACAATTTCAGAAATAAACAATCCATAAGTGTTAAATTACATTCTGTTTTGAGTAGCAAGATGAAATTTTGCACTATCTCACTCTTTCCTGCCTGGGATGTGAATCATCCATTTGTCCAGTGTATCCTCAATGTACATAGAGTACAGTAAGATATTTTGAATGACAGGAAAACCATATTCACATAATTTTTGTTATAGTACATTGTTATAATTTGTCTATTTTATTATTAATTATTGTCAATATCATATTGTGCCTAATTTATAAATTAAACTTTATCATAAGAATGTATGTATAGGAAAAACACAATATATATAGATTTCAGTACTATCTGCCATTTTAGCCATCTATTGGGAGTTTTATCTCTTGTAGATAAGGGTAGACTACTATAGTGATGTATAGCAAACTAACCCAAAACTCACTGGACAATAAAAATAAGCACTTATATCTAATGGAACTGAAGTTTCTCTGGGGATCATTTGGTCTATTTTGGGCTTGATTGAGTTTGACTCCCATTTTCAGGTAAGGTTAAGGCCTATCTTATATATCCCCTCTTGATCTAAAGACTTGTGCATAATAAGAAAGCACCCCTAATATGTAATATGGAAACAAGGATGTGCTCACATTCAAAAGAGGAAAAATGGGAGGCACATAACATCATCTGGTTTATAATAATTCTTAAATCCTTCTGACAAATGTTGCAAATAATTCTACCTGGAGATAAGGAATATTCTTAATGAAGTCCTTGTTATATTTCCTGGAAATGGGTCCTCACTCCATTGTTCTCTGTGGCACTTAGCTACATCAAGATTCTCCCTCTTCAATTATCTTGGTCTACACTGAAGTGGGCATTGAAAAATATTACCTTTTTGGTTTAAAATATTTTTATTGACTGTATTGGAGTGGCACTGGTTCACAAAACCATACAGGTTCCAAGTATACATCCCAACAAAACATAATCTTCACACTACATCATGAGCCCATATCCCCAAGCAAAATCTCTTTCCATCCCCATTTATGCCCCCCTTTGCACACCTCCAACACCCTGCACCCTTTCATTCTGGCTATCACTAAACTGTTATCTGTGTCTATGTGTTATAGATATATATCTATGTCTATGTCTATGTCTATGTCTCTGTCTCTGTCTCTATCTCTATCTCTATCTATTTATCTATTTATCTATTTATCTATCTATATCATCTATCATCTATACACACATATATAGTTTTTTGCTTATTCCATTCACCTTCTTTTATCCAGGCCCTCAGCCCCCTTCTCTCTGACAGCTGTCAGTCTACTCTATGTATCCAACATAAAAATGTTTTTTGAGTTTCTTTACTACCAATGGAAATTTAGATGTGCAACAATCTTTTTTGACATATAAGAGTGTGCCTAATTTGGATTTTCTTTGTACTTGCTTTATTATATGGAAACTCGATGAGTAAACTATATTCACCATAATTTTGCTTATCAAACCATCTCACTCTGCAGCTTCTAGCAAGTATTTATCCCTCACTTATTCATCTGTGAAATGTTTGGCATTTTGGATGATTTAGGGTGGTTTCATCTGAGCTTGGCTCCAGGCCTTAGATTGAGTTGAGGTCCACTACACATGCCTGTAATTCTTGAGATACTAGCAGATTATTTGGGCTAGCTTGGTAGGCTCTTTTCATGGAGATGGCAAAAGATCAAGAGGGGATGATCAAATATAAAAGATCATTCCAAGCCTCTTCTTTTGTCATATTCACTCAAATTACATTTGCCAAATCAAGTCACACAGCCAAAACCATTTTGAGTTTTAGAGAAGCTAACTAAAGATGGGGATCATGATGGTAGCATTTACAAAAAAGTCACAATGCCCTAGTGTATTTGATTTCTGTTTCATTATTTGCTTGAACTTAAAAAGTTGAAAATTACTAAGGTTCAATATTGGGCAAAGTTTAATGCACATTAATAATCCATCATACATTTATAGCAATTTATCATTTATAATGAATCTGCATACATTACATGTCATATTATCATTATAACAATTTACTAAAGTAGATTAAACTGGTGCAATCATATAATTTTACCAATGAGTAACTTAGACACATGACCAGAATGTGGCAGTTAGGATTCAGATCTTCTGAGCCACTATTTGTTTTCTATATAGCACATTGCTTTTTCAGTAGGAATTTCCAGAAAAAATAACCTCTTAAGGGAATAACAATAATGGTAAATAATAGAAAGGCTGCAATGGAAAAGTTTGTTTCTTCCTTGCTAGTCTGTATCATCATGGCTGGTTGTCCAATTGCCTTTTCGTGCTAGTTTGATTCCATAGCAGTAGGCACAATGCTGGGATTTCTATTTCATCTCTTAGAGTTACGATAACCTCTTGATTCTTAGTTTCCAATTTGTATATTTAACCCTGATTTTATTTTGATTGTAAATACACTTGTTTTGTTTTTTTTCACTGTAAGCCATCTATTCTTCTGCTTGGTCATAACATGGCTACATAGACGAACACGTACAAATTTTGGACTTCTTAATCTGAATCAATATAGGACAGGAGAATATTGTTGTATAATGTTGACAAAGGTAAAACACCACATTTTAGATGTTTTCTATTGATTTATTTTTGAATAAGAGAATAAGAAACAGCTGAAAATATCTATTGATTAATGGGCCAAACTAACATCCCATCTGTACTAGGATAATTCATTTCACAAAGAATTATTTTAAATTTGTTCATAGTGTTTGGAAAGACACATTTTTACTGTCCTTGTCTTATAGAATTCACAGTTAGCTTAGGAAACCATCCTGAGCCATGTTATTTTATCTTTTTGCCACTTGAATAACCAGTATACTTTTCTATCAATCAAAAAAAATAATTTATATTTCACTGTACAGGAATATATTTTACTGCATATTTTTGTGGTGCTTATATCCTCATGAAATTAAGCATTCAATAATAAAATAACTTAAAGCAACTTATTCAACTCACTTATTAACAAAATTCTGATTGAGAGATTTTGTAAGAAATAGAGGAATTGGAGGAACCAAGATGGCGGCATAGGTAAACACCTATTGTGCTGCCCGTGCAATAATTCCAAAACTACAACATAACAACAAAACAAACATCATCCAGAATCACCGGAAAGCTGGCTGAGTGAAAATTCCACAAATAAAAATAAAGGTGGGACACTGAGACTCAGAAGAGCAGCAGAGCGCAGCCTTGAAGATACGCCCGGAGAGAGGTTCGGAGCCGTGAGCGTGCGCGGGCTGTAGGGCTGGCAGCAGCAATCCCGGCTGGATTTCTCAAATGGGGAGGGTGGAGACATCCCATTGCACAGATTACCCAGTGCCAGGCGAGGTCCAAGGTCCAGGGTACACACCCTAAAAGCCAGGAGCTGCAGAGGTCTCTGAGTTTGAGGAGAATGCGTGTAGCTTGGAACAGCAGTTTGCATGTAAAGTGCACGACAGCACAGAGACGTGACTTGCTCCCTCGTTCGGGGGACCACCGGACTGCTTTGTTTTACAACCCTAGGCAAGACTTTGGGTGTGCAGACTCATTTGGGGAGAGGCAGAGTTGTCTGGCAATGAGTGGAGGGCAGCAGGGGCTTTCTCTTGGAGGTGCCTGTAGCCATTACCACCCGACACAGAAACCCGCACGCCGCATAGGGCGTAGCTGACACCCTGATGCTGCCTGCTCAGAGACTCCGCCCATCCAACCTGAACACAGTTTCCCTTCACAGCCAATTGGCCTGGAGGTCAAACCCTCCTAGGGCTAACAACAACAAGCTGGGCTTAAATTCAAAAAGACTGTACAACCCATAAAAGATTGCAGTAAGAGTATCCACCTCAGGTAACTGGGGAGGCTGAGCCACTGTCCCTTAGAGGATATCTACCACACAAAGCTATAGGACCAATTCAGTAAAGCAGCCACAATGCAGAGAAATGGAAAGAAATCAGGTGTGAAAGAAATGGAGGAAAAAAAGACGACTAGACATAGAGGTCAAAACCACAGTAATAAGGTTTTTCAAGAGGCTCCTAGAAAAGGCCAATGAACTTAATGAGAACTATGAGGAAATAAACAATACCTATGAGGAAATGAACAAGACCTATGAGGAAATGAATGGGACCTACAAGGAAATTAATGAGACCTACAAGGAAATGAACAAGACCTATGAGGATATGAATGAGACCCTCAAGGATATGAAAAAGGAACAACTAGAAATTAAACATACACTGACTGAAATAAAAAATTTATACAAAGACTGGACTGAAAATTCTTGGGGAGAAAAGGGGTGTGGGAAGTTCAGCAAGAGACTGGACAAAAATCTTGCAACAATGGGAGAGGACAGTGGGGGGTGAGGGCGGAGGGTGGGATGGGTACAGGGTGGAGGGGAGCTATGGGGGATAAAAAAGGGGGAGCAATGTAATTAAACTGAACAATAAAGATTAAGAATAAATAAATAAGAAAAATGGAAAAAAAAAGGAAATAGAGGAATTGGAGAAGAACCAAACCGTGATATAGGCAAACTCCTGTACTTGCTGCCTCTCACAACCACATCAAAATTACAACTAAAATACAGAAAAATCATCATTAAGAGTGACCTGAAAGTTGGCTGAATGGATGTCTTACAACCATAGACATAAAGAGGAAAGCACACTGAGACTGGTAAATTAAAAGTGAATGAAAGCAGTCATACAACTTAACAAAAAGAAGATAAAAAATCTAATTGAAAAATGGGCAAAGGATCAAAATAGACACTTTTTGAAAGAAGACATAAAGAAGGCCAAAAGATATATGAAAACATGCTGAAAGTCACTAATCATCCAAGAGACGCAAATCAAAACGATAATGAGGTACTACCTCAAACCTGTTAGAATGGCTGTCATCATCAAATCAATAAATGACAAGTGCTGGAGAGGATGTGGAGAAAAAATAACTCTCTTGCACTGCTGGTGGGAATGCAGACTGGTGCAGCCACTGTGGAAAACAGTATTGTGTTTCCTCAAAATCTTAAAAATAGAACTCCCATTTGACCCAGTAATCCCACTTCTAAGACTATATTGCTAGAAACATCAATAAGAAAGGATATATGCACCCCTATATTAATAGCAGCATAACTTATAATACCTAAGATTTGGAAACAGGCTATGGACCCATCATCAGATGAATGGAGTAAAAAACAGTGGTACATCTATACAATGGAATACTATGCTGCTGCTTCAGAAAAAGAACTCTTCTATTTGCAACAGCATCATGCTAATAGAAATAAGTCAGTTGGAAATAGATAAATATCACATGATCTCCCTTATTTGTGAAATATAATGAACAACATAAACTGATGAACAAAAATAGAGGAAGAGGGGAAAATATTTTAGAATATAACAGAATAATCTTATTTGCATATTTTAATATTTCCTACAACTTTTGTGATATCATACTATGTTGGTACAGTTTTGATAATATTATTATACTTAAACTCATTTTTATTGAAATATTAATGTTTATTGCATGTAATATATTGAAGATAGCTTTTTCTTGAATAATTGATGTATATTGCATGTAAGACTATTATATTTTAAATCATTTTTCTTGATATATTAATGTTTATTGCATGTAACATTTTTATATTTAAAATAATTTTTATTGAAAAAAATAAATTTTCACTTCTAAAAAAAAAGAGTGAATGAAAGCCAGGTGATGAATAATTTAAAAAAATAATGTCATAAAAGGTTCAGCAAAATAAGCCACAGAATAGCAACAAATGAACATTAAGGAAATGTCTCCTTTGCTTGCTACTCTTACTCATAATAGATTTTCCTATGTGCATCCTGAACATTTCTACTGAAGAATAAATTCAAAGAAAGTTAAAATTTGTGATTGCTTGAACAGATGACTAAAAGTCACACTGTAACTTCTGAAGTCTAAGGTTAAATAAATTTAAAGTGAGATTGCTGCTTTATAAAATTGGTTTGAGAATGATTTGAGGGGGTTGAAGATAAGTGAAGCCTAAGGCTGATTTGATAAATAAATGTTGGGGAGCTGAGCCTGAAGTCAAATGAAATACCTAAGGAATAAAACAATAAAATAGCACTGTGACGTTATTTTTTCCAAAAAGCTATCAAAAACTAAAAGGGAAAAAAACCTACTCAAGGTGCAAGGGTTACTAGTATGCTATATTGGAAGTACATATAAATATATTCTCTCAGCCTCCTGGTCAGCTTGGTTCCAAATGTATGGAACAATGCATTTTCAGAATCTTTTGAAGATGCTCTGTGCTTTTTTACTACCTATCTCAGCATTCTCTATCTAATATATACTCTTCTGCCATTCTGTTTCAGATATTTCTAAAGAATTCTTCTACTCAAAATAAAACAGAATCTGGGTTTTAAAAGATTCTCTTTTCAGAGTATACCCTTTTTCTAGTCCTAGTTATTCACATATAAATGCTTCTCAGATTGATGACATCAGAGTAAAGTTCTTCTCAGAGAAATACGTATTCATACCTATCATATAGAAAACAGTGTTCTATTTATTGCAGAGAATATAAATATAAAATAAATGATACCTAGTCACTATTAAGTTACTATATATAAGAACAAATATAAAGTGCACTATACCATTATTTGTAATTATCAGTTAAATCTAACAACACCCCTATATGTCAGTTACTATGATGATTATTTTATAGTCATATTAAGAAACATAAAGTCACACCTTTTCTAAGAGATGGAACCAAGATTAAAATGTAATCTGTTGAGGTCCTGAATCAGCACTCTTAAATGCTTTTCAGTTTTGGTTTACAGCTAGTGTGGATAGGAGATGAATATGACAGAATCATAACACAGAATGACAAGTACAAAGCATAGGCCTATTACTGAAGGAATTTAACTGCTATAATAAAGTAACATTAGTATCAAATACCCAATTTGGCAAAGTGCTGACATGCCAATTGAGCAGGAAATTCAGCCCTTTTATAAGTATTAACCCTTTTAAATATTTAACAGGATTCCTGTTCCTTACACATTCCCATCCTCTTTCAGGCTCAGATGAGACTGCCTTTTTGCAGCAACTGGCCGCCTAAGGCCTCCCTTCTAGGTTTCATTTGTTTGTGCTCTTGCATAAATTTCAGCCTTGGACAGTAACAGTTTCTGATCACAATGTTGAAGCCCTCACCAAAACACAAAGATGAGGTTCTGACCAAGTTATTCATGCCACAAACCCCTTATTTTATTCACATCCACCATTTGTCACTAGAGCATATTTCTGATGATTGTCCATAATGGAAGTTATTTGAGAAGTCACAACAGAACATGGTTTTGTTCAATCAGAAGGACCCCACAGCAAAACTGGCAGTATCCCAATTGACCTAGTCCTTATTTTTAATATATTTTTGAACCTTTAAAAGATATTTTGCCCAGCTAGTGTGTCTCAGTGGTTGAGCACTGACCCGTGAACCAGAAGGTCATGATTCAATTCCCAATCAGGGCACATGGCCAGGTTGCAGACTCCATCCACAGTAGGGGGTGTGCAGGAGGCAGCCAATCAATGATACTCTCTCATCATTCATTGAAGTTTCTCTCTCTCTCTCTCCTTTTCTATTCCTCTTTAAAAACAGTAAAATATATTTTTAAAAGGACATTTAGATATTTTTCATTGAGTTCACATGAGGATATCTGGGCAGAAAAAAGAAACAGCAAGATTTCCCCAGTTGGCCTCCACACCAAAGATAGCTCAGATCCCCAGCCCACTGTCTAATAGTAAATATCTTCTTAAGAGTGACCAATTGGGTTTTGAAGGGTATCATGTCAACTTGTTATACATATTTAAATGTTTTTACTTCTAATTTGTGAAAGAATGGTTATGACCCTCATTCGCTGATTTTAGTGGAGTGTGTCAAAGTGTGATGAGCACACCCCAGCTAAATCAAATATGAATGTTTGGTGGCAGGGGCCAGGCAACAATATTTTAAAGATATCCAGGAGATGCCCTGTGTAGAAAACTTTGGCAACCAAGGTCCTTAACCCCATTTCCTAAGAAAACTAGTCTATGTCTATGTAAATTTGTGGTTCCAAGTGCTGATCATCTTCATGGCATATATGGAAAATTTGTATCTATTTATTTATTATCAATGTCATGTGTGGAATGGTACATAATTTCTACTATCAACAGCATCAGAGCTTCAGGATTTGTAAAAATACCCTGATTGATTAATAAAGAACTATAGAGAGTCCAAGAAGAAGCAACTTTCAGCCTTTTATGAAGTCTGTAAAGACTTCCAAAAGAAGAAAACAATTGAACAATTTTTTGAGATGTCTAGAATTTACATTTTGATTCACCTTAGTGAACTTTGTTTGGTTTTGTTTGCTTTTTCTTTGTAACTTAAAGTTTATGTTAACATTTTATTTCTGATGTTAAAGCCTGGGGATTAGTAGAGGAGAACCTAACAGAACCTTGTTAATATTCTATTTTTAGAGGGCTAAGGGTTTACTAGAAGGCTGGTGGATTCTCTCTCAAACTCCCTCTCTCCCTCTCTCCCTCTCTCTCTCAGCAAGTCAGCATAAATCAGGGGCAGAGTGTTTCCTCTCAGGAAAGCAGTCAGAACAAGAGCAAAATCAACATAGTTCAGCTTCCTCTAGAAATAGCATACAGAAAACCCACTGGACTTATGAAAAGATTCTATAAGTCACATGAAAAACCTGGAGTTTTCAGTGTACTGTAAATATATTTATAAATGCACAAGACCCGTGTTACATTTTAATATAAAGGTCTTTGCTTATTAGTACTTATGATATAGTCAATAAACATTTTATATACATTTTCAGCAAGATAAGGAAAGATAGACAAATGAATGGAGGAGTGGGGAGAGAGGAATGGAGAGAGAACATTGTAGATGATATTTATTTTTCACTCACCTTTCTAGACATTCAGGTTGAGGCAGTGGTTTTCATCATTCAATTCCCAACCTCTAGTATGTTGTCTGAAATATAAAAAGGCACCAAACAACATTTCTTGAATAAATGCCTAAATAAGAATCAAGAACTATTATGAAACTAACACTCCGTAATGCAAATCTTGAATATCAAGAATGATTTTATGAATGTGAAAAGTATAAAATTTAAAAGTAACATTGGACACCATGGGGTCTTCAATTGTATTCTACTGACAGTTCACTATCCACCTAGATACCCACAGATTATTTCAGAAAATGTGATATGTATTCAATAAAATTTTAGAACTTAATAGGTATTCATTGTGGCCACATTTATGATCAATACTAGTAAATATTTCATGGACACGTGAAAATTGTGCTTAAACATCTCCTTTGAATTCCACTGAAGTTGGAATAAAACCAACGTTATTGCAATGACCTAGTAAAGTCTGTATGTACTCTCTCTTGCCTCCCTCACAGGTTGTATTCTCTTGAATGCAGATGATGAGACAAAGTTTAATGTGCAGTATGTTTATTATGGAATGCCTTTGGGATTATCACCTGTAGAAAGGAAAATTGAAAAGCAGGATTGAGCAGAGAGGGAGAAGTGGACCTCTGACACAGCTTAGCTAATCTATTGGGATGCTCATGAGACTAGACTATATTTACCCATCAGAGTTTTCTTGCATTGAATCAGATGACTGGGCCTTTATACTCCTATCTTGGTCTGTCATAGGAAGTGGAGCCATCTTGAGAAGGGGATGCCTTGAGAGAGGCAGCTCTCTGTACTTGATCCCTGAAGGGACTAAGAACTGAAGACTGTCATATTACCCCTGACTCCTTGCTTTCTCCACATGGCCTTTCTATCCAGTTTCTGTCTAAGAATCAATTTTCTATTCATTGTATTATCCTTAATACTTTTATCATAGTTTACAACAAAATTTAAAATTCATTTTCTTCTTTATTTTGTCTCCCCAGTTTAACTGTAAGCTTCATGCAAATACAGACCTTGTCAGTTTTAATCACTATTTTTTTCCCCATTCCTCAAAAAAGGTACTCAATATATTTTTGTTGAATAAATAAATCTTCAGTTGAGTTTTTATATTGCATTCATATATTTTATTTCTTTGATTAGATTTTGTATACTTCATAAGTAAAATTTTGCAAGGAGTTTAATAAAGGCCACAACCATAATGTAGATTTGTCAAAAATGTTCCTTTTATTTCTAGGAGAATATTTTCTTGTGTATTTTACAATTATGTCCTTTGTCACATTAAAGTCTATTACTGTTATATGTAATTAACAAATTATCTTTTTTATGATGCCAAACTATTTTTGTCATATTTTATGTATTTGGCTTTCAATTTAATATTCTTTCTGATATTGAATTTTATCTATGTTCATGATATGTCTCTGTAAATAACATACTCACTATCTGGAAGTTTATAAGATTCTCTCTCAGCTCAGAACTTGAGGAGTACTTTCAAATGGAAAGCTTAACTTTTCTTTAGTTAATGGACATTTCTATCTTTTATTTTAATTTCTCATATATTCAATAAATACCCATTAACAGATGCATATGTTATGATAATGGAGACACAGACACAGACATGAAGCCAAGTATTATGATCCAGAATTATATAATTAGGTTGTACTTCAAACAATAAAGAGAAATGATCAGATTTGTGGTGGTTTAGGAAAAAAATATCACTTTGTGTCTTTCCTGATGTCATTACTCAAAAGTATATTCCAACTAGCCATAATAGGATTCAAATGAAGAATTTGAGAATGGAGAGGAAAGATGTGGTATTAAAAGAATGATGAGGCAGGTATTCTTTGAACCACTAACAAAATTAGGGTGTTTATTACATTTTTGGTGGAGAAGGCTTCTGTAAGCACAAAAGCAATATAAAAAAGCCACAAAGGAAAAGACTGGTGTATATGAATAGCAGCAGTAAAAGTATAAGCTTCTGTGTTAATAAAACAATAAAATTCACATGTATAACTAGAATTTATATCAATGAGTTCAATGTAAGTGTTGGAAGGTAAAGTAGAAGAAACATATTAAATAATAGAATAAATAATTAATGAAATTAAAATATAAAAGGAGTATTAAATATAATAAATTACACAAAGATAGCACTTAAAATGTGCAGGCACCATTCTAAAGGCTTTTCATTATTAACCTAAAAATTTCTCTATCCATTTAATTGAGGCTCCAAAAAAGGGAGGCAGAGATAGTTTTGAAGGAAATAACACAAGAATTTTTCTGTCACTGAAAGATGTATTTTCCACTAAGTACTCAAAAACAATTAAAGAAACATCTTCCAAAGCAAAGAACATTATTTTATCACATTTCCTCCAGTTGTTTTTTGTTGTTTTTTTAACTGTGACTCAGAACTGTTGGACATTGAAACTGAGACTCAAACATTGTTTTGTTCTTATATGTTTACTTCTAGGATGCAGATGCAAGATTCTTCTAAAGAAAATAAATGGGAGGAAAAAATAGATACAGATGCAAAGAAGCATTGAACAGACTCTCAAACTACAGTGGAAAGGCAGGGGAAGGTGAGGGCGGGGGCTGTAAGACATCAATCGAAGGACTTGTATGCAGGCATATAAGCATAACCAATGGATACAAGACACGGGGAGGGAGGGAGGCAGGTGAGGGCATCTGCTGGGGGGTAAGGGAGGCTGAGGGAGGGAGGTCAAATGGGGGGGGGGGAGGAAACATATGTACTACTCTTTGTAATACTTTAAACAATAAAAAAATTATTTAAATATCTCTAAAAAAAAAAAAAAGAAGAAAGAAAGCATGATAGACTTGAAACTCCTGAATGTTCCTCTCCAAACTCATTTCTTTCCCTTCTTTTTCCCTTCTCAGAGTAAACCACTATCCGGAATTAGTGGTTCAAATTTCTAAAAGTGATTTTATGCTATGATTAAGTAGAGATTTATACTTAAGCAATCAATTTTTCCCCAATTTGTCAGTAAAGTATTTATTTCTGGATTTTTCTACAAATTCTATTTTTATGCAATATTGTGTTCTTGTCATCCATGTTAAAATTTTAATTGCTTGTTAATTTTAAATACTTGGGCTGAGAGCAGAATCCTCTGAAAGGTTTGTGTTAGCTTCCTCCTTATACTTCACCAGTATCAATATTCTCTCTCTCTCTCTCTCTCTCTCTCTCTCTCTCTCTCTCTCTCTCTCTCTTTCTCTTTTATTGTTTTTTTAACCACTTAGATGTATAGGAGATGCTCAGTATGGTAATTCTTATGACCAATACTGATTTTCTTATAAACAGCATAAGTGGCAACACTATGCTTGCTATCTCTCTATATAAATGGCTAAGTGACCTTTATAATTAGTCAGCCAGATGACTGGTCGACTGGCCATTAGCTATGTTGCGCACTGACCACTAGGGGGCAGACACTCAACACAGGAGCTTCCCCCTGGTCATCAGTGCTCTCCCACAGCCAACCTTCCACAGCCAGCAACTTCCCAGAGTCCCTTCCCCCCCCCCCCCCCACTGGGCAAGCAGCCCCGATTGACCTCAATTGCCTATCCATGCACAAATTCGTGCACCAGGCCTCTAGTTAATTATATTAATCAATATGGTATTCAGATATGCTTCTGGATATTCAAAATACACTTGATGGGAATGAGCCTAAGGTTTTCCAAAGTGAGATCTGTGATAACCTGGTTTGACAGTATATTAACTAGCTTTAGTCTCAAGTAGGTTCTCTGATGACATGAGTTTGAGAAACACATATGTTTGAACAACATTTAATGGATTTCTCTAAGGGACTACTCTGAGCCTTCAATATGCTCTTACTAAATAGGAACAACCTAGAAGGTTATAATATAGAATACATCATTTCACAGACTGATCAGGAGAGATAGAAACATCAATGATGAGAAAGAATAAGTGATCAACTGTCTCTTGCATACTTCCCACAGGGAAAGAGCCCCAAACTGAGCATATGTCCTCACTGGGAATGGAACCCTGACCTCCTGGGTTATAGGTCGATGCTCAACCACTGAGCAATACCAGTCAGGCATTCCTAGGTATTTTTATGCAAACTCCCTCAGCCTAGGTATTCCTTTGGAACATTAGCTGCTGCCTGTAGGAACAAGGACAGCCCTTTGTGCATCTATACTTTCCTACTAGTGTAAATATGGCTTCTTCTGCAAATCCTTGGTTATGAGACTTCACTTCAGTTTGTTTTCAGTTGATTAATCAAGTTGATTGTTATATATTTTCATTGTAACTCCAATTTGGTCCTGGGAAGAGGTGAATGTAACATCTACCTACTCTGCCACTATCTTAGACCTCAATAGTAACTTCACTTTACTTTATAAAAATAAATTATTTTTTTCCAAAAATAAAATGTTACAAAAGTGTAAATATGTTGATGTTGCAATATGTTTTATTGTTTTACACTCTAAAAAACTATTTTGAAAATTTTTCCACAAAGTATACTATAAAGTGATAGAGACGTGTGAGTCAGGGCAACTCATTTCCTTACTAAAAATGTAAAGAAACCTGATCAATTTGCCTTGAGTAGGAATTAAAGGCCTTCTGCCTCGCTTCTGGCACTTGTCTCTACTTTTCTCAGTATTAACAATATTAGATATAACTTTATTTCCTACCTCTAATTATTTGGAAAAGAAATAAAGATCATTGATTGAAACTCATTTTTTTTTAGAAAAGAACACAAGAAATTCTGCTAATGTGAGTCCCATTACTTATATGGCTTAAGTACATTTAATAACATTATGAAAACCTATGCTTTAATGCTTTCCTCTCTGTAAAATTACTCTTAATAGCATAATGTTTTCTAGTGTACTTTAAGTCATTTTTTATGAAAAAGAAACTTCAGAATAGATTCTGTATCAATCATCGTGCTGAGAAAAATCAATGATGCACTATAACTACTCCAAGTGCCCATTTTCATTGCTTTAGTGTAACTACATTTTAAATCTATACTCTCCCCAATATGCTCTGTTCTATCATGAACATGTTAGTTAAGAAGGAAAGAAAAGTAAAATCATGCAATACACATCAAATATTAGAATCATGCAGTGATGCTCATTCTTTTTAAAAAAATATATCTTATTGATTTTTACAGAGAGGAAGAGAGAGAGATAGTTAGAAACATCGATGAGAGAGAAACATCAAACAGTTGCCTCCTGCACACACCCTACCAGGGATGTGCCCACAACCAAGGTACATGCCCTTGACCAAAATCGAACCTAGGACCCTTCAGTCCAAAGGCTGGCGCTCTATCCACTGAGCCAAACCAATTTCTGCAGTGATGCTCATTTTTGCATAAGATAAATGAAAATTATAACTGTTGACACTGTTGCATAAGTGTTTATCCAAATAAAATGGAAAATATACATGTAGCATGTAAAATAAAGCCAATTCCCTGGAGCAATGGAACAAAATTACTTATACATCAGCAGCACATATATATTGCATATTTCATTTTATGATTCTGAACCATAATGTCAATCTATTCCCAGCCATGCTTAGCTATTACTGCATGCAATGTTTGCATCTTTCTCCTCCTATTAATTCTGGAAGCCAACGCAATGCAAGAGACATACACAACATTTCAATATGGAATTTCTGTTGAAAATATATTTCTTCCTTACTTTTATTTTTAGTATAAAATCATACCAGAACTTACATATATGTCAAAGTTGTTATCATGATCTATCATCTGTCTATATATCTATCATCTATTTATTGTGTGTGCAAATACTTAGTGCAAACAAACTATACATTTACAAATGTGTTAATGTTTATAGATATATAAGTAGAAAACTAGATAAGTGTCTATGGATATGTTACTACATTGAGGGAACATTTAAAAATATATAGTTTTCATTTTTTACCTAAAACTTTGAGCATATTAAGTTTTCAAGAATTTAATAAAACTAGGAAGAATTAAAATATTTAAATTCTTATACCAGGCTTATTTCAGGAAGGAAAAAAAGCCCTCACCAGATAGTTGAATAGCAAATACTTAACCATATGGGAGGACTCAAAAATACAAACAAAACTGTGAAGTAACCCAGAGGTTTTCAATATCAGGAACCTCTTAACCCTTTTGGTAATGGAGGGATAAAATGAGTGAACCCTCACAAAAATGAACTCAAAATGAATTTAAGATTTAAATGTAAAACCTGTAAGCATAACACTCTTAGAAGAAAACAGAAGGAAAATATTCCTTTACATTGGTCTTGATAATGATATTTTTTAATATACATCACACCAAAAGTACAAGCAACAAAAGCAAATGCCAAAATCAACAAGTGACACTATATCAAACTTCAGATTTCTACACAGCAATAGCAACAATCAGGAAAATTAAAAGGTGACCTACAGAATGACAGAATATATTTGCAAACCTCATATCTGATAAGGGAATATTATTCAAAATATATAAATAACTCATGCAACTCAATAGCAAAAAATCAAGTAATCCAATTTAAAAAAGGGCTAAAGACCTGAATGAACTTTTTTTTTCAAAGAAGATATATAAATGACAACAGTGATTTTAAAAAATTATTCTACATCACTACTACTCAGAGAAATGCAAGTCAAAACCAGATAATCTTATATCTGTTAGAATGGCTATCATAAAAAAGACAAGAGAGAACAAGTATTGGCAAGGATGTAGTGAAAAGGGAACCCCTGTGCATATTGTTAAGAATGTAATTTGTTACAAGCACTATGGAAAACAGTATGTAGGGTTCTCAAAAATTTTAAAATAAAACTATCATATGATTCTACAATTCTACTTCTTGGTATATATCCTAAGAAAATAAAATTAATATCTTGAATAAATATCTGCACCACTGCTCCCGCCATTGCAGCATTATTTATAGTTAGCCAAGACATGAAAAAAACACAAAACAATCTGAGTATTGCCAACAGATGAATGGACAAAGAAAATGTAATCTTATCTAATAAAAGAGTAATATGCAAATTAACCATTGATCCACTGTCTCAAAAGCCATGCCCACTAACCAATCAGGAGTGAGTATGCAAATTGACCCAAGCAAGATGGCTATAGCCATCGAGAGAACAGGAAGGAGGCTTGGGTTTCCCTGACAATGGAGGGAGCCACGTTTTCTGCACACCCTGATCAGTCCAGGCCTCTGCTTAAGGTTACAAAGTTTCAATTATAGAAGATAAATAAACCCCAAAAGAAATGGCTGATACCACAGAAGGAGCAGAAGGCTTGGGTCCACTCCAGGCTACAAAGTTTCAATTGTAGAAGATAAATAAATCCCAGATACCAGGGCCTCTGCTTGGGTTACCGGGGGTGGGATGGAGGGGGGCGTGGCCAGCCTGCAAACCACCACAGACCTCTAGCCCAGGCCAACCCACACCCCAAGAAAACTCCCACCCTGATCTGGGGCACCCTTCAGGGCAAAGCAACTTGACCCCACCCATGCACCAGGCCTCTATCCTATCTAGTACAAGAGTAATATGCAGATTGACCATCACTCCAACATACAACATGGATACCCCATGTGGTCAAAGATAACTTCCCCCATGTGGACACAAGATGGCCACCAACAGATGGCCAGCAGGGGAGGACAGTTGGGAGGGACCAGGCCTGCAGGGGAGGGCATTTGGGGGCAATTAAGCCTGTAGGGAGGGCATTTAGGGGTGACCAGGCTGGCAGAGGAGGAAAGTTGTGGGCAAACAGGCTGGTTGGGGAGCAGTTTGACATCAATCAGGCTGGCAGGGGTGTGGTTGGGGAGGGGATCAGGCTGGCAGGCAGAAGCGGTTGGGGGCAATCAAGAAGGCAGGCAGGTGAGCAGTTGGGAGCCAGCAGTCCTGGATTGTGACAGGGATGTCTGACTGTGAGTTAGACATCCCTCGAGGAGGCCCAGATTGGAGAGGGTGCAGGCTGGGCTGAGGGACACCCCCCATGCACAAATTTTGTGCACTGGGCTTCTTGTCTTATATAATAAAAGGTTAATATGCAAATCAACTGAACAGGGGAACAATGGGTCACTATGATGTGCACTTACCTCCATGGGGCATATGCTTAATGCAGGAGCTGCCCTTTGGTGGTCAGTGTGGTCCCACAGGGGGAGCACCACTCAGCCAGAAGCAGGTTTAATGGCTGGTGAGCACAGTGGCAGTGGCAAGAGCCTCTCTTGCCTCCACAGTAGCACTAAGGATGTCCTACAGGAGCAGGCCTAAGCTGTAAGTCAGACATTTCCCTGGACTGCGAGAGGGTGAAGGCAGGTCTGAGGGACACCTCCCCCCTGCAAAGTGTAAGAATTTCATGCACTAGGCCTCTTGAGTGTGTGTGTATGTGTGTGTGTGTGTGTGTGTGTGTGTGTGTGTGTGTGTGTGTGTGTGTGTGTGTGTGTCTGCCATAAAAAGAAGAAAGTCCTGACATTTCTGACAACCTGGATAAAATATTGCTAAGTGAAATAAGTCAGACAAAAAAGATGAATATTATATTATTTAAGTTATATGTGGAATATAAAACTGAAAACCTAAGTCATAGAAACAGAATAGATTGGTCATTGATGGGGTGGAGGCAGGAGATGGAAAAAAATGTGTGAAGGTGTACAAACTTTTAGTTATAGCCTGGGTGGCATGGCTCAGTATTTGAGTCTTGACCTGTGAACCAGGAGGTCATGGTTCCAGTCAAGATACATGCCTGGGTTGTGGGCTCCATCTCCAATAGGTATCATGCAAGAGGCAGCCAATTAGTGATTCTCCCTCATCATTGATGTTTCTCTCTCATCATTGATATATCTCTCTCTTTCTCTCTCTCTCTCTCTCTCTCTCTCTCTCTCTCTCTCTCTCTCTCTCTCTCTCTCTCTCTCTCTTTCCTCCCTCCCCTCCCTCCCCTCTGAAATCAATAAAAATATTTTTCAAAAAATGTTTTGGTTATAAGATGAATATAGTTACAATATTATATTATGAAATTTGCTGAGAGTATAGATCTTATCATAGTACCAATTTTGCAATATATTTGTATACTGAATCATCATGTTGTGCATCTTAAACTTACAAAATGTTATATATTAATTATATCTCAATAAAGCTGATTTTTTAAAAATAAAAGTGATAAGTGTAAGAAGTAGTATTAAAGTAACACAGCTGGGACTGAGAAGTATAAGCAATAACCATGAATGAAGAGCCTTTCTTTGAAATCTAGAATCACAGAGGAAACATGTTGCAGAAGAAACAATTGATGTAGACACTACTTAATCAGAGAGAGACAATAGAAATATTCTGATTTCTTTCTTCCTCCATTCTTCTAATTCCCTGCCAATATCTCTTGGTTGAATATAACAAGAATCATTTTGGCAAGGGAACCTAGTAAATATATTCTGCAGTGGTCAATACCTGCACTGCAGGACAGAGCACAGGAAGGGCAGGAATAAATCTGAGGGCAAAGAAGAGATGATTTATCCAATTCTTAAAAACATGGCAGGGGCAGGCATTCAAGAGGACATCTCAGGAGATTATAGTTGGAAACTACAGCTAACCAGAATAGGGACCATATAATCTCTATAAATGTTCAGTAAATTAGTAAAGGTTTAAGCTTATAATTACAGTTTGATTTCTAATAATTTTTATGTAGAGGGCATTTTTGATGTGACAGAAAGAAATGAATGTTTTTTTCTGATAGTGTTGCCTAGAAAAGAGGCATTTTCCACTTAACTGGCAAGGTTTCCCCAGGAGAAAAATATGGCACCTGCTGAGAATTAGAATAAAAACTACAGAGTGACTAAAACCTGGGCATAATTACAAATAGCCTAGAACAGTGGTCAGCAAACTCATTAGTCAACAGATCCGAATATCAACAGTACAACGATTGAAATTTCTTTTGAGAGCCAAATTTGTTAAACTTAAACTTCTTCTAATGCCATGGTATTTTGTGGAAGAGCCACACTCAAGGGGCCAAAGAGCAGCATGTTGCTCGTGAGCCATAGTTTACCGATCATGGGTAGAAGAAGCATGAAAAAATGAATGAGCTAGTGAATTCCATTTATGAAGTTTACTTCTATGTCACACACCTTTGAAGGTGTTTGAGCAGACTTCTAGAAAAATCCATATACAATAAGACTACAGAATAAACTGAATATTTAGTGTAGGTAATGGAGTAATGAAAATATCCCAAAATGTGAGTTTTTTAGATTTGCTGTGAACGTACATAAAATTTGACTTTTGACTTTTGGGCAAAGATGGCCATACATGACAAAATGACAGAGCTCTCATAATTAGAATGGGAAATGATGCCATATTCAGGGGAATAATAAGTATTCCTGGAAGTGAAGTTCTAAAACTAAAAATTCAACTACAAAACATTGTATGATAAAGTGATCATTGACTACAATAACATTTTATAGCAAACATGGTGGAAATACCATAGGAATCTTTCTTAACATTAACTGTAAGAGAATATGAACATGTAACCTTAAAATACATCTCATAATAGTTGTTCAAGAGACTAACTTGATGTAGTCCAACTAAATGGTTTAACTGGGCATATCCAAAGTGTGCTCTAGTGAGTACAAACTCCATAATGTAACAAGATATTCAAAATGCCCAGATGAGTTTGTGAAATAATGTGTCCTATATTATAACCCTCCAGGTTATTCCTATTTAATAAGAGCACAGTGAAGGCTCACGATAGTCCCTCCTAGAGAAATCTGTTAAAAGTTGTTCAAACACACGTTTTTCTCAAACCCATGTTATCAAGAACCTATTTGAGACTAAAGCTAGTTAATATACTATGGAACCTGGTTATCACAGATCTTATTTTGGAAAAAATCTAGGCTCATTTGATCAAGTGAATATTGAATGTCTAGAAGTGTATCTGAATACTATGTTAGTTAAAATCATTAATAGTAAGCTTAGTACTGCCAGTTATGTTATTTATAAAAAAAATCATTACTGGTCATGAGAATTACCATACTAAGTATCTCCTATACATTACATAGCTATGGTCTGTAAATAATTCATCTCATCATAACCAGATAGGAAGGTATTATATCAATTTAATAGATGGTGGTAAAATTTCTTGGAATACTGAAAAAATTTTAAAAATCACTTTTTATTTGGAAATTTGAAAAAAAATAAGTGGAAAGTTTCACTGCAAGGAAAGAAATTCACCTTCTGTCCATAGATGGGAAGCATCTTCATGAAAATCCAGGAAATCCAAATTTAGGAATTCTGGAATTTAATACCTTTGAGTTGTATATCTTTTAGCAGGAAACACATGATAGTACCCTGAGAGCACTATGGAGCAAATGTTACCATCTTTGGTTCTTAACTAGGAAGAACATTATCTTGATCTGTGTCTTTCTAATTGCACAAATTCCTGGTGATCCTCTTTCAGCCACATAACTTCATCTGCAATATGGAAAAAATTTATAACTCAGGGGTATTGTGATAATTAAATATTATGTTTTTGAGACTATTTCATTCTATAGTTTTCCCCAGTTACATATTCAACCCTACAACTGAAGTTACAATGTTAAATGATAAAATGACAATGCACAGATTGAACTATTAAGAGCTTATGGAGGAAGGCATATATAAGGTGTTCCATGATCATTTACTGTTTTCTGCTTGCCCTTTAAAGTTCCAGACAAGATAAATAAGCTCTCAGATGGTCTCAAACCTAGGTACACATTGAAATATTCAGCAAATATTTCAAATTTTAAAAAAATTAACTAAACCTACTACAAATCATAAAAACAGGCTTTCTGGGGTAATACCTGGACATCAGCATTTATTAAAAGCTTCCCATCTGACTGTAAACAGCAGCCAAGATGGAAAATTCTGAGTTGGTTGTAAATATTGTCTCAGGTAGAAGCATCAAAGGAATTGAGTTTAAAAATAAGAGATGAAGGAGATTAAAAATGGTGGCAGAGTAGGTGGATGCTACAGGGACATGGTCCCAGGAACAAGCTGGAATTGCAACTGAAATATGGAAAGGCTTCTTGAATAATCAATGGAAAACTCACAGGAAAGAACCCTGATACCTGAGGATCAAAGGTGGAGACTAGACCACATAGAGATTGGTAGGAGGGGCGGAGCGGGAAAGGGCTGGCCAGGTACCCACAGATAGCAACTGAAGTCCCGGAGAGATATCTCAGCTGTGGAGGTGTGCTACTGAGAACTCTGGGATCTAATCCCCAAGCTATGCTCCCCAGGAAAGAAAACCAAATCTGAAGAGGGTACCCACATGATATCTAGCTGTGAAAAGCAGTGGGGTGCTGTCTGCCAGGGAGTGGCAGCTGAAAGTTCGGGCAACCTCTTGAAGGGCCAACACACAAAAATTCCCTTTGGAGCCACCCACCTTATGCTCTGGCAGAGGGAGGGTGAAGTGGACTGGAGCTGTAAGAGCAGAACCCAGGACTGGGGACTTGGGGGATAAAGCTCAGAAGGCAAACACCCCAAGTTTCCTAGGCTGAGTCATTTCCTCAAGAAGCAGCAAAGGACATCTTTCCCACATAGACAGGTGCTTTGCCTGGTGGAATACAGTTGACACGCACTGTTGTAAAGAAGCTTGTCCCGAAGCCACTTAAGAGATTAAAAGAAACAATTAGCCTTTAGTCAGAAGCAACTACCCCACCCTTTTGAGAAAAAAACAAAACAAAACTCTCCTTACACCTGAGGATGATTTCAGGGGTCAATTCAAGCTGGATTCTTATTAGTCTGTAGAGGTGGTCTCTGGAGTCTGAGTCTTTCCCTGATCCAATTAGTCAGAAATAGCCTTTAACACTGTCCTGGGTAATATTATTATACTTAAAATCTTTTATTTCCTGAAATATTAATGTTTATTTCATGTAATATTATTATATGTAAGATCATTTTTTTCTTAAAAACAAACATTGATGCATCTCTCTGGAAATTATGGCAATAAAATATAGTAATTTTAAGCTTTAAAAAATAAACAAGAGATTAAAACTTACAGAATTAAATAGTAAGAAACAGTATTCAGAGATTATGAAGGAAGTGAAAAATAAAAGTAAAGATAATCTGTGATATTAGCATAATTTAATAGGAGATAGGCATTTAGATACTATAAGAAAATATTAAACATCTTTAAAATATAACTACAACAGAAATTATTACAACAGTGATTATCAAGCCTTATTGCATAATCAAATCAGCTGGGGGAGACTGTAAAAATCCTGATTCTCAGATTACATTCCGTTCTAAATAAATTGGAGTTTCTGGAGTTAGTACATTCTGTTTTAGGGTATTAGTACATTTAAAGCTTCACAAGTTATTTCAGTGTGCAGTAATGAATATATTTCAAATTTGAATGTTCATGTGAATAACTAGGGATTCTGTTAAAATTAAGATCTGATTCTGCAAGTCTGGGTCAGGTACCAAAAGTCTACATTCTCTGTATTTCCCATCTGCTGCTGTTGCTGTTCCTGCTCTAAGGAACACACTTGAAATAGTTATAACTGGAGCCCTGTCTCTCAAACTTGGGTGCATATTGGAATTACCTAGGCAAATTTTTTAAAATGCTGGTGCTTTGATCCTAACCCTGGATGCTCTGATCATTTTGGTATGAGTCTAAGTATGGGACAGCCACTTATTAATAGATGCTTTTGACTGTCTTTTTCCCTTCTCCACCTTACTTTTCCCTCCTTGTGCTTCCTTAAGATAAGCTCTCAATTCCATTACTTGCACCATATCCTGATGTCAAAGTTGACTTGTAGGGTATCCCATATCAAGACATTATCTTTGTGTAACAACTCATTGAGAATTGTTATTGTCTTTCTCTCTCCATTTTTCAAGGTTCAATTTCTGTGTATGACAATATTTTGTTCTGTCCCTTGCAGTTTCATGCTCTTTCAATGTGACAGAAGAAAATAATGAAGCTCTGGCTGGTTGGCTCAGTAGATAGAGTGTTGGCCTGCGGACTGAAGGGTCCCAGATTCAATTCCAGTCAAGAGCATGTGCCCAAGTTGCAGGCTCAATCCCCAGTAGGGGGCGTGCAGGAGGCAGCTAAGCAATGATTCTCATCATTGATGTTTCCATCTCCTTTCCTCTCAGAAATAAATAAAATTATTTTAAAAAGTAATGAAACAAATTAGAAACTGAGACATTCCTCTGTTTTTCTGTCACCTAATGACATTGCCCCAACCATTCCCAATAAGTTAAACTGTGATTTTTCTTGTTATGAGCCTTGCTCTGAAACTGGTTTTAAAACCCTGTATGTTATTCTTAACCATTTTTTGCAAAGTTCAGTTCATTCTCAGTTTACATTTCATTAAATTACTCCTAGGAGTCCAGGTCCTCTAGTTTGTATTCATTGTTGGTAATTTTCTTATAGTTCACTCATCTGACATTTACAGCTTTCTACAATGTGAGAGAACAGGTAAATAAGGTAGGACAGTATGTGAATAAAAGTCATACAATAGGGACTCATCCATCTATCCACCCTCTCATCCATACATCCACCCATCCATCCATCCATCGATCCATCCATCCATCCATCCATCCATCCATCCATCCATCCATCCATTTAATCATTCAATCAATATTTACAATATTTACTATGTATCAGGAAGTTATCTAAATATTGGGAAACAGCAAAGAAGATGACAGACATGCATTTTGACAAATGAAGATTTAGTGAAAATAAAGAAGCAAAAATATAATTTTATATTGTGCTAATTATGTAAGGAAATACACAGATTACTCCCACTTCGGTCCCCCGACAAGTGAAAGAGTGTGCTGGGAAATGCAACTTTATAGACAATGATCAGTAATGACTGTTCTGAGGAGGCAATATTTGAGCTAAATCTCAAAGGCTCATCCATTTTGTTCTAGGAAAATGTTTTAGGCAAGCACTACACCCAATAAATAAGTACAGTGGAACTTACTTTCTAAAAGTCTCCCATCTCAAACAATTCGCTTCTCAGCCTCATAACCTTATCATGCTGATGTCTATATGTTCAATCACGCATCTCTCAAGAGACAAACAAAGGAAATAATGTGCAAATATGAATGAGTTTACCACTGTAAAAATCTCAGGATATTGTTCTGTCAATATTTTTGTGTTTTTATTTTTGCTTTAGTTGCTGCTTATAATTATTAAATTTTCATTTTTTACTGTAGATTTTCTTTTTATTAAATTTTCATTGACATTTTATGTCCTTTTAGTTTTTAAAGTGTTTATTTATAGATTAAACAGTACAATTGACATGTACTGTATATAAAAAAAAGGTTAAAACGGAATCATTTGGGGGTCTGGAACAGATTAATTCAATTTACATTATTTCTGATTGGAAAAAATGATTCCGTTTTCAAACAGCCTTCCGGAAGAAATTAAGTTTGAAAAACAATGTTCTGTTTAGTACAATTCTACTTGGTGAGATTCTTTGATTTACAAAATCAGAATAAATTAGAAAGTGGAAAGGAGCTTCTATATACAAGTACGCTTATAAGACAAATAAGATTGATAAGAATGTAAAATATCTTTATGTACCAATGCAGAAAAATGTCCAATAGGATTTAATGTTATTTTAAATGGACAATTATATTAATTATATAATCAAATCTGTTTAAAAAAACACAAATAGATGATGCTTACATTTGCTTTAATTTAACATGTATTTGTATACTTATAAAATACTAGAGGCACAAAATTTATGCATGGAGGTGGTGTCCCTCACCCCAGCCTGCACCTTCTCCAATCTGGAACCCCTTGAGGGATGTCCAACCACCCGTTTAGGCCCGATCCCACTGGGACATCCCTCTCACAATCCAGGACTGCTGGCTCCCAACTACCCTCCTCTGTAGGCATGGTCCCCCCCAACTGCCTTCCCCTGCAGGCCTGGTCTCTGCCAACTGCTCTATCCTGCAGGCCTGGCCTCACCCAACTTCCTGCCTCTGCTGGCCTGGTCACCCCTAACTGCCCTCCTTGGTGGCCTGATCATCCACATCTGCCCTTCCCTGCAGGCCTGGTCCCTCCCAACTGCCCTCCCCTGAAGGCCCGGGTTCCCTGAAATTGTCCTCCGCTGCAAGCCTGGTCCCCCTCAACTGCCCTCTCCTGCAGGCCTGCCCCCACAACTGCCCTCCCCTGCAGTCCTGGTCCCCCCAATTGTCCTCCCCTGCTGACTTGGTATCACCCAATTGGCCTCTTCTGCTGGCCAGGTCACCCATAACTGCCCTCCCTGCTGGCCTGATTGCCCACAACTACCCTGCCCTGCAAGCCTGATCCCCCCAACTGCCCTCCCCTGCTGGCCTGGTCAACCCCCACTGCCCACCTCTATTGGTCTGGTCACCCCTATCTTCCCACAACTTCCATCCCCTGCAGGCCATCTTGTGTCCACATGGCCACAGTCATCTTTGACCACATGGGAGTGGCCATCTTGTGTCTTGGTATAACAGCAATTTGCATATTACTGTTTTATTATTAGATAGGACTAGAGTCCCAGTGCATGAAATTTGTGCACAAGAAGAAAGGGGTCCCTCAGCCTGGCCTGTACCCTCTCATAATCCAAGACTCCTTAGTGAATGTCTGATTTCTGGCAGTTGGACATACCTCTTAAAATCTGGGACCACTGGCTCCTAACTGTGCACCTTCCTGCTTGCCTGATTCCCCCTAACCATTCTGTATGCCTCATCACCCCTAACCACTTTCCTGACTGTTCGATCACCCCTAACTGATCACCTGCCTGCCTGCCTGATTGCCCCTAACCACCTCTGCCTGCATGCCTGCCCCTAACCACTCGCCTGCCTGACTGATCACCCCTAACCACCTCTGCCTCAGCCCCCACTGCCCTGGCTTCATCTGGAAGGACATCCAGAATGACTTCCAGAAGGTCGTTTGGCTGTCCACTCTAATTAGCATATTATGCTTTTATTATTATAGATTATTATAGAAAAAGAAGAAAAAGGTGATGGTAGACATGGATAGTACAGGCAGGCAGAAATACAAAATAATTTAAAAAATTTTTAAAACAAGTACAAATATGTAAAAAATAATTTTTAAAACTTAGAAAATTTTAAAAATAATTTATCAAATGCCTTTCTACACAAATCTATGAAGCGTTACTTCCTCTTTTCTGGCTTTCTTTCTCCATTTTGACCTATAAGTAAATAACCCATATCACTAGGGGGCATTATTGTTATAGGTCATTATTAAAATTCAATCAATAACCTTGGTTTTCTTTTTTAAGAAAAAATAATTTTAGGAAGTTAATGTTACTATTTAGGAAGCTATCACAAATATTTTAAATTAGTACAGAAAGTTTACTGTTTATATGAATAAGTCTTAAGTATGTAGAAAATAAAGGAAGGAAGATCTAATTAATTGACAATTGGAATTTAGGTAAGGAACCCAAAAAGGACTGAACATTTGCCACTGTGGCCCTCAAATGTTTTAGACCCTAACCATTCCTCCCTCTTTTGAAAACCACTGTGAAATAATTATTTCCAAACCAGCTGATGCCTGACTAACCCTATTGTTAAAGGTAAAGTTATATTAAAAATCTCTCTTCCTTCATCTAAGCTGTAATATTCCTTCATAAACCCAATGTTGAAATAAAGGCTTAGGTTTAGAAGTGGTGTTTTTGTATTTTTTCATTATTGTTGGCACTATTACATATGTTTTGGTTTATTTTATTTCATAGATATGTTTTGCATAAAATTATTTAAATATAAATATAAAATATATATTTTTATTCTACAATTTAGTAGTATGATGTGGACATATAGTAGAATGATATAATAGTATTAAAATGTCATGAATGCCATTGTGACAATACAAATTTATTATCTTACAATTCTATAGGTCAGAGTCTAGATTGCCTCATCTGGCTTCTTGGCTCCTGGTTTCACTCCAGAATAAATTTAAGGTGTTGATTGGCTAGGCTCTTATGGGGCTAGGAAAGACACATCCATTCCTTCTCACACTTGTAGTCTCTCTGTCTTTCCTGTCATCCTCATCTCCCTTCTGCCTCCATCCAGAGGAAGTTCTCTGCTTTTAGGGGTTTGTGTGATTATTTTAGGCCCACATGAAAAATCTAAAATAATCTTCCTCTTAAAGTCCATAATATAAATGGCATGTGAAAGTCCCATTAGCCATACAAGAGAACATAGTCATGAAGTTCCAAGGATAAAAGGATGGACTATATAAGTTTCTAAACAAAAGAAACTTCAATAGACTCCTAATAAAAAAAAGCTATATGCATAAGTATCTATACATGTCAAGCATAGGAAAATTATAAAAGTTATATTTTATGTATGTCTCTAGCATCTGAAAATATAAAAATAAATGCATTTTACTTGCAACCAAAGAAACATTATTATGTTTTTTAATATATTTTTATTGATTTGAGAGAGGAAGCAGGAGGGAGAAACATTAATAGAGCAAAAGTAAATAACAGAGCAGATAAAAATAACGAGAGTATCATGAATCTGCACATTTCCTACTGGGGATCAAGTCTGCAATCCAGGCATGTGTCATGACTGGGAATCGAACCATGACCACCTGGTTGATAGGTTGATGCTCAACCTCTGATCAGGCCTAAACAGGCAGTCGGACATCCTTCTCACAATCCAGGACTGCTAGCGCCCAACTTCTCACCTGACTGCCTCCCTGATTGCCCCTAACCGCTTCTGTCTGCCAGTCTGATCACCCATTAACCACTACCCTGCCAGCCTAATTGATGTCTAACTGCTCCCCTGCCAGCCTGTTTGCCCCCAACTTCCCTCCTCTGCCAGCCTGGTCAACCCTAACTGCACTCCCCTGCTGGCCTGATGGCCCACAACTGCCCTCCCTTGCAGGCCTGGAACCTTCCACTGTCCTCCCCTGCTGGACATCTTGTGGTGACCATCTTGTGTCCCCATTGGGGCAAGATCTTTGACCATATGGGGGCAGCTGTCTTGTGTGTTGGAGTGATTGCCAATCTGCATATTACTCTTCTATTAGATAGGATAGAAGCCTGATGCATGAGTGGGGACCAGCTGATTTGTCCTGAAGGGTGTCCCAGATCAGGGTGGGGGTTCCCTTGGGGCATGGGATGGCCTGAGTGAGGGGCCTATGGTGGTTTGCAGGCCAGCCATGCCCCCCAGGGACCCAAGCAGAGGCCCTGGGAACTGGGATTAATTTATGTTCTACAATTAAAACTTTGTAGACTGTAGCAGAGCCAAGACTTCTGCTCTCTCTGTGGCAACAGCTATTTCTGTTTGGGTTTATTTACATTCTATACTTGAAACTTTGTAGCCTAGAGTGGAGGCCTAGGTACTAGGGCTTCAGAAGCTTGGCTTCCTCCATCTCCTGGGCAACTCTAGCCTCTGTTCTCTCCAGCTCCATAGCTGCTGCCATTTCTGTTGGGATTATGTATATTCTATAATTGAAACTTGTTAGCATTGAGTGGAGGCCTAGCCCGGCAAGGGCAGATGGAAAGCTTTGCTTCCTCCATTTCTGGGGAAACCCAAGCCTCCCTCCTGCTCTCAGTGGTGGCAGCCATCTTGGTTGGGGTTTGTTTGTATAATTTGCTCCTAATTGGCTGATGGCATGGCTGTGGGCATGGCTTGATCAGGGGTACAGTCAATTTGCATATTACTCCTTTATTAGATAAGATTAGAAAGCACAGAAAAAAAGAAAAAAGTATTTATTATCAATTTCCAGTTGATTAAATTTTAATCCCATATTTGGAATAGTATTAGTTGCACTGTTTCCTTTTTATGACAAATGAATTAGAGACAAAGAAGTCAATTATTCAATATGTGAGATTATGATACCTAATCCAATATGCTATTTATAACTTCTTGTTGCTAAGGAAAAGGATCAGAAAGTATCATATGAATTGTTTTATAAAGTGTAAAGAACGATATGTTATACTATCACAAATGTAATCTACTATAATCCTATCTAATACAAGAATAATATGCAAATTAGCCATCACTCTGCTACACCCACAAGCCACACCCACAAGCCCATCAGGAACAAATATGCAAATTAACCCCAACTAAGATAGCTGTGGCCACGGAGAGAGCAGGAAGGAGGTTTGGGTTTCCCAAACATGCTGGCTGGCCCAGGCATCCACTTAAGGCTACAAAGTTTCAATTAAAATGGCAGCAGCCATGGAGCTGGAGAGAACAGGAGGCTAGGGTTGCTCCCGGTGATGGAGGAAGACAAGATTTCTGCACACCCTGGCCAGTCTAGGCCTCCACTTAAGGCTAAAAGTTTCAATTATAGAAGATAAATTAACCCAAACAGAAATGGCTGCAGCTGCCATGGAGGGAGCAGAAGGCTACAAAGTTTCAATTGTAGAAGATAAATAAATCCCAGATATCAGGGCCTCTACTTGGGTCACTGGGGAGTGTGAATGGCATGGAAACCACCACAGGCCTCTTGCCCAAACCTCCCCATGCCCCAAGGGAACCCCCACAGTGATCCAGGTCACCGCTCAGGGCAAACCATCTGGCCCCCACCCATGCACCAGGCTTCTATCTAATAAAAGAGTAATAGGCACACAAGATGGCTGCCCCCATGTGGTTAAAGATCCTGCCTCTACCTGGACACAAGATGGTCACCACAAGATGTCCAGCAGGGGAGGGCAGTTGGAGGGACCAGGTCTACAAGGGAGAGCAGTTGGGGACTATCATGCCTACAGGGAAGAGCAGTTAGGGGTGACCAGGCCTGCAGAGGAGGGAAGTTGTGGGCAAACAGGCTGACAGCAAGGAGTTAGACATCAATCAGGCTGGCAGGGGAGTGGTGAGGGGTTGATCATACTGGCAGGCAGAAGTGGTTAGGGGCAATCAGGAAGGCAGGCAGGCGACCAGTTGGGTGCCAACAGTCATAGATTGTGAGAGGGACATCCGACTGCCCATCTAGGCCCTATCCTGGTGGGATCTGGCCTAAAAGGGCAGTTGGACATCCCTTGAAGAGTACTAGATTGGAGAGGGTGCAGGATGGGCAGAGCGGCACCCTCCCTGTGCATGAATTTTGTGCACCAGGCCTCTAGTATCCTTATAAATACCTACTATTTTTTTGTAAATACTAAGAGAATCTCATATGTTTCTTAACAAGGAAAAATAGAGTGATAATAACACAGGAGGCTCTAATTTTACATTTATAATTTTCTTACCATATCAAATATATATCTTTCCTCATAAGCATAAGGATATTTATGTACTTTGGGCACATTGTGCTTTCAGATTTTACTAGTAGGAGTAAAGGAAATAGTTCAACATCATTTAGAAACAGTTCTAAAATATCTACCAATAGTTAGAAAACAAAGGACTTAAAATAATTACCAATTTGTATTTTAAGGCTTTTTCTCTTTGTAGATATAAATTTAGTCTTCCTTGTAAAGACACCTCACTTTTTGTTAATTCTAACAAATAGCAAAAGCAGGATTAGTTTGAAAAACAGCAGTTTTCAAGGTTGATTTTACATGCTTTGGTCAAAGGCCTTTGAATATTTGCCCAGAAATATTTCAGAGGATAGTGCAGAACTGAGTTTTTGACCCTGAAAATATTTAATGTTCTATTAAAAAATCAAACAAACGTATTGCCATGAAGATGTAACTATAATTAATAATGACTAAAATAGTGTTATGATTTTTAAAACAGACATATTCTACAGGGGAGGAAATGTATATGTCTGTAAACCCAACTTTTCCAAATTAAACTTAAATTAGGTAAAGGGATCATCATGCAAATTGTGAAATAAATCTAGAAAACCAGATTTAGATATTGAGAAAAATTATACTTTAGACCTCTACAAATATAATTTCCTAGGTAAAAAAGGAACAAACTAATCATGACAATGCTTGCGGTCTAGAATAGAGTGGTACATTTCTAATCAGTGCTGAAGAACAGACTATCCTCTAAATCAAAAAATGCTTGCTAGTGAAATTGGTTTTCCATTTAAAAAGACAATTAATTTATATTCATTTCACATCATACATGACAATACGTTCTAGATGAACTAAAGGACACAATAAAAATATAATAATAGTTGAAAATATTAAATCTCAGTGCAGAGACAGCCCTTCCTAAATACCACAGGAACTATAACAAAAATATTAACATAATTAAATAAATATAATGTAATGTAAAATGAGAAGATACATATAGGAAACATTATTATAAGTCATTTTATAAACAAAGATTGCCATCCAGAAAATGCATTTTTAAATATTCCATTAAAAAATGAAAAAACTGGATTCCCAAATGGTGGCAGGATAGGTGGAAGCTACATTGACAACTATGACCAAACTGGAACTACAACTAAAATGCCCCACCGGCCAGCCTTCTCTCCCCTAACTCCCCCCCCACCCGCCTTCTTGCCCCCAACTGACCCCTGCTGGCCTTCTCACCCCAAACTTCCCTCCCCTCCTGGTCTGATAGCCCCAAACTGCCTCTGCCTCAGCCCCGCCACCATGGCTTTGTCCAGACGGGTGCCCAGAAGGTCTCCCAGTCTAATTAGCATATTATCCTTTTATTAGTATAGATAGTTATATGTTTTTTATTGTTTACAGTATTACAAATAATAAAACATATGTCTCCTTTTTCTCCTATTGACCTCCCCCCAGTCTTTATCCCCGGCACATGCCCTCACCTCCCTAGTGTCTGTGTCCATTGGTTATGCTTATATGCATGCATACAAGTCATTCAGTTTGATCTCTCCAACATTCTTTTTTGATAAAAACTCAGTAAAGTGGGAATAGAGGGATCATACTTCAACATAATAAAGACTATATATGACAGACCTATCGCCAACATCATATTTAATGTGCAAAAATTAAAACCATTTCCCCTAAGAACAGGAACAGGGATGTCTGCTTTCACCACTCTTATTCAACATTTTACTGGAAGTCCTAGCACAGCAATCAGACAAGAATAAATAAAAGGCAACCAAATTGGAAAGGAGGAAATGAAATGCTCATTATTCTCAGATGACATAATATTGTACATAGAAAACCCTAAAGATTCCTTTAAAACTACTAGATTAAATAAATGAATTCAGCAATGTAACATGATACAAAATTAATACCAGAAATATATGGCATTTTTATATACAATAATGAATTCTCAAAAAGAGAAACTAAAGAAACAATCCCATTTACCATTGCAACAAAAATATTAAGATACTTAGGAATAAAAAAAAAAAATGGCGGCGGAACGGAGGGATTCGATCTGAATCTGCTCACAGGGTAGAGGGAGGGAGCAGCTGAGAGTCGCGCAGGGAGCATTTGTCGGCGACTAGGGGGACAGCTGTGCTCCAGGAGAAGATAGAGGACTGCTGCGCTGGCCTCCCCAGCCTGAGAGGCCCCAGTATTGCTGTGTTCTCTCCCTGAGCCAACTGCGCGAGGAGGCGCGCGGAGGCGGACCACGACATCTTGAACGAGAGGAGCCGGAAAACATACAGCGGCCGTTCGCGGTACCGGCGGGACCTCTGGGGCTCCCAGAGCACCGGCGACCAGGTGGCCCGCAGAGCCCAGGGAGCTCTAAACTCCAGCAAGGAAAGGTCAGATGTCCCTGGGGGTACTTTGGGCGCGAAACTGAGGGGGCTGGCAGTCTGGGAGATCTGCACCTTGGAACTCAAAACCTGGAGATCTGCACCTGAAATAGAATCTGTGGCTGTTGAAGCTGGTGAACTTGGGAGAGGGCCCTTGGAGCTGGTGGCAGAGTTGATCCCTGGAGCGCAATCAGTTTGGACCTGACAGAGGGGGGAAGCCTGGAAGATTTTGGGAGGGTTCTGGCTGCTAAAACAGCAGTCACCATTAGAGAGGCAGTATTGTTTAGTTCAGGATAAAGAGGACCAATAGACCCAGAAGTCAATCTAGAAACACTGCCACCCAGGGGCCAAATCACAAATTGACTCTTATGTGACAGGGAATTGATTATATCTTCTCTTCGACCTTGGGAATACAGTCTATTTTCATCTACACTTTAGTATCTTTTACTCTACCTCAACTTCACCTTTATACCACCACTCTCTGGCTAACCTTTCCCTATTTAGTGCCTTGTTTCCCTTACACTTTTCCCGCTTTAGATTTACCTAATTCTTTCCCCTTACCCCCTGTTAAAATTTCACCCCACTGATATATCTAATCTCTAACCACCTAATCCAAGTGCATATATACCTCTAGCTTCTCTGACTTCACTATCTTAAAGTGTTTTTAGCCCTGTCCTGTTGTTGTTGTTTACTTGACTGTTGATTATATTGATTTTTTAAGCAGGTTTATGAGATTGACTTGCTTATTCTGTTATTTTGGTTTGTCTTGTAGGGGGGGTTATTTTTATTTTTGGTGTTGTTTCTTGTTTTGTTGTCCTCATCTGCATTGTTTTTGAGATAGATTTTTGCTTCTGTGTTCCCTCACCTCTCTTGATATTAGTAGTTGTATGTAATTTGTATCAATCTCCAAGTACTTGTTGCAGGTTTTGGTTCGGATTAGGGGCTATCCTATAGGAGTTTTCACCCCACATTTATAATTTACTCCTTTTATTTCTTTTTTTCTTCTCCCCCTTTTCCCATTATCATTTTGGCATTCCTGTCTTTCTTTTTTGTGAGTGTATGTGTTTGGGGGGGTCTCTTTCTTTTTTGTGTGAGTGTGGGTGTGTGAGTGTCTGTGTGGGTCTGGGGGAGGTTCTCTTTCTTTTTTCCCACCTATCACCAAATTTGCCTTTCTCTGGCGGTCACCTTTATTTGGAATTACAATTACTTTGACTACATTCCGGTTCAGTGCCTGGTGCGTTGCACCTGGTTGTGTTGTATTTTGTGCCTTTAAATCAACACAGGAGAGTGAGAACTACATAACCACATACACAGAGAAGAGAGACCATGGGAAGACAAAGAAATAGCCCACATATGAAAGAAAAGCAAGGCTCGCCAGAAAAGGAGGTAAACGAAATGGAAGTTAACAACCTGTCAGAGAAAGAATTCAGAGAAATGGTCATAAGGTGGCTGAAAAGAATGGAAGACAAATTTGATAATATGAGTAAGACCCAAGAGGAAATGAGGAAGACCCAGGAAGAAATGATGAAGAGCCATGAAGAAATGAAAAGTGACATTGCTGAAGTAAAGAACTCAATAGAAAGTATTAAGAGTAGACTAGAAGAAGCAGAGGATCGCATCAGTGAGCTAGAAGACCAGGTAGGAAAAAATAACCAAGTAGAGCAGATACTAGAAAAAAAATTAAAAAGCAGGAGGAGAGCCTAAGAGAACTTTGGGACAACATGAAACAAAACAACATCCGTATAATTGGGCTTCCAGAAGGACAGGAAACTGAGCAAGGAATAGAAAACCTGTTGGAAGAAATAATGACAGAAAACTTTCCTGGTATAGGAAAGGAAAAACCCACACAAATCCAAGAAGCTCACAGAGTCCCAAGCAAAATAAACCCCAAAAGACCTACGCCAAGGCACATTATAATTAAATTGGCAAACACCAATGACAAAGTAAGAATCTTAAAAGCTGCCAGAGAGAGACAAAAAGTCACCTACAAAGGAACACCCATCAGACTAACAAGTGATCTCTCAACAGAAACCTATCAGGCCAGAAGGCAGTGGAATGAAATCTACAAAGTCATGCAAAGGAAGGGTCTGAATCCTAGAATACTGTACCCAGCAAGGCTCTCAATCAAAATTGAAGGTCAAATCAGGAGCTTCACAGATAAAAAAGGACTAAGGGAATTCGTCACCACCAAACCAGCAATGCAAGAAATGCTAAAGGATCTGCTGTAAAAAGAAATAGGAAGCGAAGAAGGATCACAGGGGCAAAGAACAAAAATGGCAACATATAAGCACCTATCAATAATAACTTTAAATGTAAACGGGTTAAATGCTCCAATCAAAAGACATAGGGTAATAGACTGGATAAGAAAACACAACCCATGTATCTGCTGTCTACAAGAAACCCACCTCCGAAAAAAAGACGCACACAGACTGAGGATGAAAGGTTGGAAAAAAGTTATTCAGGCGAATGGAAATGAAAAAAAAGCTGGGGTAGCCATACTTATATCTGACAAATTAGATCTCAAAGTGAAGGACATAACAAGAGATAAAGAAGGCCACTTCATAATACTAAAGGGAGCAATTCAACAAGAAGAAATAACTCTTGTAAACATATACGCACCCAATACAGGAGCACCCAAATATATACAAAAACTCCTAGAGGACATCAAGGGAGAGATAGACAGCAACACAATCATAGTAGGAGACTTTAATACCCCATTATCACCATTGGACAGATCCTCTAAACAAAAAATCAGTAAAGAAACATCAATTCTCAATGACTCACTGGACCAGATGGAATTAATTGACATCTTCAGATCATTTCACCCCAAAGCCACAGAATATACATTCTTTTCAAGTGCCCATGGGTCATTCTCAAAGATAGACCATGTATTAGGTCATAGGCAAAGTCTCTCCAAATTCAAGAAGATAGAAATCATATCAAGTATATTCTCAGATCACAGTGGCATAAAGCTGGAAATCAACTACAATAGAAACAATCCAAAGAAATCGAACACATGGAGACTAAACAGCATGCTATTAAACTATGACTGGGTTACTAGAGAGATTAAGGAAGAGATAGAAAACATCATGGAAACAAATGACAATGATAGCACAACAATCCAAAATCTATGGGACACAGTGAAAGCAGTTCTGAGAGGGAAGTTCATAGCTCTACAATCCTACTGCAAAAAACTAGGAACAGCGGCAATAAATTATCTAACCCAACAACTCAAAGAGTTAGAAAGAAAGCAACAAGAAAAGCCCAGTGTAAGCAGAAGGAAGGAAATAGTAAAGATCAGAGCAGAAATAAATGACATAGAGACCAAAGAAACAATACAGAAGATCAACGAAACCAAGAGCTGGTTCTTTGAAAGGATAAACAAGATTGATGAACCGCTAGCCAGACTCACCAAGAAGCAAAGAGAGAGGACCCTAATAAATAAAATCAGAAATGAAAGAGGTGAAATAACAACAGACCCCATTGAAATACAAAGGATTGCTAAAAAATACTATGAACAACTCTACTCCAACAAACTGGACAACCTGGAGGAAATGGATATGTTTCTAGAAAAATATAACCTCCCAAAACTCAATCAAGAAGAATCTAAACAACTCAATAGACCAATAACTGTGGAAGAAATTGAAGCAGTCATCATAAAGCTTCCAGCAAACAAAAGCCCAGGGCCAGACGGCTTCACAGGGGAGTTTTACCGAACATTCAAGGAAGAACTAAAACCTATACTCCTCAGACTATTCCAGAAAATTCAAGAGGATGGAAAACTTCCAAACTCCTTCTATGAAGCTAGCATCACCCTAATACCAAAACCAGATAAAGACGACACAATGAAAGAGAATTACAGGCCAATATCCCTCATGAATATAGATGCCAAAATCCTCAATAAAATTCTAGCAAATCGGATCCAGCAGTACATCAGAAAGATCATACACCATGACCAAGTAGGATTTATCCCAGGAATGCAAGGATGGTACAATATCCGCAAATCAATAAATGTGATACATCACATAAACAAATTGAGAGATAAAAATCACATAGTCATATCAATTGATGCAGAAAAAGCATTTGACAAAATCCAACATCCTTTCTTAATAAAAACTCTCAATAAGGTAGGAATAGAAGGATCATACCTCAACATAATAAAAGCCATATACGATAAACCCACAGCATACATCATACTCAATGGGCAAAAACTACAACCATTTCCCCTAAGAACAGGAACAAGACAGGGTTGCCCACTTTCACCACTCCTGTTCAACATAGTACTGGAAGTATTAGCCATTGCAATTAGACAAGAAGAAGAAATAAAAGGCATCCAAATTGGAAAAGAAGAAGTTAAGCTATCCTTATTTGCAGATGACATGATATTGTACATAAAAAACCCGAAAGACTCCATAAAAAAGTTAGTAGATTTAATAAATGAGTTCAGCAATGTAGCAGGCTACAAAATTAATGCCAAGAAATCTATGGCATTTCTATACACTAATAGTGAACTTACAGAAAGAGAGACTAAAAAAGCAATCCCATTTACCATCACACCAAAAAAATTAAGATACCTAGGAATAAACTTAACTAAGGAGGTAAAAGATCTATTCGTGGAAAACTACAGGACACTGAAAAAAGAGATAGAGGAAGATGTAAACAGGTGGAAGAACATTCCATGTTCATGGATTGGGAGAATCAACATAATTAAAATGTCCATACTACCCAAAGCAATCTATAAATTTAATGCACTCCCCATTAAAATACCAATGGCATATTTCACAGACCTAGAAAGAACTCTCCAAAAATTCATCTGGAACAAAAAAAGGCCCCGAATAGCCACAGCAATCCTGAGAAAGAAGCACAAAGTCGGTGGGATTTCCATACCAGATTTCAAGCTGTATTACAAGGCTACTGTTCTTAAAACAGCCTGGTACTGGCACAAGAACAGACATATAGATCAATGGAATAGAATAGAGAATCCGGATATCAACCCAATCCACTATGCTCAATTAATATTTGACAAAGGAGGCAGGAACATAAAATGGAGTCAAGACAGTCTCTTCAATAAATGGTGTTGGGAAAATTGGACAGATACATGCAAAAAAATGAAACTAGAGCACCAACTTACACCATACACAAAAATAAACTCAAAATGGATACAGGACTTAAACGTAAGACAGGAAACCATAAAAATATTAGAGGAATCTACAGGAAGAAAAATCTCAGACATATGCCAAAAGAACTTCTTTGATGATACCGCTCCGAGGGCAATGGAAGCTAAAGAGAAAATAAACAAATGGGACTACATCAAAATCAAAAGCTTTTGCACAGCTAAAGAAACCATCAACAAAACAACAAGAAAACCCACTGTATGGGAGAACATATTTGCAAATGTTATTAGTGATAAAGGTTTAATCTCAAGCATCTACAGGCAACTCACCCAACTCAATAAAAGGAGGACAAATGATCCAATAAAAAAATGGGCAACAGACCTAAATAGAATCTTCACGAAAGAAGACAAAAGGAAGGCCCAGAGACACATGAAAACTTGCTCAAAGTCACTAATTATCCGAGAGATGCAAATCAAAACGACTATGCGGTACCATCTCACACCTATCAGAATGGCTTACATCAACAAATCAACAAACGACAAGTGCTGGCGAGGATGCGGAGAAAAAGGAACTCTTGTGCACTGCTGGTGGGATTGTAGACTAGTACAGCCACTGTGGAGAACAGTATGGAGATTCCTCAAAAAACTAAAAATGGAGCTCCCATTCGACCCAGTGATCCCACTTCTAGGAATATACCCCAAGAAATTAGAAAGGCGAATTAGAAAGGATATATGTACCCCTATGTTCATAGCAGCACAATTTACCATAGCTAAGATTTGGAAACAGCCGAAGTGCCCATCAGCAGATGAGTGGATCAAAAAACTATGGTACATTTACACAATGGAATACTACGCCGCGGAAAAAAAGAAGGAGCTCCTACCATTTGTAACAACATGGATGGATTTGGAGAGCATTATGCTAAGTGAAATTAGCCAGGCAGAGAAAGACAAATATCACATGATCTCACTCATTTGAGGAATACAATCAATGACATAGACTGATGAACAAGAATAGATCCAGAGACTGAGAAAAGTCCATCAGAATGTCAAACCTCAGGGTAAGTGGCAGGTGGTGAGAGTAAGTGGAAAAGTCAATATACTTGAACTCTTGAACTGAGGTAAGTGATTTGTGTTTTTACATCCCTGACAAAGTTTATATAAAATTATAAAAAAATGGCAGCTAGTCTGACATTGAATTGACATGGCCTAGAGCTTGTCATATCCTATGGAGACCAGTCCTTAGGCTAGGCCCTGCTTAACCTCCCATGACACCATAATACCCTTACATGATATTATTCTACAATGTCATTATAATATTTGATATTTGACAACAGCATATTATACAATTATCCCAAATAAACTTACAAACTAATTCTTTGAATGTTGGGCAGCAACTTAAAAAAGAATAGGAAAGAAATTAATCCCTTTCAGAAGGAATTAAGGCACTGGGAAGGCACTTGAGCATTCTATATTGGCCCTTCTTGCCCTTTCTGCCAAGAGGGACCTTCTTGTTACTATCCAAATACACACAGCTGATGCCAGAGTTTTCAGTTCGAGGTGTGGCTGAAGCCTTTGGGCAGCTGGCACCATGGATCTGTATCTCGACCAATGGTGTGAGCTGGGCCCTCTCTGGAGAAGAAACCTGGGTCCCCCGAGATATGTGATCAGTACCGGGACCCCGCCAGCAGGCTAGGGGACCCCAAGGCAGGTACTGGACGTGGAGGCCACAGGGGGGCATAGACTACAAAGGAGACAGAACTGAACCTCACATCACCCTGTTTGGCCCCGGAGGATGGCTGGTTAGCCAGAGACGGGTAAGATTCCTCAGGGAAGGAACAACCTAAGACAGGCACAGTCACAGAGGGGCCAACAGGAGAGAACTAAAAGGTCAACAGAGGAGGGGCACAGACCCTCATCCACAAACCTTGCAGGGGTTTGAATTCTCAACCCTCCTAAGGGAGGTCTCCTACCCCCACGGCTGCTTCGCCTCCCACACACAACTCATATGGGGACCCAGGTGACAGACAGAGACTTGGCCAGCAATAGCTGCTCTATATCTAAATTCAGTCTATTACCAGGAATGCTCGGGACCTACTCAAAATTGCAAATATTCCTTTCCACTAGTATTCACAGGGTAAACTAAGATTTCTGCTTGAGTATTAAAATTGACAGGAAAATAGTAATCAAGTTTTCAGATTAATTTAAATTGGCCAAGTGAAATACGAGAATACTCAAGAAAATTATAGTGTACTGGACAAAAAGCTTTTCCTAAAACATTAACTGAAAAATCTATCAGTAGTTCATCTCTCTGTAAAATTGCCTAACATCCAAAGAACCTAAAGCAGTCACTTTGTGTACAAAAATTAAAATTTAAAATTATCAAGACTGCAATAGAAAATTTCCAAAAGTCCCCATTAATCAAAAAAGGGGAGGGGGCAGCGGGGTAATATCATGAAAGGGACAAAAAAAAATATTGAGTAAGTAAAATACATCTAGAAAATTCTTACTCCAGTAAAGTAAATTCCATTTGTAAAAACAATAGCAGGACACCCATGAAAAAACACACATGGTGTCAAAATAAGCCAAAGGAAAATCATTTAGGCAAAAATTAAAAAGAATCCCAAGTCTATTTTGCATAGAGGATCCCTTTGTTAACTTTTGGTCGAGAATGTGTTTGTGTGTTTTCAGAGAACAACTCCAAGACCATGTGGGTTCCTGCGACGGTGAGGAACTGATGGATCTGTTCCAGCCATGAGGACGGTCCAGAGATGGGGGACACTGACGACACCTTGCCATACTAGCAGTCAGCAGCTGTGCATGTCTGCAGGCAGCCCAGGACCAAACCAGAGAGGATGGATCATGCATTGACACGATATGTCCACCATCTGGATACCATTGCTGACTTATACACATAATGAATTATTTGACACTGAAACTGGGACTCAGAAAAATTGGACATTGAAACCGAGAATGAAACACTTTTTGTTCTTATACATTTATTTCTAGTATGCAGAGGCCAGATATTTTTGAAGAAAAGAAACAGGGGAGAGTGATTGATATAGAGGCAGGATGGCCTTGAACAGGCTGTCAAGCTACAGGGGGAGGCTTGGGTGGATGGGAGGCAGATGCGGGGGGAGATCAACGGAAGGACTTGTATGCATGCATATGAACATAACCAATGAATGAAAGACACTGGGACGGGGAGGGGGGAAGCTGGGGATATGTGCTGGGGGGTGGGGGAGGCTGGGGGGAGGATAAGAGGGAGGGGGTAAGGAAAACATGTACTACTATTATACTGCAAAAAATCAATAAAAAATAATTAAAAAAAAAAAAAGATACTTAGGAATAGACTTCACCAAGGAGGTAAAAGACTTGTACTCAGGAAACTGCAAAATGTTGAAAAATGAGACAGAGGAAGATATAAACTAGTGGAAGAATATACCATGTTCATAGATTGGTGGAATTAACATCATTAACATGTACATACTACCCAAAGCAATCTACAGATTCAATGCAATTTTTATTAAAATACCAATGGTATATTTCACAACTCTATAGAAAGTACTCAACAAATTTATGTGGAACAAAAAAGACTCAGAATACCTGCAGCAAACTTGGAGGGAATCACAATATCAGATGCCAAGCTATACTACAAAGGCACTGTAATCAAAACAGCCTAGTACTTGCACAATAACAGGCATATAAATCAATAGAAGAGAATAGAGAACCCAGAAAATGACACAAGGCATTACTCTCAATTAATATTTTCAAAGGAGGCAAGAGCATGCACTGGAATCAAGACAGTTTCTTAGTAAATGGTATTGGGAAAATTGGACAGGTACATGCAAAAAATGAAACTAGACCACCAACTTACACCATATACAAGAATAAACTCAAAATGGATAAAATACTTAAATATAAGTAGTGAAAACATGAAAATCCTAAAAGAAACCATAGGCAGCAAAATCTCAGACACCTCTCATACCAGTATGTTTACTGATACATTTCCTAGGGCAAGGAAAACTAAGGAGAAAATAAACAAATTGAACTACATCAAAATAAATAAAAGCTTATGCACAGCAAAATAAATCATCAACAAAATGCAAAGAGATGCCACTGCATGGGAGAACATATTTGCCAATGATACATCTGATTAGGGGTTAATTTCAAAAATATATAAGGAACTCATACAACTCAACAAATGAAAAACAAACAATTCAATTAAAAATTGGCAAAGAGACCTAGCTGGTTTGGCTCAGTGGACAGGGCATCAGCCTGAGGGTCCCAGGCTATATTCCAGTAAAGGGCACATGCCTGGGTTTCCAGCTGGATCTCCAGTAGGAGGAATGCAGGATGCAGCCAATCAGTGATTCTCTCTCATCATTGATGTTTCTATCTCTCTCTTTCCATCTCCCTTCTTCTTTGAAATTCATGAAAATACATTTTTTTAAATTGACAAATAATCCCACTTCTGGGAATATATCCTAACAATCCAGAAACACCAATCAGAAAGAATATATGCATCCTTATACTCATAGCAGCACAATTTGCAATAGCTAAGATATGGAAATAGCCCATGTGACCATTAAAAGATAAATGGATAAAAAAAAACAACTGTGGTACATTTACAAAATGGAACACAATGTGGCTGTAAAAAAGAAGGAACTCTTACCATTTGCAATGGCATGGATGGACCTGGAGAGTTTTATACTAAACTAAATAAGCTAGTTAGATAAAGGCAAGTAACACATGATCTTACTCATATGTGGAATCTAATTAACATAATAAACTGATGAACAAAATAAACCCAGAGACACAGAAACATGGAACAGGATGATGAATTTCAGGGGGAAGGCTGGTGTGGGATGTGGGAGGGGAGAGAATCACAGGTGAACTTATATACAAAGCCCATGGACAAATACAATAATGTGGTGAATGCTTGTGAGGGACAGGTGTGGGGTTTTGGGAGTCATTGGGACAAAAAAGGGGGACATCTATAATATTTTCAACAATAAAGATAAATTTTAAAACATTTTAATAGACTAGACTAAATATAACAGAGCATATTACTAATGGTAAGGATCAGGATAGTTTAATAAAACTATTAACTTTTATTTAAAAATATATTAGATGTCAGTGAGAATTTGGTAAATGGGCACATGAATATTCTCCTATTGGAATAAATCTGTTAACCATTTTGGAAGGTAATTTACTGCTATCTATCAGAATGTAAAAAGCCAATATTTATTTTTTTTACAAATTTCACTTCTGGGAATTTATTTTATGAAAAACCTACACATGTGTTCAATATTTATTATTGAAGATGTCCATTGCACCATTAACTATGTAACCTAAATAAGTGAATTCAAAACAGCCATCCTAGGAGAGTAGTTAAATAAATTCAGTTACAGCTTTTTTGTGTAAAGCATTGTAGATATTTAAAAGAATTAAGCAACCCTAGCAAGATTAACTCAGTGGATAAAGTGCTGGTCTGTGGACTGAAGGGTCCCAGGTTGTCTTGTCCACTCTCTCTAAAAATCAATGGGAAAATATCCTTGGGTGAGGATTTGAAAAAGAATAAACAATATGGATCCAGTGATCCCACTTCTAGGAATATATCCCAAGAAGCTAGAAACACCAATCAGAAAAAATATGCACCCCTATGTTCATAGCAGCACAATACACAATAGCTAAGATCTAGAAACAGCCTAAGTAATCATCAGCAGATGAGTGGATTAAAAAAACTGGTACATTTACACAATGGAATTCTATATAGCAGAAAGAAAGAAGGAACTTGTACCCTTTGCAACAACATGGATGGAACTGGAGAGTATTATGCTTAGTGAAATAAGCCAGTCAGTGAAGGACAAATATCACATTATCTCATTCATTTATGGAATATAATGAACAACATAAACTGATGAACAAAAACAGACCCAGAGACAGAGAAGCATTGAAAGGACTGTCAAATATCAAAGGGAAGGTAGGGAGGGTGGGAGTCAGGGGGAGAGATCAACCAAAGGACTTGTGTGCATGCATATAAACCTAACCAATGGACACAGACAACAGGGGGATGAGGGCATGAGTGGAGGATGGGGGTCAATGGGTAGATAAGGACACACATGTAATACCTTAATCAATAAAGAAATTAAAAAAAGAAGAAGAAGCCCTAAATGGTTTGGCTCAGTGGATAGAGTGTTGGCCTGTAGACTGAAAGGTCCCAGTTTTGATTCCAGTCAAGGGCATGTACCTTGGTTGCAGGTACATCCCCAGTGGGGGTTGTGCAAGAGGCAGCTGATCAATGTTTCTCTCTCATCTTTGTTTCTAACTCTCTATCTCTCTCTTTCTCTATGAGAAATCAATAAAAGATATTTTGAAAAACGAATAATAAAGCATATATTGTTAGAGAATAAACATTTTTAAAATCCTTATCCTATCTAATAGAAGATAAACATGCAAATTGACTGTACCTCCTCTATGCCCACCAACCAATCAGAGTGAGTATGCAAATTAACCCAACTAAGATGATGGCCACCACAGAGTTGGAGTGAACAGGAGGTTTGGGTTTCCTCTGGCAATGGAGGAAGCCAAGCTTCCCGCTGGCGCTGGTTGGCCCTGGCCTCTGTTCAAGGCTACAATGTTTCAATTATAGAAGATAAACAAATCCCAGATACTTGCTTCCAGCCAGCCCTGGCCTATGCTTCAGTTGCCAGGGGCAGTGGCCAGTCTGCAAACCACCACAGGCCCCTCACCCAGGCTACCCCATGTCCCAAGGGAACCTCTACCTTGATCGGGGACACCCTTCAGACAGTCCCCACCCATGCACCAGGACTCTATCCTATGTAATAAAAGAGTAATATGCAGATTGACCATTACTGCAACACACAAGATGTCTGCCCCCATGTGGTCAAAGATGGTTGCCCCCATGGGGACACAAGATGGCTGCCACAAGATGGCTGCCACAAGATTGCCAGCAGGGTAGGGCAGTTGGGAGGGACCAGGCCTGCAAGAGAGGGCAGTTGGGGGTGATCAAGCCTGCAGGGGAGGGCCATTAAGGGTGACCAGGCCAACAGAGGAAGGAAGTTAGGGGTGACTGGCCTTCAGGGAATGGCAGTTGATGGGACCCAGGCCTGTAGGGGAGAGCAGTTGGCTGGGACCAGGCCTACAGGGGAGGGCCATTGTGGGGGGGCAGACCTGGGCCTGCAGGAAAGAGCAGTCTGGGGGGGGGCAAAATAGCAGGGGGGAGCAGTTAGGGGCAATGAGGCTGGAGGGGAGGGCAGTTACGGGTGACCAGGTTGGCAGGGGAAGCCAGTTAGGTGTGACCAGGCTGGCAGGGGAGGGCAGTTAGGGGGTGACTAGGCCAGCAGGGGAGGGTAATTAGGGACAAATTGGCTGGCAGGGGAGCAGTTAGGCATCAATCAGGCTGGTCAGGGAGTGGTTAGGGTGTGATCAGGCTGGCATGAAGAAGCAGTTACGGGCAATCAGGAAGACATGCAGGTGAGCAGTTGGGACCCAGCAGTCCTGAATTATGAGAGGGATGTCCAACTGCCCGTTTAGGCCAGATCAGGCCTAAACGGGCAGTTGGACATCCCTTGAGGGGTCACAGATTGGAGAGGGTGCAGGCTGGGCTGAGGGGGGTGTGTCCAGGCCTCTAGTTCACCAGGCCTCTAGTAATATGTAAGAGCCAAAATATATATGGTTGTCTTCCCATCAATGTGTAAGTAAATGAATGGAAATTTAAATGGATAAATGCTTACCAACCTGAACAAATGTGATTTTCTAAGTCAGTGGTTGGCAAACTCATTCATCAACACAGCAGTAAACTGTGGCTCACGAGCTGCATTACTGCATTAATTCTCACATATTTTGCTCTTTATTCCTGATATTTGCATTGGATCTCTAGACAAATAATGTCAACATGCAGTTGTCATTGTAAAATATAAATGCATATTTTACTTTTAATTAAGTTTTTCTAGCTGTTTATTCATGTTCTCTTTTCTTTTTCTATCTCTTTCTAATTATTATATATTCCTTCTATGTGAAATTCTGCAAATAAAATCACATATTCACATATTTATAACTATTTTATGTATTAATTAATCTAACAAATATTTATTGAATACTCATTACTCTTTTAGGCAGTAGGAATCCAGTAAAAAAAAATCATTGTCCATTATGGAATTCTATTCTACTGGGAGGTGACAGACCACAAACATAATAAGTTAACATTAAAGTTGTAATAATTGCTATAAAAATAATGACAGGGTGAAAGTGAAGCTGAGACCGGTTTGGCTCAGTGGATAGAGCGTCGGACTGCGGACTGAAGGGTCCCGGGTTCGATTCCGGTCAAGGGCATGTACCGTGGCTGCGGGCACATCCCCAGTAGGGGGCGTGGAAGAGGCAGCTGATAGATGTTTCTGACTCCTTCCACTCTGTAAAAAATCAATTAAAAATATTTTTTAAAAAAAGAGAAAGTGAAGGACAAGAATGAAAACTCTAACGTTAATAGGAAGTAAAGGAGAGAGCCAAATGGGTATATAGGCAGAGGAAACAGATAGAAATAACTGAAGCAGAAAGGTATTTATTTCATGAGATTCCTAGAAGATTAAGGAGGCCAGTGATCTGGAATAGCGTTGGATTGGTATAAAGGGATGAAAATAAGATCACAGGAGACAGAAGTTACAGTGAAACAAGTCAGGTAGGTCTTCGTGCACCTTTGTAAGCATTTTTACTTTTACTGTGAGAAAGATGGAAAACCATTGCAGGCTATTGAACACAGAACTGACATAATCTCTTACGCATTTATAAAGATCTTGGCTGCAGTTGATGAATGGACTTTAATGGAGATAAGGTAGGAGCAAGGCAACAAGAGGCTGTGCTATAATCCAGAGAAATGGTGGTGCTTGGACCACAGTGGTTATTTGGATGCTGTGAGACCATTTCAGATTCTAGTTATTTTGAAGACTATGGGCTAGATGTGGGATAAGAGGGAGAAGAATAATGATGACTCTGATGCAAGCAGTAGGAACTTACTCAGTTTAACTCAATGAAATAATTACTGTGGGGATGCTGGTTTCATCAGAAAACATGGCAGCCCTTGGCTCTCTTTCTCCCCCTTGGCACCTCTGCTTCTATAATTTTTTTAAACCAAATGGCTTCCTCTGTTTCCTCTGAATTTTGCTTTAGTTATTTCAAATAACTCATGGCAGATCATAGTGGTTCCTGTATTTTACTTTAAATCACATGCCTCTCCATCTTTACATTTTATTAAATTACACTGTTCAAATGCTAACAAAAAAATATATCTTATCAGGCATTACTTCACCTTTATGGTATAGCTGTCCTTGGATGGAAAAGGGGCATGGAGTACAAATAAATGAATGGCCACCTAAATGGAGAAGGCATGAATAACCTTCTAAAGTGAGTTGTGCCTAACTCAGGAATTACTTGATGATGTGTTGCTTTTTTATTTCTTTTTTTTTACTTAATCTTTAATTAGTTGCCTGAATTATAATGGATTTTAATATAAAAACAGAGATAATATTTAAAAATAAAAGACAGTAATGCACAAAAAAGGAAGAATGACAAAAAAAAATCTTGAAAACAGCGATCAGCACTTAGAAAATAGAGGTAAAATGGAGATAAATCCCAGCTGGTGTGGTTCAGAGGTTGAGCATAAACCTATGAACCAGGAGGTCATGGTTTGAGTGCCTGTCTGGGCATATGCCCGGGTTGTATGCTCAATCCCTAGTAAGGGACATGCTGGTGGCAGCCAATCAATGATTCTCTCTCTCTCTCCCCCTCTCCTTTCCTCTCTGAAATCAATAAAAATATTTTTAAGAAGGAAAAAGGAGCTAAAAAGAAGAAAACACAGTGAGAGAAAACAAAATAAACTTGATGGAATAGTTTTCAAACACAACTGTTATATAATATGACACTTTCCTATTTAAATACTTTTAACTCAGTAACAGGCATAATTTACACCAAAAATGAAATGTAAAAAAAAAAAAACAAAAAAAAAACAAAAAACGCACAAAAGAGCTTAGGTGGACTGGATATAGTGTTCTTTACCCTGACGTGGAGTTTGTTACCTGATGATACAAGGCCTTACCAGCCAGATATTACATTTTTTAAATCATATCAGGTTACTAAACTGAATTGCTGATCTTTAGAATTATTTAGGAAAATAGCATCTTTCCCTACCTTATTGAATATTTACGTTTTTATTGATTATCACTATTTAATGATTATGCATTAACTCTGACACAGGGACTATCCCTAGGGCCAAAACAAATATTATTAGGATAATTACAGAGTGGCCAGTTTATTATGATCTCTGAATGCATAGTAATCTGACCACTCAGAGTATATCCTAGATAATAAAAGGTTAATATGCAAATTATCCTCTCAACCAGGAGTTCGACCAGCAGGCAGGCCAACCAACCGCCCATGTCCCCTCCCCCTGGCCAGTCTGGCTGGACCCACCCATGCACGAATTCATGCACTGGGATATATATATATATATATATATATATATATATACTGAGTGGCCAGATTATTATGCATTCAGAGATCATAATAATCTGGCAACTCAGTGTACTTTACCAGATGCATCTTAAATATTTGGAAATTTTGAGGTCACACAAGCCAGTGAATTTCAAATATGTGAAACTGATGCAATGGTACATATCTGGCATTTCTAATGATGTTACTAATATTCTCCTGAGACATTTGGGACAGAGTTGCTTTTTTTTCCACCCCAAATTTACTACTATTGTTGATAAAGTCATTTCTATATTTTGTTGCTGATATATTCATTGTAGAAAATCTAAATTGTGCTGTAAAATTGAGTTTTATTATTCGTAGCACATCCCCGTTGGTACCACTAGTGAGTAATCAATGTTATTATAGAAATTTTAATATCTGAAGTATAATAGATTTAAAATCACATCCATATTCTGTATAAGAATAATACTTATATAGATTCTTGCCTAATACTTAATAATATTCACTTTATTGTGCTTTAATAAAAGTCTCTATACTGAAAGAAGTCATTTTTATATTCAAAGACAGAACCAATATTGAAAACACTAAGGATTTAAGGAATAGTGAGAAATAATAAAACTTCAATGGACATAAATGTGATAAAGTATTGCTTTGGGGAAAAAGTATGCTGCTGGTAATATTAATGGTGATTTTAATTCTGTGATATCATTCAGGAATTTTAAAGTCATGAATGTCAATTTGATAATAAACATTTCTAGAAGGGAGATTGAATTTCACAGAAGATGTGGGGTTTTCTCTGGCCTCTTTGATTTTGGAATAATACAAAACATGAAAAATGTTTGCTATACTAAGAAAAGAAAGGTTAGGATAATTGGTTAGGTAAGACCAGAACCAAGTTAGGATGATATAGTTTTATATCATATTACTCTAGAGAACTTGATATCAGACATACCTAGAATTGTGGATAATCCTAATTAATAAAAGATAAATATGCAAATTGACCATCACTCCAAGTCACAAAATTGCTGTCCCCATGTGGTCATAGATGATTGCCCCCATGTGATCACAACATGGCCTACAGGGGAGGGCAGTTGTGGGCAGTTAGGGGTGACCAGGCCAGCAGAGGAGGAAGTTGGAGGAGACCAGGCCAGCAAGAGAGGGCAGTTGGGGGGGACCCAGGCCTGCAAGGGAGGGTATTTGGGAGAGACCAGGCCATCAGGTGAAGGAATTGGGGGGGGGGGAATCATGTATGTAGGGTAATTCGGGGGACCAGGCCTGCAGAGGAGGGCAGTTGGGGGTGACCAGGTCTGCAAGGGAGGGTGGTTAGGGGCAATTGGGCTTGCCAGGGTGCAGTTAAGCATCAATCAGGTTGGCACAGGAGTGGTTAGGGGGTGACCAGGCTGGCAGGCAGAAGTGGTTAGGGGCAATCAGGCAGGTGAACAGTTGGGAGCCAGCAGTCCTAGATTGTGAAAGGTATATCCAACCACCCATTTAGGCCCAATCCTGGGATCCGAGATAAACGGGCAGTTGGACATCCCTCAAGATGTTCCAGATTGGAGAGGGTGCAGGCGGGACTGAGGGACATCACCCTGCATGAATTTCATGCACCGGGCCTTGAGTGTCTCATAATTATTAAATTAATTAAATTATAGAATGAATGAATAGTAATATGAAAATTATACCTTGAAAAACAATGTTGAATGGATAGTGAAAATGAAGATAACTTAATTACTCCTGAAGATCTTTATATTTTAAAATTCTACAAAGTATCAACCTATGAACCAGGAGGTCATGGTTCAATTACTGGTTGGGGCATATGCCCTGGTAGTGGGCTCAATCCCCAGTAGGTGGCATGCAGAAGGCAGCTTATCAATGATTTTCTTTCATTACTGATATTTCTACCTCTGTCTTCCTCTCCTTTCCTTTCCTCTCTCTGATAGCAATAAAAACATATTTTTTAAAAAAATAACACATATAGTAAAGAAATCCATTGTATGATTCTCCCAGGAAAAAACAAAAAAAAACTTTGTTATTCTTTTTCCCTTATTGTTTTATTAATCAAAAAGTTTACGTTTCCACTCTAGATAATACAGAATAAATCTATTAACTATACTTAATTTATTGAACTAAATTCTAATGTTTATTCTCTGGAAAGAATCTTCGTAGCTACCATTAACTTATGCCACTCAAATGTTCCTTCAAAAGAAAACTTGAAAGGAAAATATTAATTAACTGAAAGCCTCCAGCTAACACAGTCTTTGGCTCTATCTCTGCATTCTTGTGGAGGCTATACTATTTGCAGGCTGGACCCAGCCAGTGACTGAATAATGTGGGTTTACTGGAGCCAAAACATTCCTGCCCAACATAGGACTCCTCAAACGGGCATCCATGTTCGGAGATTCTCCATCCATCTGACCAAGACTTTCTCAAACAGCACTGCAGTTTGAAGCTCTTTCTACCAAATTTCCCTTCTTTTTTTTTTCTCTACTTTCATGGGAGTCATACCTGCATTGTAGTTTGAAGTTTTTCCCCATCTAGTTCTGTTCTTATTTCCCTTTGTCCTTCAGCAGCATCGCTTTCACAAAATCTCTATGTTCAATATACCTTATTGTTTTCTGCTTCATAGAGGACTCATCACACTATACAGTCTTCATGTAGATTAGCTAGGGTTGAATAAGTTAGGGTTGCTCAAAGTTCATGGATCATGGATTCAAGGCACATAGAATTGAGCTTTACAACTAAGCTTCTTGACTCTCAACCTAAAGTAGAGTGTACCAGGCAACCTACACACACATAAAGGAGCTCAACTGCAGAACCCCCCCTGCTGGGTGGGTCTAAGCTAAACTAGGTGACTCCCAATGAATCCTAATAATAAATGATTATTTAAATGGTTACTTTGAGTGGGTTAGTCATTTAACACAACTATCAAGTTTAGTGGTTCCATCCAATATATTATCAGTCAAAAAGTAATAGACTCAAACCTTTATAATGCAGATAGGGTGAATTTATAAATGAGAAATATAACTTAGTTCTATGGTATTTTCTCTAAGTTACCAAAATCAAGGGAGGCTTTAGAACAGAAAAACAACCCTAATAGAAGAAAATTAAACTAGGCTACAACTATAATAGGTGTAAGCAAAATATAAGAGCAATATGACAGACAGATTTAGAGCATTAGAGGAAAATTTCAAAAATCCAGAATTCAATGGTAATGTGTTTACAAATACAACCTATTCCATGCTGAGCACCTGACAAGATAAGATATATTGCATTGCTCATACAGGAAGTAAATAGAATTGCTCTTTAATAGGCATTCTAAAAAGCTTTGGTAGGCAAAACTCAACATTAGAAAAACAAGGGGAGGGAATAAACACACAATGCCAACCACTGGCAGCAGGTTAATGGGGGGAAAGTGTACTAAATTTTTCTTTCCCTTTTCATTAAATCAGTTCCTCCTTAATATTAGGAAATATATATGTATAATTTTTATTTGGAAAAGCTTGGAATATCTAGAAATATACAAATACCAAGTAATAATAATGTCTTCCCAAAGAACTGGGTTAATGAAGGGAAACGAGGAACAGAGATCATTTTTGCATCTTATCATTTTGAATATTTTGAATGTTATAGTATGTCCATGTATTTTCTATAGAAAATAACTAATTCAGAAAGGTGCTACCAACCTGGCCAGCATTGCTCAGTGGTTGAGCATCAAGCTAGGAACAAGGAGGTCATGGTTCGATTTCTGGTTAGGGCACATGCGTGGGTTGCAGGCTTCATCCCCAGCGTGGGGCATGCAGGAGGCAGCCGATCCATGGTTCTCTGCCATCATTAATGTTTCTATCTCTCTCTCCCTCTGCCTTCCTCTCCGAAGTCAATAAAATTATATTTTTGAAAAAGGTGCTATTGTAGTAATCAGATTGCAACATATAAATGTATTAAACCAATGTATTGTGCATATCAAACTTACACAATCTTACATATCAATTATATCAATAAAAAAGTAAACCTTTAACTTTGGGGGAAAAAGTGACTCAATTTGACATATTTATTATCATCTTACTCATTGTAAATTCTGAACACTCTGCTATTGTGTATATGTAGAAAAATATACACCAATTCTTCAAAATATTATTGTTGTTATTATAAACTTGGAAGAAATATATCACCTAAGTAAATTGTCAAGGCTTAAAATTTGTGATGCAAATATATCATTACATATGCCTTATTATGTGGGGATCAATAATCATAATAAAATAAGAGAAGTGAGATTATAGAGGCATGCATAGAATGCAACAGAGAGGAAATGGACACTTGTCCTGATAAAGAAGAGTGAAATGAGATGGCAAAGCAGAGAGCCGTTAACGTTGCTTTTGCTAGTGCTTAAATTATGACATAAATCTTGAGATATTATTGGGAAAAACAGACAGGTACCAAGCTTTGGAGTTCTTTGCTGAGGAAAATAGTCACTTTGGTATATTTTAGGTGACATGGGGGCCATCACAAGATACAGCTGTTTGTGTTGGGGAGGGGGCTGTTGAGAAGGTAGGTAGGAGGATTAGATAATTGAAAAGTTTTAATTTGAAATATATTACCTAGACTATAATATAAAGAACAGATAAAGAGGGCCTAAAACTATTTTCTGTTTAAATATGCTTAGTGATCTAGCAGAGTTATAGAAAAATAGTGTTTTCAAAGTTTGTGGCTACAAAATATAGCTACTTTGTGATTTGAGGAAGTTTCCTAACAAGAACTAACATGCTAAAAAATGTATATGGAACAAATTTGTGCTTAAAATTTGTTGCATTTGCAGAGGCATATAATTCTGAAAACTTTCACTCTGGAGACTAATTAAAAAGATAGCTGAGGTTGCCAGTGGATATACTCTTGTCTAATTGACAAGCCTTACCACAGCTATAATTTAAATAGATGGAAATAAAAGGAAAATTCTATACCATATAACATAAGTTTTTCTAAAGGTGAAGAATTTCCTATAATAATTACTCATTGCTTAAATGAGTTTTTCCAAGGTAATCACATGAAAAAATGGGATGAGTTAAATTTGTAAACTAAGATAAAGCATCTTGGATATATAATCAATGTAGAATAGAATATAAATTTTAAAAATGTTATAGTTATCTATTTTTTCTTGACTTTGTTTTATTCATTACCTAATCATATATAACACTTACTAATTTTGTTTGTTGAGATAGAGTCTAGATATAAATTATCTAATTTTGAGTTAATTTTTGAGGACATCATGCAGACCTATGAAATTTCAAAATTGAATTCTTCCTACTCTTGGCTATGCTTATATGCATGCATACAAGTCCTTTGGTTGATCTCTACCCCTCCCCCCACCCTCCCATGCCCTCCCTCTGAGGTTTAATGGTCTGATTGATGCTTCTCTTTCTCTGGATCTGTTTCTGTTCATCAGTTTATGTCGCTCATTATATTTCACGAATGAGATCATGTGATATTTATCTTTCTCTAACTGACTTATTTCACTTAGCATAATGCTCTCCAGGTCCATCCATCCATGCTGTTGCAAATGGTAGGAGTTCCTTTTTACAGCAGCATAGTATTCCATTGTGTAGATGTACCATAAGCATATCCAGTGGACACAGACACTAGGGGGGTGAAAGCACAAGCGGGGGGGTTGGGGGGGGACAATGAGAGGATAAGCACACATATGTAATACCTTAATCAATAAAAAAAGAAAATAAAAAAAACTTTATAAAGTTTTAGTTTATTTGAAAGTCAGTGAAAGCCTAATGATCAATAGATCAAAAAGAAAATGTTTATAGCCCAACACTAAGAATTATGGATGTATCTAAGCATGCATATCCATCAATAAATGTAGCTTGGGAGATTATTAAATAACATGAATTAATTTCTATTTGGAATTTTATACTATTTGTATCCTAGAATATTATTCTAAATAAATTACTCTCATAGTAATTGAATATTTTTAAATCAGAATATGTGCCAATAAAACTGAGATATTCCTTTCTGCACAATGTAGTTTGTAGTTAATCTTTCTTGGTGTCCCAATATGAAAACTAAAATCATCAAGAGTAAAAATTCATTTTATATATTTATGATTTTTCTCTTTTTTATGTTGAGGAAGTAGGGGAATTATAGATAATACTATAAAATGCTAATAGTGTCTGCCACATAGTAAGTTGTCCAAAATATTAGTTATTTTTACTATCACTTAGTTATTTGAATTGCTTTATGTTTCTTTCTTTTTTTCATATATATCTTAAATGTTTGAGGTGTAAACTTTATGGCAGACCCAGAGATACACCAATCAGATCCCTCTTTAAGAAATAACTTGCTGCCCAGCCTCAAGCTTTGCATTTAGTTGACATACTCCAGCTGTAAGCTTCATCAGGTTCCATTTTAACTTATGAACCAAGGTTATGATCTTCCAGGACAGTTGAGCAATAATGGACCAAGGTGGTGATCCAAGAGTCTAGCCAACTTCCCAGTGAAGATCTCCTTATTGAGTAACTAGAGGCCCAATGCATGAATTCATGCACTGGGGGGATGTCCCTCAGCCCAGCCTACACCTTCTCCAATCTGGGACCCCTGAGAGGATATCTGGTTGCCAATTTAGGCCTGATCCCTGTGGTAATCACTTGAAAAATGGGATGAATTAAATTTCTAAACTAAGATAAAGCATCTTTGATTGGGCCTGAACCAGCAGTTGGACATCCATCTCACAATCCAGGACTGCTGGCTCCCAACTGCTCACCTGCCTGCCAGCCTGATCATCTCCTACCAATCCCATGCCAGCTTGATTGCCCCCAACTGCCCTCCCCTGCTGGCCTGATTGCCCCCAACTACTCTCCTTTGCTGGCCATCTTGTGGCAGCCATTTTGACTACACTGGGGATGGCTATCTTTTGAGAGGGCATGAGGGTCAATTTGCATATTTCCTCTTTATTATAGAGGATTTTTGCCTGGAATTCTCACTTAAACTGTTAGAAGTTTTGTCAGGTCTGAATCATGCTCTGACAGTGTTTCATGTCTAACTCTACTGCCTCCTTTTTCTTTCCCCATCCATTATTCTACAATAAACATCTTTACTCCATTTAACCCCATCTCAGCATGGACTTACTAAAAAGCTCAACCTGCAACTTACATCAAATTTCATTTTGCATTTATCTGAGAGAATTGGCAAAATGAGTTTTGAAGTAGTTAGTCTGTCAAGGCATAATTTTTTAAATCAAGAATGGGGAATGAATGTCAAATATTATTTTGGGACCACTCAAACAATCAACATATAATTTGAAAAATGTTAAAAACATGATTCTTATATGTGAGGGGATCAATTATGTCCTACCTAAATTCATATGTTGAAGTCCAAACCTCTGTGCTTCAAAATGCTAGCCTTCTTCATGATCCAAGCTTAATTTTCCATACTGGTGTTAATATCTAAAATGAACTCAAAATTAAAGGAAACACAACAGTATTTCAAGCCATTTTGGAATCCTTGAAGCAAAGGCTACATAAAGTTTCAAAATTGAACTGCTTCAGGTGATAGCTTTATATTTCCTTCCTTTTTCATATATCTCTTAAATGTTTGAGGTTTAAACTTTGTGGCAGACCCAGAGATAAAACAGTCAGATCCCTCTTTCAGAAATAATTTCCTGCCCTAGCCGGTATGGTTCAGTAGATAGAGTCTTGGCCTGTGGACTAAAAGGTCCTGAGTTCAATTCTGGTCAAGGTCATGTACGGCAGTTGCACGTTCCTCTCCAGTCCAGGCCCTTGTCAGGGCTTGTGCAGGAGGCAACCAATCGATGTGTTTCTCTCACATCCATATTTCTCTCTGTCATTCCCTCTCTTTTCCACTCTCTAAAAATCATGCCCTCACCCCCCTGTTATCTGTGTCCATTGGTTAGGCTTATATGCATGCATGCAAGTCTTTTAGTTAATCTCTCCCCATTACTCCCACCCTCCCCTATCTTCCCTCCGATGTTTGACGGTCTGATCGGTGCTTCTCTGACTCTGGATCTATTTTTTGTTCATCAGTTTATGTTGTTCATTATATTCTATAAATGAGGTCATATGATATTTATCTTTCTCTGACTGGCTTACTTCACTTAGCATAATGCTCTCCAGTTCCATCCATGCTGTTGCAAGTGGTAATAATTCCTTCTTTTTTACCGCAGCATAGTATTCCATTGTGTTCATGTACCACAGTTTTTTAATCCACTCATCTGCTGATGGGCACTTAGTCAGATTCCAAATCTTAGCTATTGTGAATTGTGCTGCTATGATCATAGGGGTGCATATATTCTTTCTGATTGGTGTTTCTAGCTTCTTGGGATATATTCCTAGAAGTGGGATCACTGGGTCAAATGGGAGTTCCATTTTTAGCTTTTTTTGGCAGAAACTCCATACTGTTCTCCACAGTGGCTGCACCAGTCTGCATTCCCACCAGCAGTGCACAAGGGTTCCTTTTTCTCTGCATCCTCACCAACACTTGTCATTTGTTGATTTGTTGATGATAGCTATTCCATAAGGGTTCATGTCAATTTGTGAGCCAAGGGTATGATCTCTCCTTTGAGAGTTTTAGTGGACTTGATATTACTGCCAAGCATTTATCCTATATATTGATGAGATCCTTGAGGATGAGGGACAGCTCTTTATCACAAGGATTCATAAGAAAAAGATTATTGAATTTTACATGGAGAGCATATCTGAAAGAGGTGATGTAGTTTATTCTCAAACTATAGTTTAGGTGTTAAAGTGGAGTTCTACTGATTAACTCAGAGGATATCTTCAAGGTGAACCCTTCCTACATTAAACTCTTTAATATAGTATATTTAGAGCCATGTTATGTCGCCATGTCTTGGCATCTACCTCATCTGGGGAAATGTAGAAGAGTTCATTAAGCCAACCCACAGTAGTAGAAAAAGTCAGAGGATTGAGGAATATTCAGCACTACCGTTAATGTCAAAATAACCATTTCAAGTACAGTACATTAGATATTAGCATGAACCAAGGGAATGCTATACTAGGTACTACTGTATTCATTGAAAGGGCCAGGCAAACAATTGTGTTATTATACCTTAAATGTCTACTGCAGGGCTTGAGGAATATGCATTGTTTAGGATTTGGAAGATTAGGTTAAATGCTAGATTAATGTAGTCCATGAAAATGTTGAATGTATTTTCTGAATTCAAGGATAAAATTGAGAGATTGTTATGAGAAATTATCTTTTTTCTAAGAATTCAAAAATCTTGAATTATAATTTGCTCCCCAAGCTGGTTGCAAATAGAAAGACTCCAACAGGCCTTTATTGAAAACTAGAGGCCTGGTCCATGACATTCATGCACTGGAGGGGGGTCCCTCAGCCTGGCCTGTGCCCTTTCACAGTTTAGGACCCCTCAGGAGATGACCAACTGCTGTGGACACCTTTCATTTTCATGTATCTCTTAAATGTTGCAGGCTGGGGAGAAGCCTGCAACCAAGGTACCTGACCTTGAACAGAATTGAACTCAGGACTCTTCAGTCTACAGGCCGACACTCTATCTACTGAGCCAAACCACCTAGGGTAGCAAATTATTTCTGAAAGAAGAATCTGACTGGTGTATCTCTGGGTCTGCCATAAAGAGATATATGAAAAAGGAAAGAAATATAAAGCTGACTATCACTATGTGCTATCCAGTCTTGAGCCTGGCTTCTGGCTGAGCAGAGCTCCTCCTGTGGGAGCACACTAACCACCAGGGGCAACTCCTGCATTGAGCATCTGCCCTCTGGTGGTCAGTGTATGTCATCGTGACCAGTCATTCTACCATACAGTGGATTTGCATATTAGCCTTTTATTATATAGGATGCTGGTGATCAATATATGCAGACAAAAATGTAATGGGAACAATAAGAAGCATTTCTATCTAGTTAATACTTACATTGCAACACAGAAGGCACCACTAGTCTCTCATCCTATTGTGTTGGCATCTGGCAGAGTCCCAGACTTCCATGGAGTCTTTGATGTAAAGTAAGTAATAGAATGGAAATGGAAACACTCTCACCTAAGGGGAGCTACCTTATCAGCTCAAAGGACAATGGCCTGGTAACACTATAGAATGAAGAAGTAACATCTCTCCAAACTCCAACCTTAGTTCTGAAGCAGCATTATTTATACCATTAAAGATGCTCAGCAGACCTCATAGACAGATAATTCTGCTACAAAGGAAGATAAAAGTATTTCCGGGCAATGAGGAGCCCCCCCATATAATTAGAGCAGAAATAAATTATTGTAATATTTTGTGTGAAGTAATATGGGCTGGAAGAATCTGGAAAAACTGCTACATGTTATCGAATAAGTGGTGGGTAACTAGAGATTAGGGATCTGGCTTTGTTAGATAGTAGTGTCAGTACTTCCAAACACTGCTTCAATGGTTTTTAAAATATTTTTAAATTAAATTTATTGGGGCAATATTGTTTAATAAAATTCTATTGGTTTCAAGTAATACATCATCTGAATATTGTTTTGTGTGTTCACCACCCCAAGTCAAGACTCTTTTATGACCATTTATCTCCCTTTGTTAAGCCCGGGACGCCCGCCGCTCTCACAAAGGCACCAAGAGACGTTCTCATGCAAACAGCAAAGGGTTTATTCACCAAGCATGCTGGGGCTCACAACCTACCCTGAAGTCAGAGTAGAGGCTGAGAGCCTCGAACCAGAGTACAGCAGGGTATTTATACAGAGTCACAAACAAAAGACCTTATCTATGGGGGGTGGGAGTCAGGACATTCAGGGGTTTTCAGTTACACAGAGTTTCGGCTTCCTGGCATTGCGGCCCTCTGGCCTGCTACCCCTCCCCTCAGGCGTGACCCCTTATGGCCTAAAGTAGAGTTGTAACAGGATTTATGGCCTAAAGTAGAGTTGTAACAGGATTTATGGCCTAAAGTAGAGTTGTAACAACATGAAGCCCTGGATGTCACAAAGGGAATATTTACATTTTGTTTTCCCAAGACCATGGTTTGGCAATTTCCTAAGACCCTTGACCAGCTGGGTGGAACGACCTGTGTTTCACCTCCTTGTTAGTGCTCTGGGGCATCTCACCCTGCTGTGATAGCAGGACGTGGGTCTTACTGATCTAGTCTGGCTGGCGCCTGCAGGATTTGGTGCCTCCTTACATTTTCAGGGTGCAGTTTACCTGTCACTGCTTCTAACTCTGCTGCCTTACACATCCTCCTACCTCCCACATCCTCCTTTGCCTGTGGTAATCAGCATGCTGTTCTCTGTGTCTATGAATTTTTGTTTTTCTTTTTTGTTCATTTCACTATTTCATATGTTGTCTTGACTTTTTGAAACTGAGTTGAAGACCAAGCATTCAATTCAGTTGCAAATCTTCATGTGTCTACTCTGACAAGCCTTATGACTGCCATATAAGGAGGAATACATAACTGCAAAAGCTTAACTTCCTATATTGTAGTACAAGTGATATAGAAGAAAATAGTTATGGATGACAACCATACTTTTTCTTTGTAACACTTCGTTTTTATTGTCACATTTCTCTGAAAATAAAACATGTTTGCTACTTTGATGATCATTAAATGACAAAGCTAAAAATGAACTGCAGAACTCTTTTATTCCCTTTATGAGTACACCAAGAGACTATATTAACCAATGCTTGGTTCTCCTGGTCTACCCAGACATGCAGCTCAGCTATAAATTCCAGCCCCCCTGCAACTATAGGGCCTTGTGGTTAGTTCTCACAAAAAGAAGGCAAATAGAAATGCTATGTGTCACTTTCAGACTAAGGTAGATTAGAGAAATTATCTTTATTCTCACAGATGCTTTTTGAGTCCTGAACCTCTGAAACACCTGGCCACAATCACACATAATGGGTTATTGTTTCAATGAACAATAAACTGCTCTTTCATTGTAATTGACTTTTTCCTTTTATAGCAGGCTACCCTGAAAATTCAATAAGAATGTAATCTTTGTTCTGTTTTATTTGCACAAAAAAATGCTTGTTGGATACAAAATGTAAATACTACACTCTTGAGGAGGAGCATATGAAACCCCAAAATGTGCCACTTTGGCATGAGGATTAGCTTGAGCTGAATGCACTTGAGACCCAGCAGACTCAGTAAATGCACTTTGCCTCTCCCTTAACTGCCTAGAAGAACTTAGACAAGGGGCCTGACACAGAAGAAGAACTACCACCAGAGATAGCTTATGTATGTAAAAGACTTACCTATGTGGTGTGTAGTGTGGCAAATATCTGATTGTCAAAATTCTGGGTTTTTTTTATCTTCCTCTGAATTGGTCTCCTCTCCTTTGAAGCCCAAGGCTCATATCCTATTTTTTTAGCTCAGGATGTCATATAAGCCTTCATTGTCTGACTGCCTGGGAGTCTGAAATATTTGGGTCTCCTGTACAGTACTTACAACACTTGTTTTGTTCCTATTATTCTGACTTGTGTCAATTTAATTACTAGATCAACCAAAGAACTTAGACAGGAAAAAAGGAAAAGTTTTCCACCCTTACACTCTACTCTCTACATAGAGGCAAATTATTTCTGTTTTGAAAAAAAAAATTAGGAAAAAAGTTATTAAGAATCTGTATTATTCATGTGTTGATTATCTCTGTATATACTGATCTTGGTTCCTGATACTAAGATGTGTATCTGATAAAGGATTTAGTTTTGTGATTTTGTGTGTGTGTGTGTGTGTGTGTGTGTGTGTGTGTGTGCATGCATACATGCATGAGTATTGGTTTGTGCATCTAACTCATTGGTTCATAATTTCACTTTGCCCCAGTCAATATTTTCAGTTTAACATATATGGAAAATTGTAATCATTTGGGCTCTGATTCCCTGCTACCAAGTAATTAACATTAATGTCCAAAACCCTTATAACTACTTACTAACTATAATGGCTCATCCAATGCTACCTTTGTTATCTGCAGCATTATTTAAGAAGGTGTTTTTCTGAAACACTAATCTGAAGTCTCTTTCAGAAAATATTGTAAGCCAAATTAACATTCTAAGGTCTCATTTTCAATAGTCAATTGTCAGCGCAAAAAAATACTATATATACCAGTACAATATAATCTATAATAATAAAAGCATAATATGCTAATTAGACCAGACAGCCAAACAACATTCTGGACTTCATTCCTTTTGGATGTCCTTTCAGACAACATTCGGGAAGCCATGGTGGTGAGGGCTGAGACAGAGGCAGTTAGGGGTGATCAAGCAAGCAAGCTAGTGGTTAGGGACAATCAGCCAGGCAGGCAAGCAGGCGAGTGGTTAAGAGCCAGTGGTCCCAGATTGCGAGAGGGGTGTCCAACTGCTGGTTAAGACCTGATCTCGCAGGATGTCCTGCAGTCAGACATCTCCCAAGGGGTACCGGATTGCAAGAGGGTGCAGGCTGAGCTCGGGGACCCCACCCATACCTATGCATGAATTTTTTGCACTAGGCCTCTAGTATTTAAATAAATATATTCTTAAGTGTACTTTTATGCCATGTTTTCATTAGGTCCTTTTCTCCATTCAGTGAAATATTTCCCTTTTAGTCTTTAGTTTCAGGTATGGAGTAAACCTGTTTCACTGCACATACCCACTAAATATTGAAAGAAGAATGGGGAAGCAGGAGAACCATCCAATTTGACATTTATGAATATTAATACCACTAATTCCCCCATTCATTTTGGATGTGACATGGGGAAAACACAGCTTTTAGACAGCCTCTTTTGTCACTTCTCCCCTGCTAAGTGAATCAAGTCAAAGTGGCATAAGAGTCACTCACCTTTATAAAAATTCGCATCAGGAACATAAGTGCAAGAAGAAAATGAATGATGTTAAAACATACAATAGTATATACATTTGAAATTTTTAAATGCTAAAACATTATTTTAAAATATTTTTAAAATTCATTTGATTCAAACAATATAGTTGATTATTAGTGGAGTAAGACTAGAGATAAAAATGTGTTCTGTAAGCTAAAATTAATCTTAGACTGAAATAAAGAATAAAAGTCATTTATCTGAGTTGTAGCCTGGGGGACAGATTCAGGTAGCAACCTAAATTTTGTTTTGCATTGACAAGGGAGGCTATCTTTTTTGGCAAAAGTTCCCATCCAGGTTCTTAATTAGGTCCATTTTATGTAAATGAGGAATCCAAGTTGTGCAGTTCTGATTGGAATGGCACGTTCTCAGTCCATTGGTAGAAAGGTGAAACCAGGTTTTCCCTGAAGTGGTTGACTCAGACAATAAATAAGTGTGACCCAATGCAAGAAGCTGAGAGTTCAGCCTGAGGTTCTTCCTAGTATTCAGGGTATTCCAGAAGCCTCTGTCAGCAAATGGCCCCTAGGCTCTTATTATTTATAAAATTTGGCCCTTCAGTTGATCATAAATCCATCTCAGCCAATAAATTCCTTCCAGAAATTCATATCAAATGAATCTTTCTTCTCTAGGTCCTTAGTTCCAAAATTTCATTTTAATTGAAGTACTGTAATAATCAGCATTCTGAAAATTAAGATAAAATATATTACTTAAATATACTATATAATGGAGCATCACTTAAGTACTGACTTCAGTGTGTGTCTGATGACTAGGAGAAAACAGAAAGTAGAGAGAAGAGAGAGCAATGATTTATAAGGTGTTAGAAAGGTAGATCTTACACATAAGATTTACTGTTCTTTCTAGTTTCAGGGTGTGGGGATAAGAATTTTCTGTGTCAAGAAAGTGAGGCATCTGGAGGCTACAGCTTTATTTGTAGGCACCAAAATTTCCTGAAAGGTATAGTTGTCTTTACATTGCCTATAATTTTATCTTATCTTCTGGTTGGATAATGACTGAAACTCACTCAACATGGAGGGTGTTTCCTCTCAGATTTGCTGTTAACTGACTTTAGACAAGCCACCAGACACTCAGGCTGGCTCCTGATTTTTCAGGTGTTGACTTTGCCCTGGATTCATTTTTTAAAATTTGATCCCAGATCTAATATTCTAGGACCTGAAGATATAATCTAGGGATATGACCTTGATAGAAAATGTTAGAAGACAGAGGAGGGAGGGAGAGAGAGGTGTTTCCATTTATTGCCCAGGAAACGTTTTTCCTGTTCCTTTAACTCTTTGTCACCCACAGATAATGAGCATATAAATTTCTAAGGTGCCTTTTATTGTCAAATGGCGTCACTACTAATAGTAACAAATATAGCAACAATAAATAATATTTTTATGAATATCATAGAGACTGTGTTCCTTTCTTTATCACTTAATCTCCCAAGCAATGTGTTAAGTATTTCACATGGATTAAATCCCTTACTCTTCATGCATTTCCACTGTGGCAAACACTATTATCAGACCCAGTTTACAGAAGTGGAAATTTAGGTTTGTTCCTGGAAAGTAGCATAGATTACAATGCAATGTCTAGAGATATTAAAGGTTTCAGAAAATATGAGTTAAATGTACCCCAAGTTATATTACATTAAATATGTTGGTATAATAGAAATCATTCTATATAAAATTTCTTTAATGTTTTGGCATTAAAAATAATTTTTGTTGGCCTGAACCCACCACTTCCCTCATTTTTTTTATCTACCTGTGTACTCAGGAAACCCTGTGACTGTCCTGTTGTGCTGAATCTAATTCTTTTTAGAGATTTTCCTATGCAAACTATATTTCTTTTTAAGTTTCTAACCGATTTTTTAAAATATTCTTTTATTGATTTAGAGAGGAAGGGAGAGGGAGAGAGTCATAGAAACATCAATGTTAAGAGAAAACCATTAATAGGCTGCCTCCTGCACACCTCCCACTGGGGTAGAGACCACAACCCTAGCATGTGCCCTGATCTGGAATTGAACCATGACCTCCTGGTTCATAGGTCAATGCTCAACCACTGAGCCACAGTGACTGAGCTCTAACTAGTTTTTATGCTTCAATCTTATTGTATGTTATACTTTCATTCTCCTTGGTTTTATTTTGGAAAGTCTCAGCAAAATACTTATATAACCTCTGCTGTAGGTCTTTTCACAAATTGGCAGGCTGCAACACAACCCATTTTTCAAATATTCCTCTTGGTATCTCAGTAAAATTGCTTAAATTCCTATTCAATACTCCATATAAGCTTCAAACTTTCTTGAAGATTTCTGGAATTCCAATGAAGTATGGTAGCAATCATCTCAGGTAGAAACTGCTGTTTGGGTTCTGTACTTATTTGTTTGCTTGAAAGGGCATAGCGGGACTGACTCCACTTTGTACCGTGAACTCCATCTTGTGTAACTGTGTCCCCTCTTCCAAGAAAATCCACAGATTGTGTCAGTTACTCAGCCCACCCTTAATTCAGCCAATGGGAATACAAGGGGAAGTAACCTAAGACCAAAAGTATGCTGATCACATCCTGTCTTTGTGTAACCAGACCCTAGCTATACCCTGCCTTTGCATTACTAGCCCCAGCCCTCACCCAACCAATCAGAATTGGCCAACTCAGCAGTCCGAGTATGCCCCCAACCCCCGACCCATAGCCCTATAAAATCATTGTGCTTTTGAAACTTGTGCTCTTTTTGCATCCTGCCACTACATCAGTGGAGGCAGAGAGCCAAGCTTGAGGTTGAATAAAGGCTCTTTGTTTTTGTATTGGACTTGGCTCCCTGGTGGTCTTTGGGGATCTTGAAATCTGGGCATAATATTTGGGGGCTCGTCCGGGATTCCCAAGACCCACGAGGGATCCCAACCCAGAGAGCCTGACTGACTGCGGTAGGTGTCTGTGTGTTTGTGTGTTCTGTCCTGTGTGGGCTCATCTCTGGTATTCTGATTGTGCGAGATGCCATCTAAGTGGACGCACTGGAGGACCACGGGCTGGAGGACTCAGAAGATGTTCTGATCCTCCTTTCTGGAGGGACGTGGATTCCCCTCACAAATCTGAGAAGAGGTGGGTCACTCCCACCGGTCGGCATGAGGCCATCATCTAGCTTTCGGTTTTGCTTCCATGGAGTTGGAAGACAGTTCTTTGGGGCCCTTTGTTTGTCTGTTTGTGTTTCTCTGTTTTATTCTGTGGACTTACTGGATAGACGTTATGGAACAGATTCAGACTACTCCTTTAAGTATTATGATTGATCATTTCAAAGAGATTAGGGGAAGAGCCAACGACCTCAGTGTGGAGGTCCGGAAGGGCTGGTGGCAGATTTTCTGCTCCAGTGAGTGGCCAACTTTCAATGTCGGATGGCCACCAGAGGGAACTTTCGTACCCCCTACCATCCGCTGGGTCAGGGACATGGTCTCCCAGCTCAAGGGTGGTCATCTTGATCAACTCCCTTACATTATTACTTGGCAGGACCTTGTGGAGGACCCACCCTCCTGGCTTAAGCCCTTCCTGGCCCCACGCCCTCCGGAGCCAAGACCTATTCTTGCTTTGCAGGGGGCAGAGAAGAAGGAGGAGAGGAAGACCACCCAGCCATCAGCTCCCCTCTACCCTGTCTTGCAGGGGGGAACTGAAGAAGAACTAATTATTCCTCCCCCGAATCAGTCCCCTAGAGTGTCGGAGGAACCCAGCCACTCCCCATCTGGGGAAGCAGACACTGCTCTGAAAGCAGAGGGTGGATGAGTTACCATGGGAAGCCTGCCCTAAGGGTTCAGAGAGAGCAGTCTGCCTCCATCATCGACTCCACTATTAAGACTACCCCTGTGGGCCTCCAGCCCCCCAGATGAGGGGGCAATCAGCCCCATCGCTACTGGCCTTTCGCCACTAGCAACCTTTATAATTGGAAAGCTCAGAATCCTAAGTTCTCTGAAAAGCCGGCGGGGCTCATTGATTTACTAGATTCTGTTCTTTTCATCCATCAGCCTACCTGGGACGACTGTCAGCAACTTTTGCAGGTCCTATTCACCACTGAGGAGAGGGAGAGGATCCTTAATGAGGCCCGGAAGCTAGTTCTGGGCGCGGACAGGAATCCTACCACCAAACAGGCTCAGATAGACACCTCTTTTCCTCTAATAGGCCTGAATGGGATTTCAACACAGCAGAAGGTAAGGAGAGGTTCCAGGTCTACCGCCAGACTCTAAGGCGGGGGGGGGGGGGGGTCTTCGGATGGCTGACTAATTTGGCTAAGGTAGGAAATGTACAGCAGGAGAAGGATGAATCTCCAGCGGCCTTCCTAGAGCAGGTCATGGAGGCATTCCGTACTTATATCCCCCATAGACCCAGAAGCTCCCCAAAACAAGGTGGCTGTTATCATGGCCTTTGTAAATCAATCTGCGGCAGATATTAGGAGAAAACTGCAGAAGATAGATAGACTAGGAAAGAAAAGTCTGCAGGACTTGCTGGTAGTAGCCGAAAAGGTGTACAACAACCAGAAGCCCCCTGAAGACAAGCAGGCTCATGCCGTGGTGGCTGCCAGCAGTAAGCAAACCTGAGACCTGGCCAGGATTCTGCTGGCTACCACTGCGGACTCTCCCGGGGAATGGGACTGGCTCCTCTGGCAGCTTGGAAACAACCAAAAAGAAGGTAAGAAGGCCGCCGGGAGAGGGAGGCGGAGGCTGCAGAAGGATCAGTGTGCTTACTGTAAGGAGATAGGGCATTAGGCCCGAGAATGTCCAAAAAAGGCCGGCAGGAAGAGAAACAAGACTGATCGAGTGAAAGTCTTAGAGCTGGACCAACTGAGTGATTAGGGGAGTCGGAGTTCAGACCCCCTCCAATCCCAGAGAAACTCTTAGAGTGGAAGGGACCCCTATGGACTCTCTTGTTGACACTGGAGTGAAACATCCAGTCTTCCACTCACCGCAGGGGAAGCTAGCAAACAAGAAGTCCTGGGTACAGGGGCAACTGATATGAACCAGTATTCATGGACTACCTGAAAACCAGTAGATCTAGGGATGGCATGGGTATCCCACTCCTTTATGGTGATACTGGAATGCTCCTACCAACTATTAGGGTGGGAGTTACTGACCAAGATTGGAGCTCAGATAATTTTCAGATGGGGGGGGGGGGCTCAGGTCACTGATGGCAAAGGCCACCCCATCCAGGTTTTGACTCTGAGGCTGGAGGATGAGTACTGCCTCCACCAGAAGGCATCCCCAGCAGAAAGCAACATGGACAGGTGGCTACAAGAATTCCTCACAGCTTGGGCAGAGACGGGGGGGGGGTAGGACTAGCCACTCACCGGACCCCAATCCTGGTAGAGCTAAAACCAGGAGAAGACCCAGTAAGAATCAAGCAATATCCTATGTCTCAGGAGGCCCAGAAGGGAATCCAAACTCACATCCAGCGATTGCAAAGCCTAGGGGTACTATTTCCCTGCCAATCTGCCTGGAACACCCCTCTCCTGCCAGTCAGGAAGCCCCACAGGAATGACTATCGACCAGTACAGGACCTCTGGGAAGTAAATAAAAAAGTCATGGATATACACCCAACTGTTCCCAACCCTTATACTCTCCTGAGCTCCTTAGCACCCTCTAGAGTCTGGTATACCATATTAGATTTAAAGGATGCCTTCTTCAGTATGCCACTGAAGCCAACCCTTATTTGCCTTCGAATGGTATGACCCAGAAGAGAGCTACAGTAGACAATTAACCTGGACACGATTGCCCCAGGGGTTTAAGAATTTGCCCACCATCTTTGATGAGGCGCTACATGAGGACCTGGGTGAGTACAGGAGAGAGCACTCTGACCTCACCTCCTCCAGTATGTAGATGACATCCTGATTGCTGCCGACATGGCCGAGGACTGTGAGTGGGGGACCCAGGATCTGCTAGCTACCTTGGGGACCTTAGGGTACCGGGCATCTGTGAAGAATGCTCAGATATGCATAGAGAGGGGAAGTAAGGGAATTTCTAGGATTGGCCGGCTACTGCCACCTCTGGATACTGGGTTTTGCTAAGATTGCAAGGCCCCTATATGAAGCTACCAAAGAGGGGAGTGTGTTTGAATGGACTGAGAAAGAAGAGATTGCCTGTAACCAGTTAAAGAAAGCCCTCCTAGCTGTTCCAGCCCTGGGCCTGCCAGACATTACAAAGCCCTAACATAAAGGAACAGCGAAGAGGGTTTTACCTCAAGCCTTAGGCCCCTGGAGCTGCCCAGTAGCATACCTGTCTAAGAAGCTAGAGCCAGTAGCTGCCGGCTGGCTGCCGTGCCTAAGAATTATTGCGGCAACAGCGCTCTTAGTCAAGGACGCTGACATACTGAGCCTGGGGCAGGAAATCTGGATCACAACCCCGCATGCCATTGAGGGAGTCCTGAAACAGCTTCCTGATAGGTGGATGAGCAACGCACATATGACCCACTATCAGAGCCTCCTACTCAACCCTCCTAGAGTGTGATTCCACCCTAGTGCGGCCCTTAACCCCGCTACTCTGCTGCCTGACCCTGACCTAGATGCCCCACTACATGACTGTGCAGGAATCCTAGAGCAAGTACATGGATTCTGAAAGGACTTGACCAGCCGGCCCCTCCCAGATGCCAAGGCCACTTGGTTCACGAATGGGAGCAGCTTCATACAGGATGGGCACAGATACGCAGGGGCAGCAGTGGTCACTGAAATGGACACTGTATGGGCAGAGGCTCTACACCCTGGGATGTCAGCCCAGTGAGCAGAGCTCGTCGCCCTCACTAAGGCACTGATGCTGGGATCTGAAAAACGGCTAAAAATCTACACAGATAGTCATTATGCGTTTGCCACAGCTCATGTTCATGGGGCAATCTATCAGGAGAGGGGGTTAGTGATGGCAGAAAGATGGACTACAAAGAATAAGCAGGAGATACTCAACCTGCTTACACCCTTATGGCTTCCTGCCAATTTAGCCATTATCCACTGACAAGGGCACCAGAAGACTGATGACCCGGTAGCAAGAGGAAACCAAAAGGTTGACCAGGTAGCCAAGGCAGTGACCCTTCCTTCAATCCCCACCATGACCCTACAACTGCCGGACCCGGGGGACCCAGTTTTACCAGACCAGTCCAAATACTCCCAAGAGGAGTTGCAGTGAATCAGGAAACTCCCCATGGCCCAAGAAATAAAGGGATGCTGGTATACACCGGACAAGAAACTCATACTGCCAGACCAGCTCAGAGTCCCAGTGTTAGAACGCATGCACTGGTCCACCCACCTGGGGGCCTGTAAATTAAAGGACTTAATCCAGCATGCCAGAATCAAGATTCACCAGCAAGACTCCAAAATAAATCAAATTGTATCTGCCTGTAAGACCTGCCAACTCACGAATGTGAGGGCTGGGTTGAGTGAAAAAGGAAACAGGCTCAGAGGAACCAAGCTGGGAGCTCAATGGGAGATCGACTTCACCAAAATCAAGCCAGGAAAGTATGGTTATAAATATATGTTAATATTTGTAGACACCTTTTCTGGATGGGTAGAGGCATACCCAGCCAAGCATGAAACAGCTCAGATAGTGGCCAAGAAACTGCTAGAAGATATCCTACCCAGGTATGGATTTCCTGCTATGATAGGGTCAGACAACAGACCAGCTTTATTTCACAGGTAACACAGGCAGTAGCCAAGGCTATAGGGGCAGATTGGAAATTACATTGTGCTTATAAGCCCCAAAGTTCAGGGCAGGTAGAAAGAATTAATAGAACTCTAAAAGAGACCCTTACCAAATTAACCATGAAGACTGGTGGGGACTGGGTGGCTCTCCTTCCATATGCCCTTTACCAGGTGAGGAATTCTCCCTACACCCTGGGCTTTACCCCCTATGAGATCATGTTTGGCAGGCCACCCCCTATCATTCCCAACCTCAAGGCAGAGCTTCTTACTGAATTTGAAAACCTAGAGATATCTTTTCTCTTAAGAGGACTCCAGAGGGCGCACGAGGACATTTGGCCTTGCCCCCATGCCATCTATGAGGCTGGCCCGACCCCCACGCCTCATCAGTACAGACCGGAAGATGGGTTTTTGTCAAGAGGCACTGCTGAGACACCCTTGAGCCGTGTTGGAAAGGCCCCTACATCGTAATGCTGACTACACCCACTGCTCTCAAGGAAGACGGCGTCGCAACCTGGGTCCACCACACCCACATCTGCCCAGCTGATCCCTCTGCAGTCCTGGGAGGAAATCATCACACAATGGAGCCTCAATTATAATCAGCACAACCTGCTCAAGCTCAAGTTATGGTGCATTCGACCGCCTGATGTCGGTAACTCTGTTGACTTTGTTCGCTGTCACCCACACTGCTGGGAGTCCCCATGCTCCTTGAAACCTTACTTGGCAAATCATAGACACCAGTTTGGGGACCATGCTTAATCAGACTTCCCAGTTGCACCCTAAAGACACTTGGTACCCGAACATCTACATAGACTTCCTTACCTTTTTTCGCAGCACATAGTCATGGCCTGCAGCCCTAGGGGAAGAATGTTGTTTTTATGTTGACCATTCAGGAGTAATTAAGGAATCCATGGCCCTCATAATGGAGGGACTACAGAAGCAGAAGCTAGAAAGGGAGCAAACTCAGTCTTGACTAGTCCAATTTGTCAAAGAGCACATAGGGGCTGTTCAGTTGATGGTTCTGCACACCCAATATAGGCCTCTAATAAAGGAAAGTGATGTAGAAATGCAGTCCGTCTCATGATTGAGCCGTAAGTTCCAAGACAAGGGGCGAATGAAAGGGCAGAGCGGGACTGATTCCACTTTGTACCATGTCCTCCATCTTGTGTAACTGTGTCCCCTTTTCCGAGAAAAACCACAGGATGTGTGATTTACTCAGCCTGCCCTTAATTCAGCCAATGGGAATACAAGGGGAACTAACCTAAGGTCAAAAGTATGCTGATCACATCCTGTCTTTGCGTAATCAGACCCTAGCCACACCCTGCCTTTGCATCACTACCCCCTGCCCTCACCCAATCAATTGGAGTTGGCCAGCTCAGCAGTCCAAGTACGCCTCCAACTCCCGACCCCTAGCCCTATAAAATCATTGTGCTTTTGAAACTTGTGCTCTTTTTGCATCCTGCCATTGCGTCTGTGGAGGCAAATAGCCAAGCTCGAGCTTGAATAAAGGCCCTTTGCTTTTGCATCAGACTCGGCTCCCTGGTGGTCTTTGGGGATCTTGAAATCTGGGCATAACATGCTAAAACAATAGAAATTTATTTTGATTTTCTGAACTTATGTATGGTTGAATACTATCGTTTGAGTATCCCATTGATCGTGACCTCACTAGATACTGAAGGACATTCTTCTGGGAACCAGGGCAGATCAATTGTTCCAAATTGAGGGGGGCCCCTCAGGCAAGAGAACTTGAGCATTCCTTAACTGTTTGTGGGATAAATCCGAAGTGTCTGGCTATCCCTTTTGTTCAGGTTTGGGACACGCCGATTGTCCTTAGGCAGGCAATTCCAGTAACAGGCAGATTATCTTATCAGAAAGGATTTACATGATTGTTTGATGAGGAAGATGCTTTTATTAACAATGTTCTAGCTCTGACCTTTCAGAGCCAATTAAGGTTGTTTACCAGCCTTCCAGGCTTTTTATCCACTTCTTCCTATTGGAGAGATGGGGATTGGATTCCAGCACCTTTGTATTTCTGGATTATAAATAAACTGCTGCTGTCAGATGCTGTCTCTCCCTCAGAGAGAATAGGTATCCCACCCAACTCCATCTATGTTTTCTATTACTGCATCTTCATCTTCTGTACTTTTATTTCTTAATCCCCAGCTCCTCTACTCAGAAACTGGACCCAATCTCTCTCTCTCTGAGCTGGATGTGGAAAAGAGAGAAAAACACCCACACCAAATTATCTCAGTAGCTACAGATAACTGAGTTTTCAGTTGACTCAGTGGTCCTGGAATTAGGAGAACACAATTATCCTAAATTGCCTCAAGCAGCTACTGACAGTGCATTTCTATTGACTCAGTAATCCCAAAATCTGGATAACACACTCTTTCTAAATTGCCCAGGTGGTCCCAGATAATGTGTTTCTGTTAATTTAGTGATTCTTATATATCAACTTGCTCTACTTTTGTTTCTGTAAAAATGCCTTTTTGCAAAGCAGGTTCCTCATTCCAGACCCAAAGATGTAATCAATACCTTTGTGATATTCTGTCAATATAAGCCAGACCTGTTGAGCCATTCGGGGCTGTGAAGTCTGGAGTGCTTTTGCTCCAGACCTCACATGCTGCTGGTTTTTTAATAAAATGACTCTATAATTCAACTGTTGAGGCATCCTTTGTAAGATGGGGGTACACCACAACATTTGGAGGCTCCAGCGAGATCCACCACTAGGTGGCACTGGTCCAGATGCCAAGGGAGGCCAATCTCCCATGGACTGGTTATGGAAACTGAGGGATCTTTTGGGGGTACACACCCTGAGAAGCCCCAAGACCCCGGAGAACTTCCCTTTGGTTCCAGTGAGCAGATAGAGAACATTGGCACATCCCTATAAGTTTGTTTTGGATTCCTGGAAACCCACCTGGAAGTGAGATCTGTTTTCTGGTGGACCGGTAATCTTTTTGGGATGGTGGGAAGGACTGGACACAGCCGGGACTTCCCCCTCCTAGAAGTGCCCTGAGACATCAGAGGTACTCCTGGTTTCTGATTTCTGGATTGTTTGTTTGGGCCCAGTATGTCAAGGTTCGTCAAGATTTTGATTTGTCAAGGTTTTTCAGTTTGTTGAAATCCTCTTGGAGGACATTGAGTGGTTCATACCTTCCTGTTTTACTTTTGACTGTGTTCCCCTGAAATAACCCTCTATGTGTACTCTGTCCCTCCTGATCTAGACACTCTTGTTTCTTGGTTTATCAAGGTTCCTTGCAGGATTTCACTTCCCTGGGATAACCCTCTGTGTAATCTACCCCTCTTCTACTAAACACTCTTTTCCAGGTCAGTGCTGGAGTGCAGGATGTCTTTCCCATACAGTCCTCAGCGGACTGGGCTCCAGGAGTAGTTTTTTCTTTCTTTCACACAAACTGGTCCTGCCCAGTGGTGGTGGCGGTGGTGGCAGCTGTGGTGTTTGCATGCCTTTCCCCTCCTCAGGGTGTTCGCTGTGTTGCCTCTCCTGGTCCCTCCTTCATTATGGGAGGCAGACCGAGCTCCTGAGAAACTTCCTAGGTTGTAGGATGGGGCATTTATCTCTTTGTTGCTTCTATTAGTCTTGTTTTCTTTGTCCAACATGAGTGCTGAAACATGAGTATGTTTGTTTGGTATTTTGTTTGTCTGCCTGATTGTAATAATTTTTCATGTAAGTGTGGAAGTTTGTGAGAAAAAAAAAAGGAAACATTTGGTTTATTTAAGGCCGAGTGCTCTGACAGGTAGCAAACCACCCCAAGTGGCCACTGGGATTCCTTTTTCCCAGGAGTGCTTGCTCTCTGTCAGAGGAAATTGGCACGCCTAAAATTCTGTCTATGTTTATTAACATGAAGGTACAAAGTTGTAACAATTGTGACCCAAAGGAGTTTAAAGAAGGGACCAAATTTTAAAGATAACTATTTATAAGAAGGAAGCCAGGCTGGCAAAAGTTACCAAGCCTGCCCAGAAAACTCAGAAACTAAATGAATCTTATTTCTGACACCTGCCGCCACCCAGTCTTAATCAGTGGTGGAGGAGCGGTCTCAGAACTGTTTGTCTCAATTGACCATTTGAGTTTAATATGGTTAATGACTGCAATACATTGTAAAACTTTTAGAAGGAAAGGAAAATGTTTTGTGGGCCACTTGTTCCTTTCTGTGTGTGGCAACTCTTTTAAGTTATTAGTTTTAAAAATCAGAACTTTTTAAATGGAAAGACACTCAAGCAGAGGGGCTTTTCAGAGAGGTCAGGGAGTCTGCAGTGTAAAGGTCATCGGTTCCCCCCCATGCCACCTTCGCTGGCAGGAGGCAATCCCTTTTCCCAGAGGGAACAGAGAGGGAAGGACTGCAGCCTTCTCTCTCCATTCGCCACCTGTGACCGAACCGAAGCCAAGCTCTCTGCCTCTGCCCACCTGGTGCCCATCCCCTCCAGGAGTTGTTTTGAGTAGCTATGTGAGGCAACTGCAATGAGAGAAATTCCCTTGTGACACCCCCCCCCCCCCCCCCCCCCCCGCCGCACTCCAATGAGACCTGGTAACTCCTTAGTCACTTTTCAGTCTTCTGTTAAGGCATTTAAAGGCAGCAACTAGAAATTACCCCATTCCCCTTTTCAGGCTTATCAGAAACTGAGATCTTTATCTCTAGGAAAAATGTGGCAGTTTAGAATCCAGGCGGCTGGTGATTCCCTCCTCCCTCTGCCTTTACAATACTGAAACATGCTTAGAAATACTTAATAGAAAGTTTGAGGCACGGTTATGCATTTTTTGAAGGACATAGAAAGAAGGTTTGAAGGCTAGTTTGAAATAGTGAAGGTTTGTGCATGTGATAAGGGAACAGAGAAAAGAAAGAGAGGGTAGGAAGCGGTTAGGAAAGAATCAGTATGCTTACTGTAAAAAGCAGGGGCACTGGAAGAGAGAATGTCCTGGCAAGTTAGCCAGGGAAGCCAACGGTGAGGTTCAGACTCCAAGGATCTTTTAACTTAGAGGAAGAGGACTGACAGGGCCGGAGCTCCTTTCCATTAGGACCCCAAGAGCTCAGGGTAACATTACAAGTGGGGGGCAAACCTGTTACTTTCCTGGTGGACCCTGGGGCAGCCTATTCAGCCTTGACAGAGCTAAAGGGACCTGTTACCACTAAGAAGACATCAGTCCAGGAAGCCACTGGACAAACTTCCTGTTTTTCTTGGACATCAAAAAGGACTGTGGACCTCAGAAGGAACATGGTAACACATTCATTTCCTGTCATGCCAGAATGCCTGTACCCACTACTTGGACATGACCTCCTACAGAAACTACTTGGACGTGCCACCACATCCTTTGAGGGGATGGAGCACACCTCACCATGGATCCAAGGAACCCAGGTCCAGTTACATCCTCCCTTGCCTATACTATTTTAACCTGTCCTCTTTCAAAGGAGATATCTCTTGCAGGAAACAAAAAAAAACAACAAAACAAAACAAACAAAACAAAAAACAAAAAAAAGCTGTGCCAGAGGAAGACCATAAGCCTTCCACCTACTTGGAGGAATTACAGCATCTCTATACCATGGTCTGGGCAGAAAACAACCTCCTGGGATTGGCAAGTCATCAAGCTCCTGTAGTAGTCCAATTGCAAGCCACCGCCACACCAGCTTGGGTAAGGCAATACCCCCTGAGTTTAGAAGCAAAGAAGGGAATTGCTAAACACATTTGCCAGCTGCAGGAAGCGGGAATTCTAATTCCCTGCCAGTCCCCCCGGAATACCTTCTTACTTCCAGTTTTAAAGCCTGGGACTAAAGACTACAGGCCAGTACAAGACCTAAGAGAGATGAACAAGAGGGTTGAGACTAAACATTCCACAATCCCGAACCCTTACACTCTGTTAAGTCTTCTGCCTTCAGAGAGACAATTCTACACAGTTTTAGATATAAAGGATGCCTTCTTCACCCAGTTAGCCAGCCTATCTTTGCATTCGAGTGGAATGACCCAGAGGGTGGATTCTCAGGACAATTAATCTGGACTAGACTGCCTCAAGGTTTCAAAAATTCTCCCACCCTTTTTGATGAAGACTTGAGCTCAGACCTACTTGCCTTTAGGCAGAAACATCTGGAATGTACCCTACTCCAGTTTGTAGATGATCTTCTGCTGGCAGCAGATACTGAGGAAAATTGCCAACGAGCCACTGAGGGCCTGTTATGCACCCTACAAGCACTAGGCTACTGGGTATCAGCCGAGAGGGCTCAGCTATGCTCCTCTGATGTCACATACCTGGGATACAACATTAGCAAAGACAGACGGACCCTCTTCCTAAAACGAACTGGGGGAATGCAACTGCTGAACTGGACCGAAGTGGAACAACAGGCCTTTTAGGAACTAAATAAAGCTCTCGTCTTAGCACCTTCCCTAGCCTGGCCAGTCACAAAGCCCTTCCATCTCTACGTGAGTGAGGTAAGGGGCATTGCCAAAGGGGTTCTCACTCAGACTCTAGGTCCCTGGAAGAGACCTGTAGCCTATCTATCTAAGAGACTAGACTCAATGGCAGCAGGGTGGCCAGTGTGCCTCTGGGCAGTGGCCACCACAGCATTGCTGGTAGAGGAGGCAGATAAGCTGACTTTGGGCCTGACAACACCCCATGCTGTCGAGGCCCTCCTTTGAGGTGTTCTGGAGAGATGGATGTCAAACACCAGAATCACCCAGTGCCAAGCTCTTCTCCTGGACCAGTTCCGCATCCAGTTCCATAAAACACTGGCCATCAACCCTGCCAGCCTGCTCTCAGATGATGATCTGGAGGAACCTTCATGACTACTTAGAGGTAACAGACGCAGTACAAACAGCTTGCCCAGACCTGCCAAATGTCCCATCAGACAAGGTACTGTTCATAGATTGGGATCACTATGTTCAGGATAGGATCCAATATGCAGGGGCAGCTGTAGTCACCCTGGACTGCACCATTTGGCACAGTCCCTAAAGAGGGGGACATCAATACAAAAAGCCAAACTTTTGGCCTTAATCCAGGCCCTCCAATGGGGACACAGTGCCATCCCCCAGGAAAGAGGGTTACTAACTTCATCCGGAAGGACATTAAAAATAAGGAAGAGATTTTAACCTTATTAGAGGCCATCTGGCTCCCAGGGGCAGTTGCAATGCACTGAAAAGGACATCAAAAAAGGGAGACAATTATAACCAGAGGAAATAGAGCTGCAGACCAAACTGCCATGGAAGCCACCCAAAAACCAGTGGGGCCTTTACAAGTCTTAGTGAACCTGCTGGACTTGGACCTACCACAGACCCCCTCCTACACCAAACAAGAGGAGGAATTGGCAGAACAGAAGCAAGCCATCAAGAAACCGGATGATTGGTGGACCCTACCAGATGACAGACTGTTGGACCCAGAGGCTCTAGGTCGAAAGTTAATTGCCCAGTGACACCAGCAGAGGCACCAGGTTACCCACCTAGAAGTCACCAAGACTTCTGAACTTCTGCAAGGCAGGTACTATATACCCAGCTTAGATAATGAAAGGCATAGTCACTAGAAGTACAGTCTGTCCACAGGTAAATGCTAAGCAAGGTAATAAGGTTCCCCTGGGAATTCAGGTTCCAGGAAAATTTCCCAGGAGAGCATTGGGAGGTGGATTTCACAGAGATTAAGTCACCAGCATCAGGGAATAAATACCTGCTAGTTCTTATAGACACCTTATCGGGTTGGGTTGAAGGACACTAGGACAGAAACTGCCTCTAGAGTAGTCAAGAAATTACTCCAGGAGACTATACCTAGATTTTGGCTGCCAGTAGTCATAAGATCAGATAACACCCTCGCCTTTGTAGCTAAAGTATCAAAGTATAGCTCAAGCCTTAGGCACAAATTGGAAACTCCATTGTGCATACCAGCCACAAAATTCAGGACAGGCATGAGTTTAATTAAATTTGTCATAGAAACCAATGAAAACTGGACCATCCTCCTGCCCTTCACCCTCTTATGGGCCAGGTGTACCCTATACTGGGAGGGGTTCCCCCCTTTCTTTTGAGATCATGTATAATAGATCTTCCCCCATTCTTCCCAGGGTCAGGAAGAAACTGAAAGCTGGAATTCATAACCATTCCTTACTCAAGTCCTTACAGGCTCTGCAGTATACTCAGAGAGCCATCCATAAGCTTGTTTGAGATGCACCGCCAGTGCCCACCTCAGACTTTGTACATCCCTTCCAGCCCAAGGACTCAGTATGGGTAAAGAACTTCACTACCCAAGGACTTACCCCAACCTGAAAAGGATGCTACACTGTTATTCTGAGCACACCCACAGCTGTTAAAGTAGAAGACGTCCAGACCTGGCTACACCACTCCCAGCTCCTGCACCAGGAAATGGCCTGAATCCTGGCAACCAGCGGCCTCACCTGTGAGATCTCTAGCCTGAGCTCCACACAGGCCAGAAGGAGACTCGATGCCTGCAGGACGGAAATGGACTTCAATGAGGACAGTATTAATGGGGACCATGGGTCTGGGGGCCTTGGTAACTATGGGAATATTTTTGCTAGCCAGTGCGAAAGTACAAGACCAAATAGGGCTAGATGTGCTAGGGGACAGGAGAGCAAGAACAAAACAGAGAATGCCCTTAAAAGAAGTGGGGTGAGTAAATAAAAAACTAATTGTGCCAAGCAGGCAGTTTAGAAAAATTAATGTGGTCAAACTACTGGCACTAGTCAGCAGTACAATCCTCTAACTAAAAAGGATGAGTACATGATTTGACTCATGCACATAAAACCAGTGGGGAATGAAGTATGGTAGCAATCACCTCTGGTAGAAACTGCTGTTTGGGTTCTGTACTTATTTGTTTGCTAAAACAATAGAAAGTTATTTTGATTTTCTGAACTTATGTATGATTGAATACTATGGTTTGAGTATCCCATTGACTGTGACCTCACTAGATACTGAAGGACATTCTTCTGGGAACCAGGGCAAATCAATTGTTCCAAATTATCTCAGTAGCTACAGATAACTGAGTTTTCAGTTGACTCAGTGGTCCTGGAATTAGGAGAACACAATTATCCTAAATTGCCTAAAGTAGCTACTGACAGTGCATTTCTATTGACTCAGTAATCCCAAAATCTGGATAACACACTCTTTCTAAATTGCCCAGGTGGTCCCAGATAATGTGTTTCTATTGAGTTAATGATTCTTAGATATTAACTTGCTCTACTTTTGTTTCTATAAAAACGCCTTTCTGCAAAGCAGGTTCCTCATTCTAGACCCAAAGATGTAATCAATACCTTTGTGATATTATGTCAATATAAGCCAGACCCGTTGAGCCCTTTGGGGCTGTGAAGTCTGGAGCACTTTTGCTCCAGACCTTGTATGCAGCCAGCTTTTTAATAAAATGACTCCATAATTTGATTTTTGAGGTGTCCTTTGTAAGTAAGATGGGGATACATCACAACATAATGAAATGTTTATTTTCATGGTGACTTCTGTTTTCTAACTTTGGCTTTTCAGTTTCTGGTTTGTCTTCCACCCTCTTCAAACTTGACCACTCAGAAAATTTTTGTGAGGGCTGGAGGTGGGTTATGAGGACACTGGTTAGATGTGGCAAGAAAAAAATTCCTGAGATATTCTCAATTAAAATGAGAGCAGCAGAAGAGTGACAGAAAGAAACAAAAAGTTAGCTTGTTAATAACTGTGGATATACCAGCTCTGACAAAACAAACAAACAAACAAACAAAAAACCAAACTGCTTACATTCCTGAATATCTGTTGGAATTTAGGATAAAATTTTAGCTGGCTATTTCCATGATTATTCAAAAGAGCGAAGAGTCAGGCAACATGAACCAGGGGCCTTTCCTTCTTATTTATACGCTAATAGCCCGGCATTCTTGGCTCAGTGGTTGAACATTGACCTATGGATCAGAATGTGGGCACAAGGCTAGGTTTCGGGCTCAATCCCCAGTGTGGAGCATGCAGGAGGCAGCCAATCAATGATTTTCTCTCTTCATTGTTGTTTCTATCTCTCTCTACCTATCCTTTCCTCTCTGAAATCAATAAAAATATACTTTAAAAAAAAAGAGACAAGCTTCCCAATCTGCTACCCACAGCCAATCCACACAGCAGACACTTCTTCCTGTGTTCTCTGCTGCCCATATCCCAGAACTAGCCCATCCCCTTTGTCTACATTTAATGCAAATCCTTTCAGAATGGCTTACATCTTTGCAAGTGATATGGGAAAATTGGACTGGAACTCAAAGTGTTTCTCTGAGCAGAATGGTTCCCAGGTCCTTTTTGGGTGGAGTCAAAGAATGAAAGGTGCTATAGCAAAAGGTAACAATTTATTGAGAAACAAGCACAGACTCTCGCATGGGGAGGGGGAAAGAGTCCCACAGCACAGATTCCCACCTGGGGAGGGGGAAAGAATCCTACAAAGTCCCCTTTTTTCCACAGTTTATAAAGGCTACAGATCTTTGTGACTCCATATTCCCTCTGATTGGTTACTCTTCCCTTTAGATTGGTTACTATAGCAACTCCTGAACGCTAACCTCAAGTGAAATAAGTGAGGTTCCCTCCTTCTTCTCCCTTATTGTTTCCCTATTTCCTCTGGACTTTCTTCTTACCTCTCTGAATGAGGGGCTTCCTTCCCTTTTATTATGTAAATATGTACCTTCTGCTGCTCCCAGCTCCCTTATCTTATGGAAATGTACTCTTTGCAGCTCTGTAGCCCTCTGCTTTTTCCACGAAGCCCTTAATTCCTAAAATTTCCTAAACCTATTTCAGCCTTACAAAACTCCTTTCACAAGCAGGTGAAAATGCTTGCTAAATTCTGGGACCATTAGCACGTTTTCTTTTTTACCTAGCCATGCTGTTAAGGTTTAAACTTCATGCCCCAAGACCAGTATTCTTTTTGTTGGTGTTCTTTTGCTAGCAATGGCTTAATAAATGCTTTCTTTTAAAAAGACTTTCAGCAGTGAAAATTAATTTTTTGTTGTTGTTTAACAGATGGAAACTGACATCATAGAACCTAAAAATTAACAGAATATTGCAGACTCTTTTTTTTTAAACTATAATGTGGCTATGCCCCCTCTGGGGAAATATCACCAGTTATCTATGCTGTTTACCCTTACAATAGGCTCCCAGGTATTTAGGTTGCTGCTGAACACTGGTTCCTTCCAAAGTAACTAACTACTGTTGCCATCTGGAGATCTTCAGTTTCAGTGTGGAGAGTAGGTTTATCAAGTTATATCTGCAAGGATTGTTAGTAGGAAAACAGCACCAGAATGTTAACAGAACTCAGTTCATCAACCTCACTACTTGAGTTCAGCCAAGAAAGAATTCAAAACTAAGGAACTCAAATCATAAGATAGTTTATTTAGAAAGTCAAAGAGGGGGAAAAAAAAAAGGTGAGCCAGCTGGGCTGCCTGGACTCAGGAAATGAATTACAGAAACAAAAGAAGGGCCTTACAGTTTAAGAAAAAGAAATATAGAACATGCCTTGAGGAAAGACAAGGGTATGCTTAGGAGAGAGAAAGAGGGTTTGCTGAGTCCATTGTCTTGAGGATTTTTATCTGCAAATATCAGGCAAGGATTTCAATAAAATATTTATCAGCTTTCTAGGTGTGTCCTTTCAGGTTCCTGGTCTTCACTGATTGGTTGGAGCCAGGGCAGGGAGTCATTAGTCTTAGCAGCCATGGCATTGCCCCACTTGGAACTGCTCCTTTTCTGGGCCTGGAGCTGAAACACCACTGAGGCCTAGATGTTATTTTTAGAACTTAATGCTTAAGGGAGTGGCCTTATAAAGGCTTGTTATGGGAGTTGTATGAAGCCATGCTCTTGCCCCTTGTTCCTACTCTATGGGGTCTACCACATGAATAGCGATATAAAATGTCAGGGGTTCTAAACCACATGACCAGTGATATGCTAGGGTAGGAAAGTGGAGGGCAGGGTCCAAACTGCAAGACCAGTGTTATGAAAGATTAGAGGGTCTAAAACACATGACCAGTGATATGCTAGAGGAGAAAAGATCACCCTGGGGGTAAGTTTTGATCTTATAATTGTCCATTGCTAGGCACCTGGGGGTTTCCACACTGGTTACCTTTCATATCTGGCCTATCATTCGAACTCTGCTCATGCCTGACTAACTGCTACCATATGGTGACTTAGGAAAAAATAGGACTTGTCTGTCAAACAATATTGGAAACCTAAAGGAGATAAACATTTCAAGGAAGATAAGAAGAGAGTAGAAGAGATGAAGAAACAGTATTTTTTTCTAATGTGGAATTTTGAGAGCTCCAATGTTGTACTTGTGATCATGGAGAAGGTTGCTGTTTGCACTCAAACTTTAAATTGGACACATAAAAAATAGCACACACAAATAAAGTGGCATACATTTTGATGAAATTTATCAAATTAAAAACTTAAAATTAGTGAAATCTGTTGTATGTAAAGTATGGTTAATAAAGATAATTTTAAATGACATGCCAAAAAAACTGTACTACCTCAATAACAAGCATATTAGATAGGTTCCTCCAGAGAAAGAGAACATATAGAATATAAGGAATTGGCTAGTGCAATTATGAAGGCTGAAGAGACCCACAATTTGCCACACGCAAGTTGGATATCAGCAAAGCTGATGATGTAGTTCAGCCTGAGTCCAAAGGCCTAAGTACAGTCAGTGATGTGAATCCCAATGGGAAGGTCAGAGATCTGAGGAGACATGTGCCAGTTTAGTGAGGGAGGAAAAAAGGCAGGAATTCCTCCTTTCTCATTCTTTTGTTCTATTCAGGCCTTTAAGGGATAAGGTAATGTCATCATCCACATTGGAGAGGGCAATTTATTGTGTTCACTAATTCATATGTTAGTCTAATCCTGAAACATCTCATGGGGGGTAATGTCATCATCCACATTGGAGAGGGCAATTTATTGTGTTCACTAATTCATATGTTAGTCTAATCCTGAAACACCCAGAAATAAAGTTTGATCTGAGCAATATATTGCCATTCAAGTTGACATGTAGAATTAACCATCATTAGTCTGTCCCTTACTAATTTAGCACCCATATGCAACTCCTTAAGCCAATAATTTTCAGATAAAGATAATAACAGGTTATAATTCTGCCTAACATGATACAACTATCTTGTGTATAACTGAAAATTTACTTACCCCTTCCCAGCAGAGGAGGAAAAGTCCTTGAGTGATATTTACTCTTCTCCTTGATATCACATAATTTAAATACTATTTATGTAAAATTAACACTTAAATACCAAGGTATAAAATTAATACATCCTATATTACATGATAAAGGAATAGAGAGGAAAAAAGAAAAATATGGAAATAAACAAGCACACATACAAACATATTTATAACAAAACAAGTAGGAAATATTCACAATTATAGTCCTGTCTGTAAGTGGTCACATAATCATAGCTGATATATGTTTATGTATATGTACATGTATATTTATCTTCTTACCCCATGCATGGCCAGTCAAGTTGACACATAAAATTAATAATCATATCAAGATTAAAAAGGAATGTATTCAAACACAATTTGAATTATTCCATTAGTTGGAAAAAATAAGTGGCAATTTCAAAAAATTCTAAGAGAAATAATAAGGATGTTATTTAAGAAAAATGAAGTAAATCTTTTGTGTCTATAAGAGTTCTAGGCAAAATGGCCTGCTTAACTGAGAATAAGTGTTTTGCCTTTGTAAATGTAATGTCTGTTCATTGTAGACAGACAAAAAATTTATAAAGAAAATTTATGTCCACTTTGGAGAAATGTCTATTTAAGTCCTTTGCCTATTTTTTAATTGGATTGTTTATCTTCTTTTTATTAAATTGTATGAGTTCCCTGTATATTTTGGAGATTAACCCCTTGTTAGATGTATCATTGGCAAATATATTCTCCCTTATAGTGGGGTCTCTTGTTTTTTATTTTTTATTTTTATTGATTTCAGAGAGGAAGGAAGAGGGAGAGACCGAAACATCAATGATGAGAGAGGATCATTGATCAGCTGCCTCCTGCATGCCCCCTACTGGGGATTGAGCCCATGACCAGGGCATGTGCCCTTGACCAAAATGGAATCTAGGACCCTTCAGTCCTCAGGCTGGTGCTCTATCCATTGGGCAACCAGCTAGGGCAGGATTTTTGTTATTTTGATGATGATTTCTTTTGCCATGCACAAACTTTTTTATTTCCATGTAGTCCCATTTGTTTATTTTCTCCTTAATTTACATTGTCTTAGGAGATGTATCAGTAAACATATTGCTACGAGAAATGTCTGAAATTTTGGTGCTTATGGTTTCTTCTAGGATTTTTATGGTTTCATGTCTTACAGTTAGGTCTTTTATCCATTTTGCGTTTATTCTTGTTTAAAGGCAAAGGACCTACATAGACACTTTGCCAAAGTGGACATATTGAAAACCAAGAAACATATGAAAAAATGTTCAAAGTCACTAATCATTTGAGATACACAAAGCAAAATGACAATGAGATATCATCTCACACTTGTCAGGATGGCTATCATCAACAAATAAACCAATGACAAGTGTTGGCAGGGTTGTGGAGGAAAGGGAACCCTAATACACTGCTGGTGGAATGCAGACTGATGCAACCATTATGGAAAAAAATATGGAGTTTCCTCAAGAAATTAAAAATGGAACTCCCATTTGACCAGTGATCCCACTTCTAGGAATATATCCTAAGAAAGCTCAAACACTCATCAGAAAGAATATACTGTATGCACCCCTATATTCATACCAATGCAATTTACAATAGCTAAGAACTGGAAAAGCCTAAGTGCCTATCAGCAGATGAGTAGGTAAAAAAAAAAAAAGGTACATTTGCACAAGGGAATATTATGCAGCAATAAAAAAGAAAGACTCTTATTATTTGCAATAGCATGAATAGACCTGGAGAGTATTATGCTGAGCAAAATAAGCCAGTCAACGAAAGATAAGTATCAGATGATCTCACTCATATGTGTAATTTAATGAACCATGTAAACTGATTATCAAAAATAGACCCAGAGTCATAGAAGCATGAACAGACTGCTAAACTCCATAGGGAAGACAGCGGAGGATGGGTGTGAAGAGATTTCCCAATGAACTTGAATGCAATGTGTATAAACTGTGAACACAGACAATGGGTTAGTGAGGACCTGAGAGGCAGGGATGATGGGAGCAGGCTGGAAGAGGTTAATGAGAGAAAAAGGAGGACTTATATAATACTTTCAACAATAAAGATTAAAAGGAAAAATATATTAGTAAGAGAAAAACCAAAAATTACTCATAAGCCACAATTTCTGAGTTATTTCATATTAATATTAGTCAGTTTTCTTAGGATTGTCTGATTCTGTATTTTCTCTAATATAATAATCATGTTATGAATATAAAAATTTTATTTATTATTTTAGTAATAGAAATATTTTTAAATGCAGTTTTTATGTCTGCATAATATAATATTCATTGTGTAGATAAAATATACTTAGCATTCCTATTTTAGTCAACATGTCTGTATTTTTTAAAATATTTCAACTTACTCTGCTGTCAATATCATAATGAAATTTTTGCCTATATGTCTGTTCATTCATTTAGGTCTAGACTTTGAGTTCATGCATCTATGACTGTGATTGTTTTTGTTATGGGAGAGACTATAGATTTCCAGAAAAAAATTATATTTTAAACTCTGCTGCAGTGTATATACTGTCTAAAATATTTTGGTTTCAATAGTAATGACTATTACATTTTGTTTTTATTGGGGTACTTTGGTAGCCTAAAATGATCAAAATTGTTTCCCCTTTTGCATTTTCAGTTGTTTAACTAATTAGGAGTTTCAATTGTTTAATTGTTTTAAGTTAGGAGATTAAAACATGTTCATGTGTAATGATGAAGCTTAGAGTCTTATGCTATCATAGAAATGTATGATTGAAATAAAAAATATAAATAGTAGGTTGTGACTTTTTAAAGGGAAAAATTGCTTCCTTCCCTTAATTAGGAAGGAATGCTATAGTTTATTACACTCAAAGTACTATGATCACAAAATGTGAGCACTGGGAATTTTAGAAACAACTGGAAAATCAATGTTGCAGATATCCTGTTGCTTACGAAAAAGTAACTGCCATTACCACATGGTGGCAGCCACCTTGTGTATTTGAGTGATGGTCAATCATCAAATTATTAGATAAGGATATATAGTTTTTTTAGATAAGGATATATATAAGGCTAAGTTGACATGCACATGAACAATACAGATAAAGCTCTCACTGGCGCCAATTACACACATGTGTTTCCATTTGTCATTGTCAATCATGAATTTGGTTGATATTTCTATTATAGAGAAAGGGCAAGTAGCGATTTTAAAATATTTCTACTAATTAATTTCCATTCAATGTGTATGGATTCATGCACTAGGCCACTACTATGACTATATTTGTCTCCAAAATACAGCTTGACTTGTAGTGTGGATTGAATAATTGTCGACATTTAATTTAGCAATAAATGTTTATATTGACATAGAACCAGACAAGTGTTTGTTTTTTTGTGTTTTTTTTTAATTTGTGTACTGGAATTAGGTACTAAATAGTAATTTAGTAAATAGTTGTTAAGTCTGTCAAGGAAAGCAGTTTTTATGTATGTGTTAAATACATCATCCACTGGAGAAATTTTGTTTCCTCTATAACAAAAGTAATTTTATCTTATTTATATTATGCTTATTAAGAAGTAACAAAAAAAGGGAGTCATGCCTAATTATGTCAAGGAAATCTGTAATTATAAAATAATTATAGTAAGGAAATACACTAGTCTTAGAAAACAATTTTCAGTACTTGGGCAAGATTTTTGCAAAATAACAACTGAAATTAATCTTATTTCAACATTTGGTAAATCTTATTTTAACATTCATTTGGCAAAATGAATGTTACTCTTCAAGTATTATTGAGTAAAAGAAGGCTGTAATACATGTGTGCTTTGTATGAATCATCTAACAAAAAAAAAAAAAATGTCACAGGAGCTCTCCAAAAGCCATTTTTAAAAGTATCTGAGCAATGTGCCAGTTAGGGTTCCAGAACTATTATATTAATGCTGGTTATTTGAATAGCTCATTTTGGGTTGTTCTCTTAGTGACAGAAAAAAATAATCTGGTTAAATAATTGAACTTCAAAGAGAGTTGATCCTCTGAATGATAATGTAATTTTTGCATCTTTAGTAGTGATCACAAAGTGAACAGAAGATCTCAAAAAACTATGGAGCATTTACTTTCTCTTTGTCAAGGAAAGGAAAAGGGAAGAAAACAGGGTATGTCTAATGTGCAATACATTTTAGAAACCACAATATGAACAATTTCTTCAGAATAATTTCCTTCTATGGCTTCTTTGAGATAGTACATTTGCATAGCTTTTTTGAAAATTCCAGTTCAAGAAGTTTCTCGTAAATGTTATAAAAATAGAAAAAAAATGTTGCTAACTGATTCTTAAAGACATTATCTGGAGAAACATTATGTACTCCTCATCTGAGGCTGCACCACTAGTTTAATATTTTTGAGTTTTCCCATTTCTTAAAATAATTGAATCAAAAGACATTTACCAGAGTATAAACAATGATATAGTAGATACCCCAAACCCTTCTGGTCTAGTTTTAGTTTGATTTCACAAAACATAGATGACTTTGATGTCTTTTTTTTTTCTTTCAGATAAAGGATACTTCTTTAGTTTAATATGCCATTGTTAGTGTTGGTAAAGGTTGAAGCCATTATAATTAGAGATAGTTGATATTTAAGTGATCATTACTTGGTAATGCAATGTGCAGTGCCTTTATTATTAAGTAACAAAAAATTAATACTCAAAGTACATTTTTAAAAAATAAATATTTTATACTTAAACATTCCCCTGCCTCAATGTAAGTTAAAACGACAAAGGGTTTGCAAAAATGTTAACGTCCACTGGAGCATACACAAGAAATACTCAGTTATCATACTTTAACCACAAAGAATTATGCTTTTTCATTTCTTTTTTGACTTACATAAAAATAAGGGGAGGTTTTCCTATTCCACATGTAAGGAGATTGGAAGTCTTCTGTCCATTCTAACAAGTAAAGTTGGAAAAATCAACAATTCTTCTTAGATCCATAAGAGAGGATAGGACTCATGGCAACCTAAGCCCCAAGTTTGAAGAAACAAATGAATAATGGACTGAGCTAGGCTTACTGGAGTAGAGACTCTGAAACAGAAAATGCCATGGGAACCAGTGCCAGGATAGGAAAACTTGAACTATAAATGAAAAATTGCTAAAGGTTCAGTGTAGACAATTCTGAGAGACAAAATCTGCAGGGCAACCCAGTCATAAGGGAGGCCCACAATATTAAGACAATTATCTAACAGAGCATGAGCAGGTTTCCATGGTAAATATCAGGGAAATATTGTGTCCTGCTTCTGGCAGGAGAGGGGAAAATAAACCATTTTGAAATATGAACTTTGTTCCTCATAGCAAGCCCTGCTCTCAAGGGAAACTAATTAACCAGATCTTAACTTGCTAGAGTAATACTGAACCTATGTGACCTGGGAAAGGGAAACATCCAACTCCAGCCCTCTCTAGCTATACTGTCCCCCCTAAGGGAGAAGAGAAAAACTGAGAAACACTTGTGAAGTCAAGAGGTATACTCACTAAAAGACTGAGACCCAATCATAGGAATATATAGTCTTTTCAATCTCCCCCTATGCCTCATCACCAATTTACTGAAGGCTCATTTATCCTAGTTCTTTTCACTGGATACACCGTATTTGTCTATCAAGAAAAAATTACAAAGCATACAAAAAGGAGAAAAAATATGGAGAGACAGAGCAAGTGTCAAAATCAGACATAGCAGGGATGTTGAAATTACCAGACTATGAATTTAAAACAGCTATTATCAATACAATAAGTATCCTAATGGATAAAGTAGACAACATTTAAGAGCAGATGGGCAATGTTAGCAGAGAAATAGAAATTCTAGGAAAGAAACAAAAATAAATTGTAAGAAATGTTAAAAGAAGTTCTTTAAAAGAAGGAAAATAATACAAGTTAGTAACTTGGATATACATAAAATAAGGAAAAAAATCAAAGAATAAGTGAAGACAAAATAAACAATTTTATTTTATTATTAATTTGTTTAACAACAGTGATGGTTTGTTCAAAATAATAACAACAACAATGTAGTCAATGATGTATGTTTGGATATATCTCTCTATATATATCCCTATAGGATAGCTATATATATGCTTATACATACTTATATATAAATGAAATGAATGACAGCAATGATTGAAGAGATAGAAAGGAGAAATTAGGATAATTTTGTTATGATAGGGTACTCATGCTACCAATAGTTATTTTAAATGTATTTTGCAACCTATAGGGCAACCACCAAAATGTTTATTTTTAATTTCTTTATTGATTAATGTGTTAAATACGTGTCCTTATCCCCCCAACCCCCCGACTTATGCACTCACCCCCCCTGATGTCTGTGTTCATTGGTTAGGCTTACATGCATGGATACAAGTCTTTTGGTTGATCTCTCCACATTACCCCCACCCTCCTCTGAGGTTTGATGGTCTGATCTATGCTTCTCTGTCCCTGGATCTGCTTTTGTTCAACAGTTTATGTTGTTCATTATATTCCATAAATGAGATAATGTGATATTTTCTCTGACTGACTTATTTCACTTAGCATAATGCTCTCCAGGTCCATCCATGCTGTTTCCAATGGTAAAAGTTCCTTCTTTTCTACTGCAGCATAGTATTCCATTGTGTAGATGTAGCATAGTTGTTGTTGTTTTTTATCCACTCATTTGTTGATGGGCACTTAGACTGTTTCCAAATCTTAGCTATGGTAAATTGTGCTGCTATGAACATAGAGGTGCATATATCCTTTCTAATTGGTGTTTCTAGTTTCTTGGGATATATTCCTAGGACTGGGATCACTGGATCAAATGGCAGTTCCATTTTTAGTTTTTTGAGGAAACTCCATACTATTCTCCACAGTGGCTGCACTAGTCTACATTCCCACCAGCAGTGCACAAGGGTTCCTTTTTCTCCCCGCCTTGCCAACACTTGTCTTTTGTTGTTGATAGCCATTCTGACAGGTGTGAGATGGCATCTCATTGTGCTTTTGATTTGCATCTTTCAGATGATTAGTGACTTTCACCATGTTTTTATATGCTTCTTGGCCTTCCTTCTGTCTTCTTTGGAAAATTATCTATTTAGGCCTGTTGCCCATTTTATGATTGGGTTGTTTATCTTCCTTTTGTTAAGTTGTATGAGTTCCCTTTAAAAGTGGGAGAGTAAACCCTTATCAGTGATAACATTGGCAAATATGTTCTCCCATGCAGTGGGCTTTCTTGTTGTTTTGTTGATTGTTTTGTTTCTTTTGATGTGCAAAAGCTTTTTATTTTGATGCAGTCCCATTTGTTTATTTTCTCTTTCTTTTCCATTGACCTAGGAACAGTATTGGTGAAGAAATTGCTTTGGCATATGTCTGAGATTTTGCTACCCGTAGATTCCTCTATTATTTTTATGGTTTCCTATCTTTTGTTTAAATCCTTTATGTATTTTGAGTTTATTTTTGTGTATGGTGCAAGTTGGGGGTCTAGTTTCATTTTTTGCAGCTATCTGTCCAATTTTCCCAACACGATTTATTGAAGAGACTCTCTTGACTCCATTGTATGTTCATATCTCCTTTGTCAAATATTAATTGAGCAAAATGGCTTGGGTCAATTTTTAGGTTATCTATTCTATTTCATTGATCATATATCTCTGTCCTTGTGCCAGTTTCAGACTGTTTTGAAAATAGTGGCTTTGTAATAAAGCTTTATATCTGGTATTGAGATCCCGCCTACTTTGTTCCCAAAACGTTTTTAACAGTATAACTGATATGCTAAAAAAAAGAAATGCAATCATAAAATGTATCTTTAATGATCAAAGATATTCAATTTTGATGAATATTTGTTTTTATGACTTCTTAAATTTATAGGGATTTTTGTTTCCCATCAGAAACACATTTTCTTAGCCTTAGGTCATAAACATACCATTTTATTTCAGAAAATTCATAATTTTATCTTTTATAATTATACCTATGAGCCATCATATTGATTTTTGTTTGTAGTCTAATATAGGGTCAAGGTTCATTATCTGCCATACCTATATGAAGTTTTTATAGCAATATATGATGTGTTGAAGACTTTCTTTCTTCTTTGAACTTTTTTTGGCATATATACCAAAATGATATCTATATATTCAGATTACTTCTATACTTTCTATAGTATTCCATTGTCATCTGTTATAACTCTAAAACAACACTGTCTTAATTACCATGTTTTGAAAATAAGTTTTAAAATTGGGAAATGTCAGTCCTCTAGCTTGCTTCTTCTTTTGCAAAATTGTTTGGACTGTTATATTTCCTTGAATTTTCAAACAAATTTAAGACTCAACTTGCCAAATACTAAAAATTGGTTGTAGGACTTTGACTTTTGGATTGAAAGATAACTTTAAGGAAAACAAATTTCTTAACAATACTGACTTCAAGTCCACAATATGGAATTGATCTCTACTTATTTCAATTTTTAAAGCTTTATTAGCAATACTAGAGGCCTGGTGCACAAAATTCGTACAAGGGGATGTGTGTCAGCCCGGCTTGCACCCTCTACAATCTGGGACCCCTCAAGGGATGTCTGACTGCCCATTTAGGCCTGATCCTACCATTGGACATCCCTCTCACAATCCATGACTGCTGTCCCTCAACTGATCACCTGTCTGCCTTCCTGATTTCCCCTAACTGCTTCTGTCTGCCAACCTGATCACCCTCTAACCACTCCCCTGTGAGCCTGATTGATGCCTAACTGCTCCCCTTCCAGTCTCTTTGCCCCTAACTGCCCTCCCTGGAGGCCTGGTCCCCCCACAACTGCCTTTCCCTGCAGGCCCAGTCACCCCCAACTTCCCTCCTCTGCCAACCTGGTCACCCCTAACTGCCCTTCCCTGCAGGCTTGATTGCCCCCAACTGCCCTCCCTTTCAGGTCTGTTCCCTCCCAACTACCCTCCCTGCTGGCCTGATCACCCACAACTGCCTTCCCTTGCAAGCCTGGTCCCTCTCCACTGCCATCCCCTGCTGGCCATCTTGTGGCAGCCATCTTTGACCACATAGGGGCAGGAATCTTGTGTGTTTGATGATGGTCAATCTGCATATTACTCTTTTATTAGATAAGATAGAGGCCTGGCGCATGGTTGGGCCAGGTGGCTTGCCCTGAAGGATGTCCTGGATTAGGGTGGGGGTTCCTTTGAGGCATGGGGCAGCCTGGACGAGGGGCCTGTGGTGCTTTGCAGCCATCTTGGTTGGGTCAATTTGCGTAGTCATTCCTGATTGGCTGGTGGGTGTGACTTGTGGGTGAAGTATATGTATAGTCAATTTGCATATTACTCTTTTATTAGATTGTATTTTCAGTTTTTAGTATATATTCTTGCACATTTTACTTAAAATTATAGTTAAATATGTCATTGACATTATTTGTAAATATAATTTTATTTAAATTATTTTTTGATATTTTTTGTTATTGCAATTGATTTTTGTATTTTGATCTTTTATCCTGTGACATTAACATATTTATTGCTTCTAGTATATATTTTGTACTACAGTTTTCTGCATAAAAGTTTTATGAACAAAGACCATTTTATTTCTTTCTACCCAATCTATATGCCATATTTTTTCTTTATTGGACAACTACAATCTCCAGTAAAACAATAAATAAGTATATTCAGAGTGACATTTATTCTTTGTTTCCATTTTTAAGTAGAAAATATTGGAAAATTCATTTTTGAGTATAATATTAGTTGTGAGCTTTTCATAGATGCTACTAATTAATTAGATTGAGGAAGTTTCCTTCCATTCCTAATTTTGAGAGTGTTAATCCTGATCAAGTGATAAAATGTGTCATATGCTTTTTAAATATATATATTGATTGATTTCAAAGACAAAGGGAGAAGAAGAGAGAGGTAGGAACATCAATAAAGAGAGAGAATCATTGATCGGCTGCCTCCTGTATCTCCCACCCTGGGGATCCTGTCTGCAACCTGAGCATGTGTCTCAACCAGGAATTGAATCATGACCTCCTGGCTCATAGGTCAACTCCCAACCACTAAGCCATGCTGGTCAGGATCTAAGTTGGCAAATTCATTGACATAAAGTTGTTTGTAATATTAACTTATTTTAATTTTGTAGAATCAGTAATGACATATTTTATTTGTTATACTTAATTTATTTTTCTTTTTTCTTGATAATGTCATTATGGTTTTATTCATTTTATTTGTTTTTGAAGAACTTTTATGAATATATGCATAACCCATGGACACAGACCATATGGTGGTGGAGGCCTATGGAAGGGGGTGAGGGTTGGCTATAAGGGTGTTGGTCACTGGGGAAAAAAGGGGGACATATGTAATACTTTAACAGTAAAGATCTAAGAAAAAATTTTGGGACTTAACATTTTTATAACTAGCCATTTTCTATTTAAATGGCTTCCCCTCTTGCATTTATTTTCTTCCTTCATTTTGGTTCACTATAACCTTTATTATTTGGATGAAACTTGTCTTCTTTTCTAAAAATGATATTCAAAGCTATAAATTTTGCTATTGATATTTTTGACATTTATCCAGCAACTTTTGTTATGTTGTTCTTTCACAATAATTCATTTAGAATATTTTCCTATGTTTTTTTGTTTCTTGTATAATTTAGATACTGGTTCTTCAAAAACCAGTTGTATTCTTTCTGGATATTTAATTTTCATTGACTTGTACTTTAATTCCATTTGTTTAGAACATATGCCCTAAGACTTGAAACTTTTAAAATGTGTCAAGATTTTTTATGAGTCAGTATATTTGTAATCCTGCATACTTGTGATAGGATGATGTAAATGGCAATGTTCATATTGCATATCATTCTGATGTATTTGAAAGTTATACTTCTAAGAGTTATTTTATGCAACAGCCATTTAAATATCTTTTAACATTTAATGAACATGTAACATGAGAGAGATAGAAACATAAATGATAAAATCATTAGCTGATTCCTGCACACCTCCTACTGGGAATTGAGCCTACAATTTGGGCATGTGCCCTGACCTGGAATTGAACAGTGATCTCTGGGCTCATACATCAATGCTCAGCCACTAAGTCATAATGCCTGGGCTAAATGTTTTTTAGTTTTTAAGGAGTGTGTCTATTATATTCCATGTCCAAGGGGATATTGGTATGTCTGACCTGATCTCTAGATATTTTAGAACATATATTCCTTTCTTATGCTCACATTTTGTTCTGTTCCTGGCTTGTCTGTGTTTTTTTCTGAGACTTGTATTAATGCAGTTTCATTTTTATGGAGCTCACTTGTGAGTGATTAATATCAAATTTGTCTACTCAAAAATTGCTCTAAGAAGACTGTATTATAACCCTAATTATAATAATTTCAAATACTATGTAAAAAAACTGAGATGTTGAGTAGGGTAGCACAACTCTTAAATTTAAGCCAAAATGGCTCATCATTATGTTTAAACTGTAATTTCAAAAATTGAAATCTCCTAATAATTATTTTGGCTGGTAAGGATGATTACTGATGGTAACTCCTTATATCCACATACATTTACAATTCCTAACCTCTCTTGCCATTAAACTTGTGCCTAATTTTGGCCAATGTAATGTGAGGGAAGAGACTTTGGGGTCAAGATGGCTATTTATCTGGCTTGCCTTCTCCACCCTCTCTGCTTTTTAGCCTGTCAGGAGGGTCATAGGTTAACACAAAGTTTACAATCCAACAAACCACAAAGTAAAAACAGCTTTGGCCTCTATAACCAGCATATAATTGTGACAACAATACATGGGCTTCTTTCTTGTTAAATCAATAAAGCCACTTAAAATATAACTCAAATGGGTTTTGAGGGTGTTTTATCTTATTCTATCTATAAATTTTCTTGATTCAATAATGCTATCTTTTGCAGTTAAAAAATATAGGAACTAAGCTTGTTAATACATTTTCTTATCATATTTTCTTTCTGTCTTAAAACAACATAGTGCCTTAGTTGTATATTATACATAAAATAATATATTTTAAAAACACTGAATAGTATACATGTTCAATAAATGTAAGAAATTACTTATTTTGGTTTTTTATCTTTATTGTTCAGTTTATTAATTACATGGTTCCCTTTTTTTTCACCCTATAGTTCCCCTCCACCTGGTACCCATCCCACCCTCCGCCCTCACCCACCTCCACTGTCCTCTCCCATAGTTGCATGATTTTTGTCCAGTCTCTTGCTGCACTTCCCACACGCCCTTTCTCCCCAAGAGTTGTCAGTCCATTCCCTCTCTATGTCCGTGATTCTGTTACATTCACCAGTTTATCCTGTTCATCAGCTTATTAATTCACTTGATTTTTAGATTCATTTGTTGATAGATGTGTATTTGTTGTTCCTAATTTACACTTCTATATTTTTCTTCTTCCTCTTCTTAAAGAATATCTTTCAGCATTTCATATAATATTGGTTTGGTGGTGATGAACTCATTTAGCTTTTTCTTATCTGCGAAGCACTTTATCTGACCTTCAATTCTGCATGATAGCTTTGCTGGATAGAGTAATCTTGGTTGTAGATTCTTGCTGTTCATCACTTTGAATATTTCTTGCTACTCCCATCTGGCCTGCATCGTTTCTGTTGAGAAATCCGCTGACAAACGTATGGGTGACCAACTGTTTCTCTCTTGCTGCTTTTAATAGTCTCTCTTTGTCTTTTGCTCTTGGCATTTTAATTATGATGTGCCTTGGTGTGGTCCTCTTAGGGTTCCTATATATTGGGGTTCAGTGTGCTTCTTGGACTCCTAAGTCAATTTCTTTCACCAGGTGTGGGAAGTTTTCGGTCACTATTTCTTCAAATAGGTTTTCATTGTCTTGCTCTCTCTCTTTTTCTGGCACCCCTATAATTCGGATGTTGGTATGCTTGAGGTTGTCCCAGAGGCCCCTTACACTATCTTCAATCTTTTGGATTCTTTTGGTTTCTTGCTTTTTCAGCTGAATGGATTTTACCTCTTTGTATTTCAAATCTTTAACTTGGTTCTTGGGGTGCTCCAGAGCACTTTTAGGTCTTTGTATAATATTTTTTATTTCAGTCAGTGTATGCTTAATTTCTGGTTGGTCCTTTTTCATATCCTTGAGAGTCTCCTTTATATCCTTGAGGGTCCTCTTCATTTCCTTGTAGGACTCATTCATTTCCTTTGCGGTCTTGCTTATTTCCTTATAGGCCTCGACCTTTTGTTGGAGCCTCTTGAGAAGCCCTGTAACCGTTGTTTTGAATTCCATGTCCAGTCATTTTTTTTACCTCCATTTCTTTCACATCTGATTTCTTTCCATGTCTCTGCATGGTGGCTGCTTCCCTGAGTTGGTCAATTAGCTTTGTGTGGTAGACTTCCTACTAGGGACAGTGGCTCAGCCTCCCCAGTTACCTGAGGTGGATATGGGTTACACAGTCTTGCTGAAGTTAAGCTCAGGTTAATCGTTGTTAGCACTTGGAGGGGTTGACCTCCAGGCCAATTGTCTGTGAATTTCAACTGTGCTCAGCTTGGATGGGCAGAGTCTCCGGGCCAAGCAGATAGTGTTAGCTCTGCCCTATGCAGCCCCATGGACTCTGTGCTGGGGTCAATGGCCGCTAGCACCTCTGGGAGAGAGCCACTGCGGAGCTCCACTGGCTGCCGGGGAATTCAGACGCTCCCCAAACGAGTCTGCACGCGCAATGTCTCACCCAGGGTGGTAAAACAAAGCAGTCTGAAGGTTTTCCAAATGAGAGAGCAAGTCGCAGGGTGCTCTCTGCGCGGTCACTCAGCTGAGCTGTTCGCGCAAGCTGCCTTCTCCACAAGCCGGGAGACCCCTGCAGCACCCGAGCTTTGGCGTGCCCTCCCACTATCCAGTTTTCACCCTGTATGATAGTGGGTTCCCTGGACTTTGCCCAAAGCTGAAGAATCAGTCCAGTGGGACGTCTTTGTCTCCCCATTGGAGAAAACTGGCCAGTTTTCAGCCGCCCGCCCTATCCGCGGCACGCGCGCTTCGAACCTCTCTCCATGCAAATCTTTCAACGCTGTCCGCCGCCGCTCCTCCGAATCACAGTGTCTTATTTTCACTTTCATTAGTGGAATTTTCACTCGGCCAGCTTTCTGATGATTCTGGAAGGTGTTTGTTCTTTCATTAAGTTGTAGTATTAAAATTGCTGAGTATGACGGCAAGATAAGTGTTTTACCTATGCCGCCATCTTGGTTCTCCTCAGAAATTACTTATTTTGTATGCCAAAGATCTGAGGCTTTGATTGCTATAAATAAAATTTCCATAAGTAGAGTAAAATGAATGTCTCAGTGAATTGTCCAAATTAGTATTTCTCAAAATGTAGCTTCCAGCATCATCATCAACAAATTTGTTATACATGCACATTCTCAAGTCCCATCCTATATCTAATAAATAAGACACTTGGGAGTGGGGCCTAACATTTGTGTTGTAATCAGCCCCGAAGTTGATTCTGATGCATGTTAAAGTTTAAGAACCTTTTATGTAAATATATGCTGTCCAGAAAAGCAGATATACATGACTATTGAACACTTGAAATGTGGATTGTTTTATTGGAATGTGCTATAAGTGTAACAACATACACAAATGATTTCAAATAGTGAGCTTGAATATATGATGAAAAATATGTCATTAATGAATGTTAGTATTGATTAAATGCTTACATGATATTTTAGATGTATTAGAATATATTATTGCAATTAATTTCATCTGCATTATTTTACATAATTTAAAAATAATTGTAAATGTTATATGTGTCCAGCATTTTATTTCTATTGGAGAGTGCTACTCTGGAAAATCCAGGCCCTCCAAGTTTTTATCCTGATCCTTTAAATATAAAAAGTATTTATTTCATCATAAACCCACACTAAGGAATCATTTCAATAATTGATTTCTATGTACCTTTATAGGTTCAACTATTCAATGCCTGTTCTCTGAATCTGATAAAACTTAACTAATTCTTCATTATTCTATAGTTAGATGCTATATGTGAACTTGATTAGACTAAATCCTGAATAATTTATACTCATCTTTATATATATATATATATATATATAAAAGGCTAATATGCAAAGTGTCCTCTTGGGAGTTTGATCACTTGCTATCCTGTGTGCTGACCACCAGAGGGTGTTGAGTAACAAAGGAAGGCCCTGGCCAGCAGCCAGATGGAAGGCTCCAGCTGATAGCCAGAAGGCCCATCACTGGCCAGGCCTAGGGATCCTACTTGTGCACGAATTTTGCATTAGTCCTCTAGTCTAAATGTAAGAATGTTGATATATTTTTGCTAAAATCATATCTCACATTGTCATACATTGATTGTATTCATACTTTGTCCCCGTCAGTTTAGCATAGAAATGATATGTGAGGTATATAAGAACATTTTTATTTATTTCAGATATATTTGGATATAACTTATTGAGACATTGACATATCAGATGCTTATGGTGTATAATGAGTTTGTTTGATACTATATTTTTGTGATAGAACATTTGAGATCTAGTCAGTTAGAAAATTTAAAGTATATTCTATAATATTGTTAGCTATAATCAATATGGTATACATTAGGTCCCTAGAATTTACAAATCTTATAACTAGAAGTTTGTAACCTTTGACCCATATATCCCCATTTACCTCATTCACCAGCCATTGGTAACCACCACTATACTCTATATATGAGTTTGGATTTTTGATTTTGTCAAATGTTCTTTCTGAGTCTATTGAGATAATAATCTGATTTTTATCATTCATTTCATTAATATGGTGTCTCACATTTTTAATATGAGTATATTGAATCATCCTTGCATCCCAGGGATAAATCTCATTTGAACATAGACTATTATCTTTTTAATATGTTATTAAATTTAGATTGGTGATATTTTGTCAAGATGGAGTGTTCTTCCCTATTCAATTTTTTGTAAGAATTTGAGAATTGTATTAATTCTTTAAATGCTTGGTACAGTGAAACCATCTAAAATTATGTTGGGATGTTTTTGATTACTGATTCCATCACCTTATTAGTTATTGCTATATTCAAATTTTTCTATTTCTTCATGATTTCAGTCTTGGTTGATTGTATTTTCCTGGGAATTTATCCATGTCCTATAGGTTGTCTAATTTGTTAGCATACAATTGTTCATAATAGTCTATTGTCATCCTAGATATGGTATCATTTGTAATGTTTTCTCTTTCATCTGATTTTATTTATTTCAGTCCTCTCTCTTTTTTTTACTTAGTGTAGATACAGGCTATCAGTTTAGTTTATAATTTCAAATATCAGCTCTTAGTTGTGCCAGTCTTTTATTTTCTTCTATTCTCTATTTTCTCCTGGCCTAAAGCTCTTTGGTTATTAAAACCACTGATGTTCCCTTGTGTAAGAAAATTATTTTCCATCTTGTTGTTTTAAAATCTCTCTCTGCCTTTGCTTTTCAACAGTTTTGTGATTGTCGGCCTTTAGATAAGCTGGTTATGTGTTGAGATTTGCTGGAGTGGGGAGGGACTCCTTATCTTCATGAACTTGGGTATGAAAACACCTTTTACATCCCCCATGGTTCAGGGTTCCAGTTCAGGGTTCGGGTTCTGGAGAAGGCCCCACGCAAATGAAAAGAGACTAGAAAGTATTAATTTGGGAAATGGAGACCAGGTGTTAGCCCAGCTCTAGTAGGAGGACTACACCTTGCTTTCGCCTAGTCATTCCATTCATCCAGGTTTGGGATCCACCCATTGCCATTAGGCATGCAATAAGCAGATTATCTTATCAGTAAGGATTTACATGATTATTTGGTGGGGAAGTTGCTTCAGCTACCATTGTCTCAATTAGACAGGGAGTGATTGGGTCTGACCTTTCAGAGCTTCAAGGTTAACCAGCCTTTTGGGTTCCTTGCCCACACCTTTCTAATTAGTGAGACGATAATCAGTTTGCAGCATCTCCCCCATTTCTTTTCTTTAAAAAATCTTGCTTTTGTAGACTATACAAGAACAAAAAAATGTTGAGTCCCAATGTCAATGTCCAACAGTTTTGAGTACCAAATTCAATGTCAAACAGTTCCTTACGTGTACATGTCAGCAATGACATCTGGATGGTGGACAAATGGTGGCAATGCAGTCCAACCCTCTCTGGTTTGGTCCTGGGAAACCTGCAGTGATGCACAGCTGTTGACTGCTAGCATGGCAAGGAGTCAACAGCTTTTTCCATCTCTAGACTATTTCTCCTTTTGTCTTCATGGCTGGAGAAGTCCAGTCAATTAATTCCTCTCTGTTGCAGGAATCCACATGATCTTGGAGTTGTTTTCTGAAAATGTACAAACATATTCTTGACCAAAAGTCAATAAAGGAATCCTTTCCACAAATTTGACTTGGGATACTTTCCATCCTTGCCAAAATGATTTTTTTTCCCTTGACCTATTTTGACATCATGTGTGTTTTTCATTGGTGTCTTGCTATTAGCATTACAAATGAAAAACTAATTTTCAAAGTAAAAATTTTTCTAGATGTAACTTACTTACAGGATTTGTTCTCCTAACATCATATTCCTCCATTATCCCCCATTTTTTTATTTAATTATTAGGAAGCTTTTGTAAAATTTATAATGTAATCTTGATAACTTTGAATTTTAATTTTTTGCACAAAAATATGACTGCTTTAGATTAAATGCATGTTAAACAATTTTACCATAAGATTAATTACCAATAGAAATTTTAGTTAATATTTTAGGAACAGCTTTTTGTTCAATACAATTAAATTTTCTTGAATATTCACTTATTTCATTTAGCCAATTAATCTGAAAACTTGACTACTGCTTTACTGTCAAATTTAATACTCTAACAACAGTATTAGTTTTCCCTGTAATTTTAGTAGAAAGGATTATTTGCATTCTTGAGTATTCCTGGTGCTAGGCTAAATTTAGATATAAGGCAGCTGCTGTTGGTCAACTCTCTGTCTGTTGCCTAGGTGCTGATCTGAGCTCGGCCAACTCTCTGTCTGTTACCTGTGTCATAATGTGAACTGGGTGTGGTAAGTGAAGCAGCCATGGGGCGGGAGAAGGGGCTAGGGTTCAGGCGCCTGCAATGTTGGAGTGGGGCTGAGGGTCTGCGCCTGACCTCTGTTCACCCCCAAGTTCTCTCCTGATGGCCACTCTGTTTTAGGTTGTTCCTTTCTTGAGGAATCTTACCCTTCTCTGGCTGACCAGCCATCATCTGGGGCCAAGCAGGGTGATGTGAGGTTCATTTCTGTCTCCTTAGTAGTCTATGCTCCTGTGGCCTCCATACCCAACACCTGCCTTGGGATCCCACCTCAGCCGCTGTCAGGGAACCAGCACTGATCACAGATCTTGAGGAACCCAGGTTTTTTCTGCAGAGAATGTCCAGCTCATACAATTGGGAAAGAGACTGATCCATGGTACCAGCCACTATGAGGTTTCAAGCTCAGTATCAACAGAAAACTCAGGCAATAGCTGTGGGAAATTGGATTATGAGAAGAGGGTCCCTCTTGGCAAAAAGGGTAAGGGAGGTCAATATAGAATGGTCAAGTGCTTTCCCAGGGCGCTTTTTATACAGGGGAAGGGGTTAAATCCTTTAGTGTCCCTTTTAAATTGCTGCCAGACATTCAAAGGATTAGTTTGTAAGTTTGCTTGGGATAATTGTACAATATGCTATTGTAAAATATCAAAAATTATAATGACATTGTAGAATAATATCATGTAAACATATTCTTTGCTCTAGGCCATGGCAATTACATTTCAAACTGGCTGTCAATTTCTTTTTGTATAAACAGGGTTTTAGTTACATTTTTTGCACCTCACCCAAGAGCAAGTAGTGATAGTAGACATATTTTCATTTAGCTAAAAACCTTGATTTTAATTTAAAAAGCTATTTTACTTATGGAATTAAAGTAGGTATTTTCATTAAAAAAGCAAAGCAAATTTAGTAAATGTTTACATCTGATTTACAAGCTGCAAATGTTGCCCCACCTCTAGCTTAATTAAGAATGCAGGCAGCTTCAGGCTTTTTGTCATTTTAAATTCTGCTGTTGGATTCTAAGAAATATTCACTTATTTCATTTTGCCCTTCTAAGAGGCCAAACCTTCATAACATTTAAAATATAGCTATTAATTTTTATTTGGTAAAGCTTTCCATGCAATTTCAAGTATATTAGGTCAGTTACATTTAAAATATTTACTTTAAGGAAAGAAAATATATTTATTGCATTACTCTGACCCTTGGAGCTTTCCAAGAATCATCTCTGTTAAGGCCTTGAAATTTTTGATAGGTACCCCCCCCAACTGGTTGGCGGAGTTATGATGTAATTGACATAGACATTGAGCCACCAATCAATCACATACCAGAGTGCCTTGTGTCCCACCCCTTCCCATTCCGCCCTGGACCCAACCCCTGCCTGTTCCGGCCCCTTAAAGGATGTCTCTGTGCGCCGCATGGCACCCTTTTCTCCTGGACTGTTCTCCCAGGCAGTCCGGGAGGCGGTCCAGCTGGGTCCCCTCTTTTCCCCTTCCCCTGGCCCCAGTCACAGGGCGCGGCTTCCCCGGCTCCATTCCCCCCGAGCCTGTGAAACCGCCCAGAGACCCCCAATAAAGCCTGATCAATTAGTTCACTCATTCGGACTCCCTGCCTGCAGTTTATCTCACGGCGGCGTAGAACCTTACATTTTGGTGCTGAAACCTGGGAGAGGGGTTTTGTGACCTATCCAGGTCAGATCGGGTCGAGCTTCCCCCCCCTCTCTCCTCCTCCTAGCCGCCTTCCAGCACCTTGGACCCAGAGGCTCCACCGACTTCTCTTCGATCTGTAAGTTTTTCCGTTCTGGACTCCAGGAGTCCTTACCCCTCCCTGGACCCCATGTCGCCCAACGAGGCTTCTCGTCCTAGACACGGCCATGCCGAGGTTCCCCTCCGTTCCAGACTCCTGGAGTCCTTGCAGGTGACGATTGTAGGGGACGCCTTCCAGTCGCCGACCTGCCCGATGTTCCATCTGGAGGCAGATATCAAGGGGGGACACCTCCTCCATATCTGTTACTCCTCGACACTCAGGAGTTCAGGTTCCCCGTCCTAGAGGAAAGTCATGGATGCCTCTGATTCCAAGATCGATCCCCAGACCCCTCTCGGGTGTCTCCTCCAAAATTTTTCCAAATTGGGGTATTCTCATACATTCAGGCTTTTGTGACCTCCGTTCCTGCCCTGACTTCTGCTCCCGCTGTTCTAGCCACCAAATCCTCCTTGCCCGAACTGCCCCTCCCACACTGAACCCCCTCAAACTGCCCCTCTCTCTGTCGCTCTCTTTACATTTCTGATCCAGCCGTTATCTCCTCTTTGCCTCTCCTTCTCTTCTCCCTCCTCCCTTGCCCTGCCACCACGTGGCCCTTCATTCCCATGGGGGCCACCATCTTGGCATGGCAAGTCCTACCCCCTCAGTACCCCACCTGGTGTGGCCAACCACACCTTGCCCCTCCTCCCTAGGCCTGCCTCCTGTTCCACCTGATTCCCCCTTCCCTCTCCTTATGCCACAAACCCAGGTCTGAGATCCGAACATGGCATTTAACTCTTAATTCCTCTTGGGAAGCAGGCAGAATAGGCCCACCTTAGAAGGTGACCCTGCAAACCCAAGCCTTGGGAAGCAGATCTGAGGCCCACGAACTGTGCGTGGTGGGGGTGCAATAAGAGGACAAGCATCGCCTGGAGAATGCTTCACATGCAGAAACAAGGCCACCGACTGGAAAAGGCCGTGCCTCTGGCCCCAGCCTCCAACCAAGAAAAGTGACGGCCCCTGGGAAAGTGACGGGCCCTCTGTGTCTCAGCACAGAGGGGCCATCCTTCCAGGTCCTGACCAGCCGATGGCCATGCAGGAACTGGCTGAAGACTGCAGATGCCCAAACTCCACAACACCCATCACCCACGCAAAGCCAGGTTAATGCTCCAGGTAACAGATAAGCAGGTCTCCTTTCTGGTCGACACGGGTGCTACCTTCTCTGTCCTGCCTTCCTTTGTTGGGCCACTTTTCCTTCATGATCTTAGTCCTGGGTACTGATGGCAAATCACCCTTCAGCTCTGAAAACTGCTCTGGCTTCAGTGCCTCCTCACCCCGCCCTCTCCCCTGCTCCACCCTTCCTAGGGAACAACTTTCTTGCTGGCACAAGCTTATCAATTATTTAATGGAAGGGGCAAGAATGATAAAAGGACCCACTATACCAGCCCACTAAAGAAACACCAGTATGCCTCCTCTTCTCACCCTCCCTTGTTCGCCAGGCTTTTTCTAACTCCAGAATACCCTTCTGGCATCTCTCTCCCTCTTTCCCAGACATCTCTAAACCTTTCCAACTATTTTACTAATGATAAACAGGGAATAGCTATGGGGGTCCTCACCCAGCCGCTAGGGCCAGCCTTCACCCCCGTAGCTCATCTGTCCAGACAGCTTGATCCCATGGTTCGAGGATGACAACCCTGCCTCCGGACTCTGACTGCAGCCGCTGTTCTCACCAAGGAGGCCCAGAAGCTCGCTCTTGCAACCCTTACAGGTCTTTTCCACCCATAGACTATAGGACCTTCTGTGCTCCTTCCCTCCCCATTACATGTAGGAAGTCCATTTCCTGTTCCTCGACAACCCAGTCCATAGCCCTGAACCCAGCCACTCTCCTCCACCCAACGGGTGGCAATGCACTCCTGCCCCAGGTTGTCAGAGGCCCTCTCTCTAGAAATTCACAGCTCCTGGCTGGAACCCGTGCCCATGGGCCTGACCGCAGCCCAGGCTACACCAAGGAGCCCCACCTCCTGCAAGCCCTTTTCAGGAGCCTCACCTTCTTAAGCCCTTTTTAGACAACTGCTCCGGGAACATGCTGGAGCAGCCGCGTGTTTCTACCCAGGCCAGGACCAGCCGTCCAGCCGGGAGGACTCCGTTCTCCTAAAGAATCTTACTCTCCCTCAAGTTGTATGTCAGCTCCAGGCCCAGAAAAACAGCAGGACCAGCTTTTACCTCCAAGTGACTCACCTGGATCGCTCTTGAGACTTCACCAACCAGTCCCTTGGGGAAACCATGTTTCTAGCAGAACAGAATGCAGACATTTGCCAACCAATAGAAAGATAGATCTGCCACTGAATTCAGAACCCAACACCAGAATCCTTGAGACTCTGGGTAGACGCCCCCTCTCAGCTGGAAGTAGCTACGGAAGATGGCGCTTCGCCCCCTAGACCTTGCCTGGACTCTCAATTACTTTTTTTAATATTATCAGAAGCCTGGTATGATAGGTACCCCTCCTCAACTGGTGGGCGGAGTTATGATGTCATTGACAGAGACATTGAGCTACCAATCAAGCGCATACCAGAGTGCCCTGTGTCCCACCCCTTCCCATTCTGCCCTGGGCCCAACCCCTGCCTGTTCCGGCCCCTTAAAGGATGTCTCTGTGCGCCACGTGGCACCCTTTTCTCCCGGACTGCTCCCCCAGGCAGTCCGGGAGGCAATCCAGCTGGGTCCCCTCTTTTCCCCTTCCCCTGGTCCCAGTCACAGGGCTCGGCTTCCCCGACTCCATTCCCTCCTAGCCTGTGAATCCACCCGGAGACCCCCAATAAAGCCTGATTAATTCGTTCACTCATTCGGACTCCCTGCCTGCAGTTTCTCTCACTGCGGCGTAGAACCTTACAATTCTGACATGGAAAAAAACCATTATATATATATAAAATATGACTTAAAGATTACAATAACTTTTTATAATTATATTAAGATATTAAGATGGAAAAACATTAAATATATATAATATGATTTAAAGATTACATTACCTTTTTATAGTTACCTTAAAATATCAACTATATTTTAAACTAGTTTTTCCATAGAAAATTTTTTGTTGGGATCACATAATTAATCCTCTTTTTTAATTAGACCAATAATATGGAACTTATTTTGAATTCCTAATTATTAGAGCAAACACAACATTTTTTTATTCTTTAGTCATTTAATTACCACAACTATATAATTTCTCCCAATTTAATTTGCACTTTGAACTTTTAAAGCTATCAAGTTAATATATTTAGCATTTTCTAGATTAATAACACTTTACATTTCTAAGAAAAATATAAGATATAATCAATTATTAGCTTCAATTCTGACCTCTAGATTTTTCTCAAGAGACAAATTTATATTTTAATTTTGATTTGCCAATATCTCTGGAAAACCAGGTTTTCTTTATTCGAATGTAAATTACCACATTTTTCAAAGATGGCTCCTGGCAGGAAACTAGATTACCTGTCTGATTGTTCTGCTGGGGAAAGCAAAATTCTAGCTATTCAACTGCAAATTAACACATTCTTTATGGCTGCCATGTGGGACCTGGATTACCTGTTCCTCCAGGGGAAGGTCATCTATCCCTTCCTCCATTAACAAAGGGTGTAGCCAGTTAAGTGGGCTACTTAGATTTCTATAATTAATATACATTATTTATCTATATTTCAACAATTTATTTGAGATTCTAGAGTCAATTATAATTATTTTAAAGCATTTACTTTAAATAAATTCTATAACAGACAAATACACTTATTTTGTTTAAGGCCTTAAAAGTTAACTTTGACCTAGGTTCATTAGCATTTTAAACAGTTCTTTATTATGGAAATGTATATCCTGTTGCTGGAATTAGCTTGAATTTCTTTGGAGAAGACATTTTCACCATTTTTTTCAGGCAAAAGAACCAGTTCTGGGTTTCTCATTTTTTATAGCTTTTGCAGAGAAATTCCAGCTGAAGACAATCTATGTGTCTGAAATTGGACTATGCGCACATAAGGTCTTCAAGCTAGGTTCTCTCCCCACGAGCATAGAAATTCCAGACACATTTCTACATTTTTAGAACTTTTTCATGGTGAGAAAGGAAACTTTAAATGAGCGGGCATCCATATTGGCTCACCACGTGTCTCTCCCTTCTCCCACAACCTGCTTACTTCTGGGGAAGCATTAGCCACAGATCTGGCCAAATTTCTTTTCATACCTAAAAGATAGACATATCTTAATTTTTTTCTTTATTTTTCTCTTTCCAAAGTAATAACTAACACCCAATTTGGCCAAGATTTGTACTTCCCTGCGAGTTCTTTTATAATTTTTAAACATTACATTAAGCACTCTCATTTCAGGTGAGCATATAACCTTGCCCTCTCCTGTGACCTTTGAATTTCTCTGCACCAGAGGCGGCTTCAGCAGTGGAGTTTCACTTCTTATTATTAGAGATTTTAAATTCCAAATACCAATTAAGATTTTAATTTGAACAAGAAACCACATTCTTTTAGCATGCAAACCAAAAGTTATAATAAAGAGTACTTTATATTTATAACTGATAGGTACCCCTCCCCAACTGGTGGGCGGAGTTATGATGTAATTGACAGAGACATTGAGCCACCAATCAAGCGCATACCAGAGTGCCCTGTGTCCCACCCCTTCCCATTCTGCCCTGGACCCAACCCCTGCCTTAAAATGTGTCTTGGTGCGCCATGTGGCACCTTTTCTCTCAGACTGTTCTCCCAGGCAGTCTAGGAGGCGGTCCAGCTGGGTCCCTTCTCCCTTTCCCCTGGTTTCTCTGCCTTCACTCTGCACGTGAGCTCTTTCTTCCTTGGGAAGGGTCTCCTCAATAAAGTCTGTGTCCTGGTACCCTGCTCTCTCTCTCTCTGCTCCTTCTGTTTCATCTTTCATATGGTGCCAAAACCCAGGACAGCGTGGACGATCCTCAAACCTAGCTCCCAGCTTCTGACTCCTGCTGTGGCTCTGCTCGGTGGCATGGTTGTGAGTTGATTGGCCCGCTCAGAACACTTCTCAAACACTGCTGGACCAGGACACGTGGGAATCTCGTCGCTTTCTCCTAACCGGTAGGTCTCAGGGATCCCACCCCGCCGGGTTCCCTTGACCTGAAAAGGGCCTCAGAGTTTCCCGTCTACTCGGCTTCATTATGTTATACGTCTACGTTCTATGTTCTACGAAAGCCCAGGTACCTGGCCGGGAATCCCTGTTCTACTGCACAAGAAAGACCTCTGGGTGACGACCCATAGATCTTCTCTTGTCCCTCTTTCTACAGGTTGGCCTAGGAAAAGAAGGATGCTTCTTATTCCTTGCCAACTTTCCGATGGCCTTTTTCCTCCGGTCAAGGGAACCCCCTACGCACCATTTTTTGAAATCACCCCGGTTTTTCCCACCCTCGTAAAGCACGTATGATTTCTGCCCCCGGATGGGAAAAGCTTCCAGAGATTCCCTATGTGCAGCCTGTCTTTCTTCCACTCCTACCCCTCCTTCTGCTCCTTCCACACCCCAGGTTTTCCTAGCCTGTGGGAAACCCCCTCAAACTGCCCCTCTCTCTGTCGCTCTCTTTACTCTTCCGACCCAGCCATTATCCCACCCCTTCTGCCTCTCCTTCTCCTCTCCCTCCTCCTTCGCCACACTCCGGCTGCCCCTCTTCTGCCCCCTTCCACCGCTGCCACCAGGCCTCTGTGGGAACCAACTCTCTACACCTGCGGGAACCAACTCCACGAGACCAGAGGCTGCCATGAACCCGAGAACCTCTTGCCGCTCCAAACAGCTAAGGGGAATTTCTGAATTTCTGTTTTGCCTTGCTCTTTTGGCCTGCTGCCACGTGGCCCTTCATTCCCCTGGGGGCTGCCATCTTGGCATGGCAAGTCCCGCCCCCTCAGGATCCCTCCTGGTGTGGCCGCCCACATCTTGCTCCTCCCTTGGCCTGCCGCCTGCTCCGCCCCACCTCCCCCGCCCCCTCTCTTTATGCCTCAAACCCAGGTCTGAGATCCGAACATGGCATTTAACTCTTAATTCCCCTTGGGAAGCAGGCAGAATAGGCCCACCTTAGAAGGTGAGCCTGCAAACCCAAGCCTTGGGAAGCATATCTGAGGCCCACGAAATGTGCGAGGTGGGCGTGCAACAAGAGGACAAGCATCGCCTGGAGAATGCTTCACATGCAGAAATAAGGCCACCTACTGGACAAAGCCATGTCTCCGGATCTAGCCTCCAACCAAGAAAAGTGATGGCCCCTGGGAAAGTGACGGGTGGTCTGTGTCTCAGCACAGATGGGCCATCCTTCCAGGTCCTGACCGGCCGATGGCCATGCTAGAACTGGCTGAAGACTGCAGATGCCCAGACTCCACAACACCCATCACCCACGCAAAGCCCAGGTTAATGCTCCAGGTAACAGATAAGCAGGTCTCCTTTCTGGTCGACACGGGTGCTACCTTCTCTGTCCTGCCTTCCTTTGCTGGGCCACTTTTCCTTTGAGATATTAGTCCTGGGTAATGATGGCAAATCACCCTTCAGCTCCGAAAATTGCTCTGGCTTCAGTGCCTCCTCACCCCGCCCTCTCCCCTGCTCCACCCTTCCTAGGGAACAACTTTCTTGCTGGCACAAGCTTATCAATTATTTAATGGAAGGGGCAAGAATGATAAAAGGACCCACTATACCAGCCCACTAAAGAAACACCAGTATGCCTCCTCTTCTCACCCTCCCTTGTTCGCCAGGCTTTTTCTAACTCCAAGATACCCTTCTGGCATCTCTCTCCCTCTTTCCCAGACATCTCTAAACCTTTCCAACTATTTTACTAATGAGAAACAGGGAATAGCTATGGGGGTCCTCACCAGCCACTAGGGCCAGCCTTCACCCCCGTAGCCCATCTGTCCAGACAGCTTGATCCCATGGTTCGAGAATGACAACCCTGCCTCCGGACTCTGACTGCAGCCGCTGTTCTCACCAAGGAGGCCCAGAAGCTCCCTCCAGCAACCCTTACAGGTCTTTTCCACCCATAGACTACAGGACCTTCTGTGCCACCAATCTTTAATTCTCCTCCCTCCCGCCCCATTACATGTAGGGAATCCATCTTCCTTTCCTCGAGAATCCTGACATCTCCCGAACCCAGTCCACAGCCCTGAACCCAGCCACTCTACTCCACCCAACCTGTGGCAATGCACTCCTGCCCCGACATGCTGCCAGGTTGTCAGAGGCCCTCTCTCTAGAAATTCACAGCTTCTTGCAGGACCCCCTGCCCATGGGCTTGAATGGAATCCAGGCTACACCAAGTAGCCCCACCTCCTGCAAGCCCTTTTCAGGAGCTTCACCTTCTTAAGCCCTTTTTAGACAACTGCTCCGGGAACACCCTGACAGGTTTCTAACCAGGCCAGGACCAACACTCCAGCCGAGGGACCCCAGTCCTCCTCAAGAACCTTACTCTCCCTCAAAGTTGTATTTCAGCTCCAGGCCCAGAAAAGCAGCAAAACCAGACAAGTGACCAGCCTCCGGACCAGCTTTTACCTCCAAGTGACTCAACTGGATCGTACTTGAGACTTCACCAACCAGTCCTTTGGGGAAACCATGGTGCTGCACCCTCTTTAAGCATGGGAAACACCCCCTGTTTTTTGCTCACTTACTCCATAGCTCCTCTCATTAGGCTCACTGGTATCTTCCTTTAATCTTGCTCTTTGGCCCATGTCTCATGTGTTGTTTCACTAGTTTCTTGCAGACGTTCACCAACCAGAAGATAGATCTGCCACTGAATTCAGAACCCAACACCAGAATCCTTGAGACTCCGGGTAGACGCCCCTAACGATGCCCCCTCTCAGCTGGAAGTAGCTGCGGAAGATGGACCTTATCCCCCTAGACCTTGCCTGGACTCTCAATTATTTTTTTTAAATATTATCAGAAGCCTGGAATGATAGGTACTCCTCCTCAACTGGTGGGTGAGTTATGATATAATTGACAGAGACATTGAGCCACCAATCAAGCGCATACCAGAGTGCCCTGTGTCCCACCCCTTCCCATTCCGCCCTGGGCCCAACCCCTGCCTTAAAACGTGCCTCGGCGCACCATGTGGCGCCTTTTCTCTCAGACTGTTCTCCCAGGCAGTCTGGGAGGCGGTCTGGCTGGGTCCCTTCTCCCTTTTCCCTAGTTTCTCTGCCTTCACTCCGCATGTGAGCTCTTTCTTCCTTGGGAAGGGTCTCCTCAATAAAGTCTGTGTCCTGGTACCCTGCTCTCTCTCTCTCTCTGCTCCTTCTGTTTCATCTTTCAATAACATAATTCTTCCCCATTAGCCTGACTGAAGAACACATTCCCATCCTACTTACAGATGGTGACTCTTCAGCTTGATAGTGGGCTTTGCATACAGAGAATTTCCCTCACCTTTTTCTCAGTGAATTTTCCTTCACCTTTTTCTCACTGAATATTTCCTCCTTCAATCTGAGGTGAAAGGTATCATCTCCTCCTTGCTCTTAGGGGAAAAAATATCTCTTTCAGACATCCTGTGATCAGGAGCCAGATGTTGCAACCCCTTTCACATCCCATGTAGTTCAGGGTTCCAGTTCATGGTTCTGGTTCTAGAGAAGGCCTCATAAAAATTAAAAGAGACTAGGAAAGTATTAATTTGGGAAATAGAGGCCAGGTGTTAGCCCAACCCTAATGGGAGGACTATGCCTTGCTTTGGCCTTGCCAATCCTTTTATTCAGGTTTGGGATCCACCCACTGCCCTTAGGCAAGCAATAAGCAGGTTATCTTAACAGTAAGGATTTACATGATAATTTGGTGGGAAAGTTGCTTCAGCTACCATTGTCTCAATTAGATAGGGAGTGATTGGGTCTGACCTTTCAAAGCTTCAGGGTTGACCAGCCTTTTGGGTTCCTTGTACACACCTTTCCAATTTGTAAGACAATGATCGCTTTCTGGCACCAAGGTATCTAAATCAGTCCCCATGTTTGGAAATTTCTCAGTCATAATGTCTTTAAATTAGCTTCCCAACCATTTTGCCTCTATTCTCCTTCAAGGAATCCAAAGATATGTACATTATTTCTTTTTATGGTGTTCCATAAGTCTTTTAGGGTTCTTTATTCTTTTTCTTTTCATTCTTTTTCTTTCTCCTCTGACCTACTTTCCCTCGGAGGTTTGAGGATCTGGTTGATGCTTCTCTATCTCTGGATTTCTTTTTGTTCATCAGGTTATGTTGTTAATTATACTCCATAAATGAGTGAGATTATGTGATATTTATCCCTTTTTGACTGGCTTATTATATTAAGCATGATGCTCTCCATTTATATCTATGCTGTTGCAAATGGTAATAATTCCTTACATTTCAAGGAAGCATAGCATTAAATTGTGTATATGTACCAAAGTTTTTTTAATCCACTCATCTGCTGATGGGCAGTTAGGCTGTTTCTTAGCTATTGTAAATTGTGCTGCTATGAACATAGGGGTCCATATATCTTTTCTAATTGGTGTTTCTAGTTTCATGGGATATATTTCTAGATGTGGGATCACTGGGTCAAATAGGAGCTCCATTTTTAGCATTTTTTCAGAACCTCCATACTGTTCTCCACAGTGGCTGCACTGATCTGCATTCCTACCAGCAGTGCACAAGGGTTCCTTTTTCTCTCCAGCCTCACCAACACTTATCTTTTGTTGATTTGTTGATAATAGCCATTCTGACAAGTTTGAGATGGTGCTGAATTTTATCATTTTGATTTGCATGATTTAAATAATTAGTGACTTTCAGCATGTTTTCATATGTCCCTTGGCCTTCCTTCAGTCTTCTTTCAAAAAGAACCTAGCATGCTTCGGGGCAAGCCTGAGTAGGAGAAGTGGAGGACTGAATTAGTGAATTAGAAGACAAGGAAAAAACACACCAAAACTGTACTCTAATTAGAGAAAAAAAATAGGCAAGAGAAGAGCCTAAGGGAGCTTTGGGATAATGTGAATCAAAGCAACATAAAAATAATAGGGGTGCCAGAACAACAGGAAGAGTAACAAGGGATAGAAGACCTATTTGAAAAAAATAATGTCAGAAAACTTCCCTGATGTGGGGGAGAAAAATGTCACACAAGCACAGAGAGTTCCAAACAAGATGAACCCCAAAAGACAATATCATTTGTGCTCTCTTTTCTCTCCCATAATTCTTTTTGAGGTGGTTATTTAAATTATGGTTACCAATGTTGTGAGTACATCTTGAAGGGGAAGGGCCTGAAAATATACAGTTGCAGTACCCACTGGATGGCTGAGACCCCCAGAACACTGGTGCCCAGTTGGTATGGACAAGCAGATTCAAAAGAGCTCTGCGCTCCAGCATGGAAAGGTCAGATTTCTCCTGGGGTTACCTTGGGCACAAGAATGAGGGAGCTGGCAGAGCCAGGAGATCTGCGCCTGAAATAAAGTCCATGGATGTTGGAGCTAGTAAACGTGGAAGAGGGCTCTTAGAGCTGGTGGCAGAGGGAATTCCTAGAGAGCAACCCATTTGAACCTGACAGAGGAGGGAAGCCCAAAAAATTTGGGAGGGTCCTGGCTGCTAAAACCCAGGAGGAAAGGGAATTTGCGCAGACATATATGCATAACTGAGTTTGCGCACTTGTGTTTTTTCCTCTGCTAATCCGAGCTTCTGAGTGCTAAACCAGGAACATGGGATTCCATAGTGGGAGATAACCTAGAAGACCACAGGGGATAGCTGTTTTTCTGGAGCCTGGAGATAAAAGTCAGCAGTCACCATTAGAGAGGCAGCTCGGGGTAGCCCATCCCCACAAATCAGTATTGAATACCACAGGCATAGTGGGATTTTAGTTCAGGCTAGAGAGGACTAATAGACCGAAAGGTCAATCTAGAAACACTGCAACCCAGGGGCAGAATCACAAAATGACTTTTGTGTAAGACAAACTAAGGAATTAATTTTATTTTCTCTTTATTCTACTTTGGGATTAGTGTTCTATATTCTATTTTCATCTAACCTTTAGTATCATTTACTCTACCTCAACTTCACATTTATGCCACCACTCTCTTGCTAACCTTTCCTTTTATAGTGCCTTGTATCCCTTACACTTTTCCTGCTTAAATATACCTTATTCTTTATTTTTACCCACTGATAAAATTTCACCCCACTTATAAATTGAATCTCCAACCACCTACTCCAAGTCCATACATACATCTTGCTTCTCTGACTTCACTATCCTAAATTGTTTTTCTCTCTGTCCTGTTGTTGTTGTTCACTTGACTGTTGATTATATTGATTTTTTATGCAGGTTTGTGAGATTGGTTTGCTTAGTCTTTTATTTTGGTTTGTTTTTTATGTGTGTGGGGGGGTTGGTGTTGTTTTTTGTTTTGTTTTCCCGTTTGCATTGATTTTTAGATAGATTTTTGCTTCTGTGTTCCCTCACCTCCCATGATTTTAGTAGTTGAATGTAGTTTCTATCAATCTCTAGGTACTTGTTGCTGGCTTTTGTTCAGATTAGTGGCTGTGCTATAGGAGTTTTCACCCCACATTTATAGTTTATTCCCCTTTTCTCTCTTATTTTTTTTACTTCTTCCCCTTTTCCCAAAGTCATTTGGGCATTCTTGTCTTTCTTTGTGTGTGTGTGTGTGTGTGTCGGGGGCTTCTTTCTTTTGTGTGTGTGTGGGTGTGTGTTTGTGTGTGTGGAGGGGTGGGTTGGGGTTCTATTTCTTTTTTCTCATATATCTCCGAATTTGCCTTTCTCTGGCAATCACCTTTATTTGGACTTACCAATATTGTGAATACATTCCTGTTTGGTGCACCTGGTTGTATTGTATTTTGTGCCTTTAAAATACGCAGGGGAGTGAGAACTACATAACCAGACACACAGAGAAGAGAGACCATGGGGAGATAAAGAAACAGCCCACATATGAAAGAAAAACAAGACTCATCAGAAAAGGAGGTAAATGAAATGGAAGTTAGCAACCTGTCAGAGAAAGAATTCAGAGAAATGGTCATAAGGTGGCTGAAAAGAATGGAAGACAAACTTGACAATATGAGTAAGAACTAAGAGGAATTGAAGAAGAACCAAGAGGAAATGAAGAAGACCCAGGAAGAAATGAAGAAGAGCGAAGAAGAAATGAAAAGTGACAATGCTGAAGTAAAGAACTCAATAGAAAGTATTAAGAGTAGACTAGAAGAAGCAGAAGACCTCATCAGTGAGCTAGAAGACCAGGTAGGAAAAAATAACCAAGTAGAGCAGCTTCTAGAAAAAAAAGTTAAAAAGCAGGAGGAAAGCCTAAGGGAATATTGGGACAACACGAAACAAAGCAATATCCATATAATTGGGCTTCCAGAAGGACAGGAAACTGAGCAAGGAATAGAAACCCTGTTGGAAGAAATAATGACAGAAAACTTCCCTGATATAGGAAAGAAAAAATCCACACAAATCCAAGACGCTCACAGAGTCCCAAACAAAATGAATCCCAAAAGACCTACACCAAGGCACATTATAATTAAACTAGTGGCCAGGTGCATGAAATTTGTGCATGGGGGAGGTGGGCAGGGGATTCCCTTCAGCCCAGCTTTCACCCTCTCCAATCTGGGATCCCTCAGGCCTCTGGCTCCTAAGCACTCATCTGCCTGCCAGCCGGATCCCCCTGACTGCTCTATCCTGATAGCCTGTTTGCACTAACTGCTCTCCTCTGCTGGCCTGGTCCCCCTAACTGCTCTCCCCTGCTTGCATGATTGCCTCTAACCTCCTCTGCCTTGGCCCCGCCATCATGGGTTTGTAGGGAAGGATGTCTCAAAGGACATCTGGAAGTTCGCCAGGATGATGTTCAGTCTAATTAGCATATTACCCTATAATTAGCATAGATGCTACCTTGTCCTAAAAATGCAGGATGTTCCCAGGTTTTCCTATCATGGAAGGGGAGCCCACAGTAGCATCCTGGATTCTGACCAGGGCTTAAGTGCTTGTGCTTTATCTCAGCACATGTAATTCCTAGGAGAAGACTCTTGGATATACCTTGAACATTTCTATCAAATTTGCCAAGTAATCCTCCAAAAATGTCAAACCACTTTAAACTCATCAACTATGCATGTGCCCTCCATCCCACTTTGATGCCAATATCAGTGATTTTCTCCCTAGAAGCTTCCCTCCCATCAGCTGGGAATGCTTGATACTTGAGCCAACCTCATTGTTCAGCTGGGGACTTGATTTTCCGAGATATAATTATGGAGGAAGAAAAATAGTTTTCCTCAACCTTTCTGAGTTCTTAGTTGAGGCCCTTGTAGTGAAAGACAGATCGCCAAGAGAAAAACAAAAGTTCATTAACATGTGTACCTCATGTATATGTGGGAGATCTCAGGGAAAAATGAATAACTCCCCAAGGTGGCTTAGAATGCAGATTTAAATACCTTCTTCCTAGGGAAAGGGAACAGGAGATGAGGCCTCCTAGAGGAGAGTAAATGATTTTTAGGAAAGGTGAATGGGGGGTGGAGAGAAATAGTTTGTAACAAAGTTTGGGTGTTATGTCCTGTGACAGGAGTCAGTCTTCTCTGCCTGATGACACTTCTCCCATCAAGGGGACCTATGACATTTAAGCTCCTTTAGGGGGGTCCAATTTTAGACAGATCAGGAGACTTCAGTGAAATCCTCTGCATGCACTTGCAGTTTTTCAAGAATCTGCAGCTCAAGCTCATCAATATAACAATAAAGCATATGTTGGGGGATGGCATGTTCTCTGACCTTCAGAATAAACCCAACAAAACCTTGTTTCCTCTCTCAGATGATTTGCCACAGTAGGTTATTCCCTGGAGACGGCATTCTGGGAGTGGTCATAACATATCCTGTGTATGCAGAAAGGTGTGGGCCACATCACTAAATAATCCAGCGACAGTTTTCTCATCTTGAGGAAAGGGAGATAATGTTATAATAGTTTATCTCCCTTTCCACAGGTTTCTTGTGGGTTTGTGTCTCAGCTGCCCCTGCCCAATGCACCGCCCCCAGGAGCCCCAGCGCCCATGCATCAGGCCTTGGGGCTGCTGGCTGCCAGGCCTGTGGGTTTGTATCTCCAGTCCCCCCTCTACTCCTCCCCCCACCCCAGCCCCAGGTCTGTGGTGGCGGGGCTTGGAGCTGCTGAGTGGTGGCTTCCCTGCTGGTTTGCTTCTCAGATTCAGCCCCAGCAGCCCCTGCGCCCCCATGGCGGGGCTTGCAGCTGCTGGGTGTCAGCCTCCCTGCAGGTTTGTACCTCCAATCTGGGGTCCGCTGGGTGCTGGACTCCCTGCTGGTTTATGTCTCTGATTTGGCCTTTGTAGCTCCATCACCTGGGTGGCACAGGTTGTGGGTTCTTTGTACCGGCCCCGTGTGGGTTTGTGTCTCTTATCCAGGGGCTATTGGGTGCCAGCCTCCCAGCAGGTTTGCCCCCCACCAGCGCAAGGCCTAAAGCCTGCAACCCAGCCTGGCCTGCCCCACTCTGCCGCCTCCACGTTCCCCCACTCAGTACTTCAAACTCACTTCTATAGTGGATCTATCAAGAGAACTACATTTTCCAGAATTCCTGGTGCCCATGATACCCTGCAGGAACCAAGAGCACTTCAAAATTTCTCCACCCCGTGGTGGCCACCTGGGTCTCTGCACACCCCAGAGACTGGGAACAGCCCCCCACTCCCATCGTAGTTGCTGGGCTGGGGGGCATGCAGGGACCCAGGCGCTCATTTGCATGTGATTCAGGCACCATAAGCTTAAGGAGACTTGGCCCTTAAGTACCTTGTGGACCGCCCTTATAAGGTGGTGGTTGCTTTCACTGCACTGAGGCTACACCCCTGCCAGCCTCGCCCCCTATATGTTGGCCATGGTCCTGCCCTGCTCCACCCTCCGCTCTGCTCGCCCTCTGCTCTGCTCTGCCCCTGCTCTGCCCCCTGCGCCACACCCTGCTCCACCCCCTCCTCCTTCCCTTGTTCCATTTGGCTGGTAGCATAGCTAATCAGGAGAGAAGGTACAGTCCATTTGGATCTTACACTTTTATTAGATAGGATTAGAAACCACCAATGACAAAGAATGTTAAAAGCTGCCAGAGAGAGACAGAAAGTCACCTACAAAGGAGCCCTCATCAGACTAACAAGTGATTTCTCAACAGAAATGTATCAGGCCAGAAGGCAATGGAATGAAATATACAAAGTCATGCAAAGAAGGGTCTGAATCCTAGAATACTGTACCCAGCAAGGCTATCAATCAAAATTGAAGGTCAAATCAGGAGCTTCACAGACAAAAAACAACTAAGGGAATTCATTACCACCAAACCAGCAATGCAAGAAATGCTAAAGGGTCTGTTTTAAAAAGAAATAGGAAGCAAAGAAGGAATGCAGGGGTAAAGAACAAAAATGGCAACATATAAGTGCCTATCAATAATAACTTTAAATGTAAATGGATTAAATGCTCCAATCAACGACATAAGGTAATAGACTGGATAAGAAAACACAACCCATGTATCTGCTGTCTATAAGAAACTCACCTCCAAAAAAAAAAAAAAAAAAGACGCACACAGAATGAGGGTGAAAGGATGGAAAAATGTTCTTCAGGTGAATGAAAATAAAAAAAAAGCTGGGGTAGCTATACTTATATCTGACAAATTAGATCTCAAAGTGAAGGACATAAAAAGAGAAAGAAGGCCACTTCATAATACTAAAGGGAGCAATTCAACAAGAAGAAATAACTCTGGTAAACATATACGCAGCCAATACAGGAGCACCCAAATATATACAAAAACTCCTAGAGGACATCAAGGGAGAGATAGACAGCAATACTATCATAGTAGGAGACTTTAATACCCCATTATCACCATTGGACAGATCCTCTAAACAAAAAATCAGTAAAGAAACATCAATCCTCAATGACTCACTGGAGCAGATGGAATTAATTGACATCTTCAGATCATTTCACCCCAAAGCCACAGAATATACATTCTTTTCAAGTGCCCATGGGTCATTCTCAAAGATAGACCATGTGTTGGGTCATAGGCAAAGTCTCTCCAAATTGAAGAAGATAGAAATCATATCAAGTATATTCTCAGATCACAGTGGCATAAAGCTGGAAATCAACTACAATAGAAACAATCCAAAGAAATCGAACACATGGAGACTAAACAGCATGCTATTAAACTATGACTGGGTTACTAGAGAGATTAAGGAAGAGATAGAAAACATCATGGAAACAAATGACAATGATAGCACAACAATCCAAAATCTATGGAACACAGTGAAAGCAGTTCTGAGAGGGAAGTTCATAGCTCTACAATTCTACTGCAAAAAACTAGGAACAGCGGCAATAAATTATCTAACCCAACAACTCAAAGAGTTAGAAAGAAAGCAACAAGAAAAGCCCAGTGTAAGCAGAAGGAAGGAAATAGTAAAGATCAGAGCAGAAATAAATGACATAGAGACCAAAGAAACAATACAGAAGATCAACAAAACCAAGAGCTGGTTCTTTGAAAGGATAAACAAGATTGATGAACCTCTAGCCAGACTCACCAAGAAGCAAAGGAAGAGGACCCTAATAAATAAAATCAGAAATGAAAGAGGTAAAATAACAACAGACCACATTGAAATACAAAGGATTATTAAAAAATACTATGAACAACTCTACTCCAACAAACTGGACAACCTGGAGGAAATGGATATGTTTCTAGAAAAATATAACCTCCCAAAACTCAATCAAGAAGAATCTAAACAACTCAATAGACCAATAACTATGGAATAAATTGAAGCAGTCATCATAAAGCTTCCAGCAAACAAAAGCCCAGGGCCAGACGGCTTCACAGGGGAGTTTTACCGAACATTCAAGGAAGAACTAAAACCTATACTCCTCAGACTATTCCAGAAAATTCAAGAGGATGGAACACTTCCAAACTCCTTCTATGAAGCTAGCATCACCCTAATACCAAAACCAGATAAAGACGACACAATGAAAGAGAATTACAGGCCAATATCCCTCATGAATATAGATGCCAAAATCCTCAATAAAATTCTATCAAATCGGATCCAGCAGTACATCAGAAAGATCATACACCATGACCAAGTAGGATTTATCCCAGGAATGCAAGGATGGTACAATATCCGCAAATCAATAAATGTGATACATCACATAAACAAATTGAGAGATAAAAATCACATAGTCATATCAATTGATGCAGAAAAAGCATTTGACAAAATCCAACATCCTTTCTTAATAAAAACCTCAATAAGGTAAGAATAGAAGGATCATACCTCAACATAACAAAAGCCATATATGATAAACCCACAGCATACATCATACTCAATGGGCAAAAACTACAACCATTTCCCCTAAGAACAGGAACAAGACAGGGTTGCCCACTTTCACCACTCCTTTTCAACATAGTACTGGAAGTATTAGCCGTTGCAATTAGACAAGAAGAAGAAATAAAAGGCATCCAAATTGGAAAAGAAGAAGTTAAGCTATCCTTATTTGCAGATGACATGATATTGTACATAAAAAACCCGAAAGACTCCATAAAAAAGTTAGTAGACTTAATAAATGAGTTCAGCAATGTAGCAGGCTACAAAATTAATGCCAAGAAATCTATGGCATTTCTATACACTAATAATGAACTTACAGAAAGAGAGACTAAAAAAGCAATCCCATTTACCATCACACCAAAAAAATTAAGATACCTAGGAATAAACTTAACTAAGGAGGTAAAAGATCTATTCGTGGAAAACTACAGGACACTGAAAAAAGAGATAGAGAAAGATGTAAACAGGTGGAAGAACATTCCATGTTCATGGATTGGGAGAATCAACATAATTAAAATGTCCATACTACCCAAAGCAATCTATAAATTTAATGCACTCCCCAATAAAATACCAACGGCATATTTCACAGACCTAGAAAGAACTCTCCAAAAATTCATCTGGAACAAAAAAAGGCCCCGAATAGCCACAGCTATCCTGAAAAAGAAGCACAAAGTCGGTGGGATTTCCATACCAGACTTCAAGCTGTATTACAAGGCTACTGTTCTTAAAACAGCCTGGTACTGGCACAAGAACAGACATATAGATCAATGGAATAGAATAGAGAATCCGGATATCAACCCAATCCACTATGCTCAATTAATATTTGACAAAGGAGGCATGGACATAAAATGGAGTCAAGACAGTCTCTTCAATAAATGGTGTTGGGAAAATTGAATAGATACATGCAAAAAAATGAAACTAGAGCACTAACTCACACCATACACAAAAATAAACTCAAAATGGATACAGGACTTAAACGTAAGACAGGAAACCATAAAAATATTAGAGGAATCTACAGGAAGAAAAATCTCAGACATATGCCAAAAGAACTTCTTTGATGACACTGCTCTTAGGGCAATGGAAGCTAAAGAGAAAATAAACAAATGGGACTACATCAAAATCAAAAGCTTTTGCACAGCTAAAGAAACCATCAACAAAACAACAAGAAAACCCACTGTATGGGAGAACATATTTGCAAATGTTATTAGTGATAAAGGTATAATCTCAAGCATCTACAGGCAACTCACCCAACTCAATAAAAGGAGGACAAATGATCCAATAAAAAAAAAATGGGCAACAGACCTAAATAGAATCTTCTCGAAAGAAGACAAAAGGAAGGCCCAGAGACTTATGAAAACTTGCTCAAAGTCACTAATTATCCGAGAGTTGCAAATCAAAACGACTATGCGGTACCATCTCACACCTATCAGAATGGCTTACATCAACAAATCAACAAACGACAAGTGCCGGCGAGGATGCGGAGAAAAAGGAACTCTCGTGCACTGCTGGTGGGATTGTAGACTAGTACAGCCACTGTGAAGAACAGTATGGAGATTCCTCAAAAAACTAAAAATGGAGCTCCCATTCGACCCAGTGATCCCACTTCTAGGAATATACCCCAAGAAATTAGAAAGGCGAATTAGAAAGGATATATGTACCACTATGTTCATAGCAGCACAATTTACCATAGTTAAGATTTGGAAACACCCGAAGTGCCCATCAGCAGATGAGTGGATTAAAAAACTATGGTACATTAACACAATGGAATACTATGCCGCGGAAAAAAAGAAGGAGCTCCTACCATTTGTAACAACATGGATGGATTTGGAGAGCATTATGCTAAGTGAAATTAGCCAGGCAGAGAAAGACAAATATCACATGATCTCACTCATTTGAGGAATACAATCAATGACATAGACTGATGAACAAGAATGGATCCAGAGACTGAGAAAAGTCCATCAGAATGTCAAACCTCAGGGTAAGTGGCAGGTGGTGGGAGTAAGTGGAAAAGTCAATATACTTGAACTCTTGAACTGAGGTAAGTGATTTGTGTTTTTACATCCCTGACAAAGTTTATATAAAGTTATAAAAAAATGGCAGCTAGTCTGACATTGAATTGACATGGCCTAGAGCTTGTCATATCCTATGGAGACCAGTCCTTAGGCTAGGCCCTGCTTAACCTCCCATGACACCATAATGCCCTTACATGATATTATTCTACAATGTCATTATAATATTTGATATTTGACAACAGCATATTATACAATTATCCCAAATAAACTTACAAACTAATTCTTTGAATGTTGGGCAGCAACTTAAAAAAGGATAGGAAAGAAATTAAACCCTTTCAGAAGGAATTAAGGCAGTAGAAGGCATCCGAGCATTCTATATAGGCCCTTCTTGCCCTTTCTGCCAAGAGGGACCTTCGTGTTACTATCCAAATACACACAGCTGATGCCTGAGTTTTCAGTTCCAGCTGTGGCCGAAGCCTCTGGGCAGCTGGCACCATGGATCTGTATCTTGACCAATGGTGAGAGCTGGGCCCTCTCTGGAGAAGAAACCTGGGTCCCGTGAGAAATGTGATCAGTACCGGAACCCCGCCAGCAGGCGAGGGGACCCCAAGGCAGGTACTGGACGTGGAGGCCACAGGGGGGCATAGACTACAAAGGAGACAGAACTGAACCTCACATCACCCTGTTTGGCCCCGGAGGATGGCTGGTTAGCCAGAGACGGGTAAGATTCCTCAGGGAAGGAACAACCTAAGACAGGCACAGTCACAGAGGGGTCAACAGGAGAGAACTAAAAGGTGAACAGAGGTGGGCACAGACCCTCATCCACAAACCTTGCAGGGGCTTGAATTCTCACCCCTCCTGAGGGAGGTCTCCTACCCCCACGGCTGCTTCGCCTCCCACACACAACTCATACGGGGACCCAGGTGGCAGACAGAGACTCGGCCAGCAATAGCTGCTCTATATCTAAATTCAGTCTATTACCAGGAATGCTCAGGACCTACTCAAAATTGCAAATATTCCTTTCCACTAGTATTTACAGGGTAAACTAAGATTTCTGCTTGAGTATTAAAATTGACAGGAAAATAGTAATCAAGTTTTCAGATTAATTTAAATTGGCCAAGTGAAATATGTGAATACTCAAGAAAATTATAGTGTACTGGACAAAAAGCTTTTCCTAAAACATTAACTAAAATATCTATTAGTAGTTCATCTCACTGTAAAATTGCCTAACATCCAAAGAACCTAAAGCAGTCATATTTGTGTGCAAAGATTAAAATTTAAAATTACCAAGACTGCAATATAAAATTTCCAAAAGTCCCCATTAATCAAAAAAGGGGAGGGGACAGCGGGGTAATATCATGTAAGGGAAAAAAAATATCGAGTAAGTAAAATACATCTAGAAAATTCTTACTCCAGTAAAGTAAATTCCATTTGTAAAAACAATTGCAGGACACCCATGAAAAAACACACATGGTGTCAAAATAAGCCAAAGGAAAATCATTTAGGCAAAAATTAAAAAGAATCCCAAGTCTATTTTGCATAGAGGATCCCTTTGTTAACTTTTGGTCGAGAATGTGTTTGTGTGTTTTCAGAGAACAACTCCAAGACCATGTGGGTTCCTGCGACTGTGAGGAACTGATGGATCTGTTCCAGTCACGAGGATGGTCCAGAGATGGGGGACACTGACGACACTTTGCCATGCTAGCAGTCAGCAGCTGTGCATGTCTGCAGGCAGCCTAGGACCAAATCAGAGTGGATCTTGCATTGTCACGATGTGTCCACCATCTGGATACCATTGCTGACTTATACACATAAAGAATTATTTGACACTGAAACGGACTCAGAACAGTTGGACATTGAAACTGAGACTGAAACATTTTTTGTTCTTATACATTTATTTCTAGTATGCAGAGGCAAGATATTTTCGAAGAAAAGAAACAGGGGAGAGTGATTGATATAGAGGCAGGATGGCCTTGACCAGGCTGTCAAGCTACAGGGAAAGGCTTGGGTGGATGGGAGGCGGATGCCGGGGGGGGGGGGGGATCAACTGAAGGACTTGTATGCATGCATATGAACATAACCAGTGAATGAAAGACACTGGGGCGGGGAGGGGGTGAAGCTGGGGATATGTGTTTTGGGGTAGGGGAGGCTGGGGGGAGGATAAGGGGGAGGAGGAAAGGAAAACATGTAGTATTATTATACTGCAAAAAAATCAATGAAAAAATTAAAAAAATAAAATAAAATAAATAATCCTTTGTATTTCTGTGGGTTCTGTTGTTATTTCTACTCTTTCATTTCTGATTTTTTTTGTCCTCTCTCTTTGCTTCTGGGTGAGCCTGGCTAGAGGTTCATCAATATTTTTAATCCTTTCAAAGAACCAGCTCTTAGTTTTGTTGATCTTTTGTATTTTTTTGTCTCTATATGTTGTTTATCTCCAATCTGATCTTCATTATTTCCTTCCTTCTGCTTGCACTGGGCTTTTCTTTTTGTTCTATTACTAGCTCTTTGAGTTTTAGGTTTAGATAATTGATTAACATTGTTTCTTGTTTTTTGCAGTAGGGTTGTACAGCTGTGAACTTCCCTCTCAACACTGCTTTCGCTGTGTCCCATAGATTTTGGTTTGTTGTGTTTTCATTGTTGTTTGCTACCATGATGTTTTTTATTTCTTCTTTGATCTCTCTGGTAACCCAGTCATTGTTTAATAGTATGCTATTTATTCTCCTTGTGTTTTATTTTTGGATTGTTTTTATTGTAGTTGATTTCCAGTTTTATGCCATTGTGATCTGAGAAGATGCTTGATATGATTTCCATTTTCTTGAATTTGAAGAGACTTTGCCTGTGACCCAATATATGGACTATCTTCTAAAATGACCCATGTGCACTTGAGAATAATGTATATGTTGTGGCTTTGGAGTGAAATGTACTCAAGGTGTCAATTAATTCCATCTGGTCTAGTGAGTCATTGAGGATTGATGTTTCTTTGCTGATTTTTTGTTTAGAGGATTTGTCCAATGGTGATAGTTGGGTATTAAAGTTCCCTAACTATTATTGTATTGCTGTGAATCTCTCCCTTGATATCCTCCAGAAGTTTTTTTTTTTATGTATTTGGGTGCTCCTCTATTGGGTGCATATATGTTTACCAGACTTATTTCTTCTTGTTGGGTTTCTCCCTTTAGCATTATGAAGTTGCCTTCCTTGTCTATTTTTATGTCCTTCACTTTGAGATCTAATTTATCAGATGTAAGTATTGCTATCCCAGCTCTTTCATTTACATTTGCCTGAAAAACCTTTTTCTATACTTTCATCATCAGTCTGTGTGCATCTTTTTCTCTGAGGTGGGTTTCCTGTAGATAGCAGATATATGGGTCATGTTTTATTGTCCACTCAATTATCTTATGTCTTTTGATTGGGGCATTTAATCCATTTACATTTAAAGTTATTGTTGATAGGTACTTGTTTGTCGCCATTTTTATTCCTAGCTCCTGTGTTCCTTCTTTGCCTCCCATTTCTTCTTTTTATGCAGACCCTTTAGCTTTTCTTGCATTGCAGGTTTGGTGGTGATACATTCCCTTGGTCCTTTTTTATCTGTGAAGCTTCTGATTTCACCCTCAATTTTGATTGTTAGCATTGCTGGGTACAGTATTCTTGGATTCAGACCCGTCTTTTTCATGACTTTGTCTATTTTATTCAATTCCCTTCTTTCCTGCATGTTCCTGTTGAGAAATCAGTTGTTAATATGGTGGAGGATCCTTTCTAGGTCACTTTCTGTCTCTCTCTGGCTGTTGTTGATGTTTGCCAATTTAAATATAATGTGCCTTGGTGTTGGTCTTTTGGGGTTTGTTTTGCTTTGAATGCTGTGAGCTTCTTGGATATGTGTGATTTTTTTTCTTCCTTACATCAGGGAAGTTTTCTGTCATTATTTCTTAAAATAGGTTTTCTATTCCTTGCTTGGTTTCCTCTCCTTCTGGCACCCTTTTTATGTGGATCTTGTTTCATTTGTTGTCCCAATGTTCTCTTAGGCTATCCTCCTGCTTTTTAATATGTTTTTCTAGATGCTGCTCTGCTTGGATATTTTTCCAACCTTGTCTTCTAGCTCACTGATGCGGTCCTTTGCTGCTTCTAATCTACTGTTGATGCTTCCTATTGAGTTCTTTATAGCAGCGATGTTTTTTCTTCTTGGTTCTTCTTCCTCTCCTCTTGATTCTTACACATATTATTGAATTTGTTTTCCATTATTTTCACCCACTTTATGACCATTTCTCTGAATTCTTTCTCTGACAGGTTGCTTGCCTCCATTTCATTTACTTCCTTTTCTGATGATGTCTGCTTTTCTTTCACATGCGGTCTGTTTCTTTGTCTCCCAGTGATCTCTCTTCCCTGGGTGTCTGGTTATGTAGTCCTCTCTCTCATGCGCTGATTGAAAGGCACAAAATACAACACATCAAGGCACAACTCTCAAGGCACTGAACACAAATGTACTAATGATACTAATAACCCCTATAAGGTGACCACCATAGAAAAGAGAATTAGGGTATAAGAAAAAAAGAATAATATAAAAGAAAGAGAGATAAATGAGAGTGCAATAATATAATTATTAAAATGAAAAAAAATGTAAGAAGAAAAAGAAAGAGAATAAAAAAGGAGAAGGGAAAGAACTATTTGTATGGGGAAAAAACTCCAATAGAAAAGCCACTAATCCCAACAAATGCCAGCAAAAGATACCTAGAGTTGAATGCAAACTTCAAACAAAAGATAATAATATCAAGTGAGGTGAGCGAAACAAAAGCAAAAATTATACAAAAACAAATAGCAAAAAGAAAAAAACAATCTCACAAACAAGCATAAAAACAATATAATCAACAATCAAGCAAACAATAACACAAGGACAGAGAGAAAAAAAATGGATAGTGAAGAAAGAGAACAGAGAGATTTGTATGGACTTAGATAAGGGGATTATAAATTAGATATATAAGTTGGATGAAATTTTAACATGGGGTAAAATGAAGGAATAGGGAAAATGTAAAGTAGGAATAGGATAAGAGAAACAGGACAAAAAAAGAAGGAAAATTGAGGAAAAGTATGTTGGTATTAGAGTTGAGATAGAGTAAAATGATGGTAAAGTAAAAATGAAATAGAATGTGGAACACTAATCCTAAAATAAAGAGAAAATAAATGACACTTTTAAAGAAAGGTAATATAGTAGTAGTAATAATACTGATTATAAATAAAAATGTAATAATTAAAAGGTAAAAGATGAAAAAATAAATAAAAATGTTCAATAGTGAAGGTCATTTACTTCCTCTACTTTTCTGTTTGGTTCATCTGTTTCCCAGTCAGGATAATATTGAAGTTCCCTGCGTTCCACTGCTCCTCAATGTTGTAAGCCATAGTCCTGATTTTCAAACAGGCAGTGTTTCTTTGTTTCTTATACTCCTTTATTTATATTTACACAAGAGTCAATTTGTGATTCAACCTCTGGGTGATAGTGTTTCCAGATTGACTTCTGGGTCTATAGGTCCTCTCTAGCTAGTGTTTAGATTTTGTTTTCCCTGTGGCACTTAATACTGGTTTGGGGGAATGGGCTGCCCCAGAGCTGGTTCTCTGATCATTATTCCCCAGTCTGATTCTCAGGTTTCACAAAAACAACTTTTAGAGTGCAGTCTCTTAGAGTGTCCTCAAATTGGCTGATTCTATGTATTGGGCTTAGTAATCAAAAGCAAGGATTTAAAGAGAAAAAAAAGAAAGATCAAAGAGCCAGAGTAAGTGTGCGAACTCCAGCACTGCAGCACAAGTCTGTGCAGTCTTTTTTCTCCTTGGGTCTAAGCATCCAGCACATTGTTAAAATTTTTAGGTTGCCCTTTTGTGCCCAGTTCAGCTATGGGTTGCTTTTTAGAGTTCCCTTCAGTTAGCAGCCCTGCAGATCCCCTTCCACATTCGCAGATCACGCCAGCTTCAATGGCTGCCGACTTTTCTGGGCACAAACTTCCCTGGATTTTCCAGCTCCCACCCTGGGCATTTCTCTCTCCTACCTGGACCACAGACCTCACTTTATCCCAGGTGAAATCTGACCTTTCAGTGAAAAGGCTAAAAGCTCTTCTGAATCCCTCTACTCTTGCCACTTAGGGACCAGTGTCCCCAGGTTCCCAGCTGTTTGCTGGGTGCCATTGTTTATTCCTGGGATTTTCAGTCTTCCAACAACATCCTCTCTCCTCTTCAAGATGGTGTGGTCTCCCTCAGAGCTGGTCACTCTGAGAGTGATCCCAGCAGCAGTGGAGGCTGCCTATTCAGGGGAACCCAATCTAGCAATCCCCCATTGTCCCCTGGATATAGCTGTCCCTCAACTCACAAATAAACACTCCCGTGGGACCACACACTCTCCCTTTGTTCTCTCACTCACAGCACTGTATTGCAGTCTGCCTTCCCATCTGCAGCCATCTTCCTTCCTCTCCTCCATACAAATATTTTTATTTTATTTTATTGATTTCAGAGAGAAAGGAAGATGGAAAGAGAGAGAGAGAGAGAGATAGAAACATCTATGATGAGAGAGAATCATCATTGGCTGCCTCCTGCACAATTCTTGCAGGGGATTAATCCCACAACCCAGACATGTGCCCTAACTGGGAATTGAACCATGACCTCCTGGGTCATAGGTTTACACTCAACTACTGAGGCACACTCATGGAGCCAAGTTCTTTTTGTTGTTGTTGTTAATACTCACTTAAGGAAGTTTTTCCATTGATTTTTAGAGAGAGTGGAAGGGAGAGAAGAAGAGACACGGCAAGAGAAACTTTGATATGAAAGAGACACATTGATTGATTATACCTCTCACACTTATCCAGATCAGGGCTGGGGTTTTAGTCTACAACCAAAGTATGTGCCCTTAATCGAATCAAAACTGGAACCCTTCAGCCCATGGGCTGATGCTCTATTCACTGAGCCAAACTTGCTGGATCCAAATTTTTAACTAGTGTTATTTTTCCATGCTGCTCAAGTCATGTAGGATCTCTATGTGGCACTAGTGAGTTCCAGATTTATTTGATTCAGAAAAATATATAACATCTATTGTCTTGGAAAATTGTAGAGCAAATTATACTTATGTATACTTGCGCCTCCACTTACCATTTTGCTCCATGTTTTTGAAGTTTACGTTAGCTATTTTTCCTTTAGTTTCATCGACTTTTAATGACAATATGCTGAAAACTTATTTTGATTAAAGTATATAGAATAAGAGCATCTAACTGAGCCTTGATAATCATCACAACTCTTGAGTTATCTACACACTTAGTGTTTCCTGTAAATCAATTTGAAACCAAACACTTTAAGTAGACTTCATATCCTCCAGTAAAATTATGTTTTTCTTGTTATGATCCCCCCCTTGAATTAGGACAAGCCTGAATAATTTATTTTCTCATGTGATTCTGCTCAATTTATTTAGTGACACACAGATGCTGCACAGTTTTAACTAATTAACGCTTTCTTCTGTTTGGGTGTTAATGATTAATGTACAGTTTCTTACACCTAACTACAACTTGAGAAAAATAAACTCTTTGGTTTCTATAAAACCTTCCCAAATATAATGATAATAATTTTATTCATCTATGACAAATATTTATTTAATAACTACTAAGTACAATGTACTGTAGAATATAGGATATTTTCTGAAGGGGAAATATTTGATCTTCATGGAATATTTTATTTCCTACTTTGGAAATATTTTACTTTATACTAATTCAGATTATTTCAGAAGTATGAAAATTATTATATTTGATATTTTACTCCTAATTGAATAATCTCTATTCATTTTATTCTTTAATAAATTTGAAATAGAAAAATATACTTTTAAATAAAAATATTGAAAAAAATCAGATTAACAATTATTTGAACATTTCTTTACTCTAGTACAAATCATAAAAACAAAAATAAAATTATCCCTCCCCTTCAAGCCCTTAAGGTTCATACACCACACACACACACACACACACACACACCAGGGATGGATTCTAAGGAAAGCAAAATATTTAACTAAACTTCTGTTTTCTTATTTTAGTACATCCATCTAAATCAGCAATTTTTAACTAGTGTGCCACAAAAATAAAAAAGTTTAAACATGCAATGCCTATTTAGTTGAAGGCACTGACCTCTATTTTTTAAATTTATCAAATAAAAGATAACTGCCAACACAATAAAAGCTATCATGTGTGAATGAATTAAAATTATACCTATTTTTGTCAGGTCAGCAATATATATATATATTTTTGGTGTACTGCAAAATTTTAGTAATTAGTTTATGTGTATCATGAGATGAAAAAGGTTGAAAATCACTGGTCTAAATGACAATACTAATGTTTGCTACATATTCATCCAAATGACAATACTAATCTTTGCTATAGACTAATAACTTGATCACAATTCTAATATGGGTGGACATGTGTGTCTTTTACAGCTATTTGAAAAAATGTTGGACTTGAGAACACCACAGAGATCAGTGAACATTTAGAATTACAATTTCCCCAGAGGCTTTTTATCTTCTAAGTACTCAGTAACTTTTCTTCACAATTAAGCATTCTTATGTAAGATACCTTCTATCAAACATACAAAATAAGACACTAAATGTTCCATAGGCTAATTTTGCAGAATATGCCCTATTTGCTCCACTTCAAAATTATCTGAATATCTTGAGGCATTTTGAAGTTAAGTGTTATAATAGATTCCTTTAGTTTAATTATTTATTTCATTCGTTACCTGTTTACATCATTATATTTTAAACTGTAATTTAATCCTTTTTAAAAATGCCAGTATTGACTATTTAATACCATGATAACCTTAAACATCCAGTGTAGCCATTTTATTTTAATTCTTCTACTTATGGGACTGTAGGCCATTGCACAACCATCAAAATTGAGACAAACCAAAGCACAGGACCTAATATGAATTCTCCAAAGAAGCATTTCCCTTGGTAAGCTGAGATAAACTCATTGTGTTTTCTGTTAGGAAATAAGAAAGTCTAGTACTAAGTAATCCATCAAGCTGATAGAAGACCATACAGTGATAAAATTTTATTCTTTAAAAGGGGGGTTATTTTAAATTCTTTACATAGCAAAGTATTTGACATAACTATAAAGTATATTAAAGTGATGAAATGTTAACAATGTAATGGATAAATCTAACATCTGCAGGCCAGGTCAAAACATTTTAAAAATATTTTAATCTTTATTGTTCAGTTTATTAATGACATTGTTCCCCCTTTCCCCCCACTATAGTTCCCCACCACCCCGTACACATCCCACCCACCACCCTCAGGCCCACCCCACTGTCCTCTCCCAAAGGTGCATGATGTCTGTTCAGTCTCTTGCCACACCTCCCACACCCCTTTTCTCCCCAAGAATTGTCAGTCCATTCCCTCTCTATGCCCATGATTCTGTTATATTCATCAGTTAAGACAGTTCATCAGATTTTTAACTCACTTGATTTTTAAACTCACTTGTTGATAGACACTTATTTGTTGTTTATAATTTTTATTTTTACCTTTTTCTTCTTCCTCTTCTTAAAGAATATCTTTCAGCATTTCATATAATATTAGTTTGATGGTGCTGAATTCCTTTAGCTTTTTCTTAGCTGCGAAACATTTGATCTGACCTTCAATTCTGAATGATAGCCTTTCTGGATAGAGTAATCTTGGTTGTAGATTGTTGCTAGTCTTCACTTTGGATATTTCTTGCCACTCCCATCTGGCCTGCATAATTTCTTTTGAGAAATCCACTGACAATCGTATGGGTGCTCCCTTATAGGTAACTAACTGTGTTTCTCTTGCTGCTTTTAATATTCTCTCTTTGTCTTTTGCTCTAGGCATCTTAATTATGATATGCCTTGTTGGGGTCCTCTTAGGGTTCCTATATTTTGGGGTTCTGTGTGCTTCTTGGACTCCTAAGTCAATTTAATTCACCAGGTGTAGGAAATTTTCGGTCACTATTTCTTCAATTAGGTTTTCATTGTCTTGCTCTCTGTCTTTTTCTGGCACCCCTAAAATTCGGATGTTGGTATGCTTGACGTTGTCCCAGAGGCCCCTTACACTATCTTCAATTTTTTGGATCATGTTGGTTTCTTGTTTTTCCAGCTGAGTGGATTTTACCTCTTTGTATTTCAAATCTTTAACTTGGTTCTTGGGGTGCTCTAGAATACTTTTAGGTCTTTGTATAAAATTTTTTATTTGAGTCAGTGTATGCTTAATTTCTAGTTGGTCCTTTTTCATATCCTTGAGGGTCTTCATTCATATCTTCGTAAGTCTTGCTCATTTCCTCATAGGTCTTGTTCATTTCCTTGTAGGTCTCGGCCTTTTCTAGGAGCCTCTTGAAAAGCCCTATAACCGTGGTTTTGAATTCCATGTCCAGTCGTTTTTTTCCTCCATTTATTTCACATCTGATTTCTTTCCATGTCTCTGCATGGTGGCTCCTTTCCTGAGTTGGTCGATCAGCTTTGTGTGGTAGATGTCCTCTAAGGGACAGTGGCTCAGCCTCCCCCGTTACCTGAGGTGGATATGGGTTGCACAGTCTTGTTGAAGTTAAGCCTAGATTATTGTTGTTAGCACTAGGAGGGTTTGACCTCCAGGCCAATTGGCTATGAGGTTCAGGTTAGATGGGCGGAGTCTCTCTGGCAGGCAGGCAGCGTCAGCTCTGTCCTATGTGGCCCCTGGGACTCTGTGCCAGGTGGCAATGGCTGCCAGCACCTCTGAGAGAGAGCTGCTGCCAAGCTCCACCCGCTGCCAGACAATTCAGCATCTCTCCAAATGAGTCTGCACACCCAATGTCTCACCCAGGGTCTTAAAACAATGCTATCTGGTGGTTTCCTGAATGAGAAAGTAAGTCACGAGTCCTCTGTGCACAGTCATGCAGCTGTGCTGTTCCCAAGTTCACACGCACTCTGCACAAGCTCACCCTCTCCACAAGCTTGCAGACCCTTGCAGTGTCCAAGTTTCAGCGTGCCTCCCCACTGTCCAGTTTTTACCCCGTATGATGGTGGGTTCCCCAGACTTCGCCAGGAGCTGGGGAATCAGTGCAGTGGGACGTCTTTTTCTCCCCAATTTGAGAAAACCGGCCGGGTTTTCAGCTGCCTGCCCTATCCGTTGGCACGCGCAAGGCTCCAAACCTCTCTCCGTGCATATCTTCAACGCTGTCCTCCTCTGCACCTCTGAGTCACAGTGTCCTATCTTCACCTTTATGCGTGCAATTTTCACTCAGCCAGCTTTCCGGTGATTCTGGATGATGTTTGTTCTTTCGTTAAGTTGTAGTTTTGAAATTGCTGTGTACGGCAGCAAGATAGCTGTTTACCTATGCCGCCATCTTGGTTCCTCTCCCAAGATTTTACACTTTAAAAAGGACTCCTGGACATCAAAATGCCCTAAGACCTTTGGTTGGCAAACTGCAGCTTGCGAGTCACATGCAGCTCTTTAGCCCCTTGAGTGTGGCTCCTCCACAAAATACCACAGCCTGGGCCCGTCTATTTTGAATAGTGGCATTAGAAGATAAAGTTTAAAAATTTTGTCTCTCAAAAGAAATTTCTATCGTCGTACTGTTAATATTTGGCTCTGTTGACTAGTTTGCCAACAAATAGCCTAGGCTGTATACTACGTGCCTCTCTCACTCTCTAATGAGATGCAAACACATGTGGGTAACTGAGGCAAGGGTTGAAGAGCTTCATCTCTTTCTTTCCCTCTTTACTGATGGGACCTGTTCCCCCTCACCCTCTGACCTTTGATGCATTTGGACAGCTGACCATTTAAAAGCAGCCTGTGATTTCTTCTTTTGTAAAGCAAGCAAGCAGCCTCCCTCTACTTTAACTGTTTGACTATTTGGATTTTCACATATTGGGCTTACCAAGAGCGGAGCACATCATGACAGGGCTGTGGTTGACGCTGGGTGGCCATCTGCATCTGTGCTGTGTGGTGTGTGGCTGACCCGTAGGTGAGTATTCCTGCATGTGTGAATGAAGCCCAGGCTGGTGTTCTCCCCCTCTGCCCAGTGACTGTCCTGTGGCCGCTTTAGCTGCCCTTCACTCCCACCTGCTGCCAACAACCCTGTGCTAATGGATTACAAATACAAAAAGTGAAAAACATTTTTCATCAACTTTGTTTTATATTTAGTAAAAAACCCATAAGTCTCTATGTGTTAAACATGAGGTCCTGCCTCTGTGGCCATGTTTGAAAACATAAAGTTTTATTAGAATAATCCATTTTCCCAAGCAAAGAAGAAGAAGGAGAAGGAGAAGGAGAAGGAGAAGGAGAAGGGGAAGGAGAAGAGAAGGGGAAAAGGAATGAGAAAAAGAAGAAGAAGGAGAAGAAGAAGAAGTTGTTCTCTCAGCCCTTTGGAGATGTTTATGGTAGTGGAAGGTGTGAAAATGAGGAAACTTACATGGATGGACAAAGTCAAGACATTTGAAAGTACAATGGGGCCAAATTCATTAGTCTGAATGTTTCCCACTTCTTTCCACCACTGCCCCACATGTTTATATGGCTGTTTGAACCTAATCTATGGGATTTAGAACATTTACTTTTGCCTTGCCAGAGAACAAGGAGAGAAACAATTGAGCTGCTGCTGTATCTTGACTTCCCTGGTAGGGATTCCTAAAGAAATGCTGGGAAGTGTGGTGCTACAAGCAGTGGCTTGGAACAGGCCCTGGAGTGTAACACAATTTTCTTTTGAGACTTATAGGTGAGGAAATCCTTTTTCCCAGGTAAATAACAGGATGCCAGTCTAAGATGATTTCCCTGCATTATCCCGGGGAATCACAGGAAGGGAAACGATGAGATAAAGAAGGGGCTCAGTGGCCAAGATGGAGCCAGACTGGGCAGCTTTAGATCCCATCAAAGAGACCTCAATAGCCAATGATTCAGTGTTTAGATTACTGTACTCTGCATGGGAAAAACACAGGATTTGTTAGATAGATAACCTGGATTTGGGGGCAGAACACGTGTATTTTTCAGCCACACCCACTACCTCTTGTGTCTGGAGAGAAATCCCTGATGGTGAAGCCATCTGTGTAGATAGTGGACTTTCAACTCTCTGGGGATCCCCAGTTCTGAGGTCTTATAGGTATCCAGTGCCAACTTAGGTAATAACATTGCTGCCTGTGTGGGAGAGAGAGCCTGAACAGAGGAAGTCAGGTGTGCAGGTGTGGGCTGCCTTCCTGTGAGGTGGCCTGCTACCTCTTCTACATTTTGTTGCTAATTCGGAAGACTTATTTCATATGAGAAGCCTTTTGGCTGAGGTTTAGAGGCCACCCCCCAAGCCAGGGCTGGAAGACACACCTGTAATTAGGGGAGAGTGTAGTGGTCAGGGTTGTCTCTAAGAGTGTTGGGGGTTTCCCTCCCTCCCGGTGCTGGCTATCCGTCTAGATACCCAGTATGCCCATCCAGTCTTGCTTAACCCATTGATACACCTGTGGGCTTACAGGAAAAATAGAACAGAAATGTGGCATCAGAGATCCACGTTCATGCCTGCATTCCAGACCCTCTTACCTATGTAGCCTCCTTTTATTCGATTGGTAAAGACATGGTGATGACACCTGTAATGTTAACTTCTTGAGATTCTTATAAAAACAAAATGCAATAGTGTGCAGAAAAGAACTTGGACTCGAAAAGTGTCATTGTTACCATTGTAGTTTATCAACTTTGTGTCTATAGGGAAGCCAGTCCAAGGTTCAGGTCCTGTTATCACTGTTGCCCAGAGGGAGCTTGTCAAAGGGGTACTCTGTCATGTGGCTTCCAGGGCCCCCAGCTAGCTACTCAGAATCAACATACATTAACATGTGTGTTTCTGAACGAACGGAAACATTCATGCTAAAGTTGCAGACCCCCACGCCCCCTTTATTTTAATCCTGTCCCAATCCCATTCTCTTTGCTTCTTCCCCAGGGGCAACTACTATGACAAATTCCAGACCATTTTATTTTTCTTATTTTTATTCGTAACAATTTAAAAGTTGTTTTCAGAGAGGAAGGGAGAGGGAGCAAGAGAAACATCAATGATGAGAGACAATCATTGTTCTGCTTCTTGCAGGCCCCCAACTAGAGACTGAAGCCCCAACACAGGCATGTGCCCTGACTTGGAATTGAAGCACCAATGAAGCACCACTGAACCACCAATGCAGGGCTAGGCCATTTTTAAAAGTACTTTTGCTGTGCACATACACCCATATTCACCAGGGCCCCAGCCCATCCACCTCGCTCCACCCCAACCGACCACACTGTTCATAAGGGCATGATTCATTTTGTGATTTCCTGGGTCCTACGGAACACCTCCTCCCTCCATCCCTGGAGAGCCCAAGCTGAATGTGGGCATGGGTGGGCCGAGAGACTCTTGGATACCTTTTTAAAACTTACAAGGTGAGGGATTGACGCGCACCAACCAACCAGAGCCCTTGATTTAGGAACCCAGAGCTTTATTGCAAGATGGTCAAACCCATTAGGGCAGTATTGCTATATGCATTCCCACCATGTGACCAGAGGAAGTCACACCTCTCCTCCCCTCCTGGCCGTGGGAAAGAAGCCCAAGCTCAGTTCAGTTCTTTTTATCGTCCAGGGAGAGCTTGTCCAGGAGGTGCTCCTCCAGGCTGTCTCCCGGGTTCCTTGGGTACACAGGGAAGGTGCTGACTTGCACCCTGACCTCTTTAAAGGATTTCACCTGCTCGTGCAGAGTGCTCTTCCCCAGGAAACCCAACAGATGCGCGTCCTTCTTCTCCTTGGCCAGCTGCTCCAGATAACTCAGGTCCTGGCTGACTTGGACGGCTACGTACACGGCGTAGTCCAGGGCCTCGAGGCTGCTGTCCCACTGGTCCAAGTCAGGCAATTTGACGACGCTCTCGTACTGGCGCGCATGGCCGATGCGCTGCCTCTCCAGCCGGATGAGCTCCCGGACGTGCTGATTCAGCAGGGCGGCCTGTCCCAGGAGGAAGGTGCTCACATACCTGTGGGAGATCTGGTCTTCGAAGTAGCAGGCTATGGACTCGTACACGTAGATGACATAGAGCTCCAGTTGGATCTGGTGGTTGAGGGCACACTCGCAGGCGGGGTGGTAGATACTGGAGCGCCATGACGGGGCTGGCGGGGTCCGCCGGGCGGCCATGGCGGGGGCCTCGGGGGTCGCGGCCAAAGAAGCCCAGGTGAGGCGGAGGCGGGGGCTGCGGAGCCGGCAGCGGCGGTGGGCGAGGCGACGGTGGTGGGGTCCTCTGATGCTACCCAGGGTGAACGGCCTCGGTGGCCTCACCCAGGCTCTGCGACTGAGGCGGCCAGCTGCCGGCTACTCGGGAGTTGGGTCGCTGCCGCCCGGCCAGCGGTCAATTCACAGCCCGCGTGGGGAGGGCATTGTGAGGCCCAGCGTTCCACATTCTACCTGAAAACCTGGGCCACTCTGCTGCCTGTCTCCGGACCTTTCATTAAAAAGGCTCTGATGAGGTAGCAGTTATATACTATAACATTCCCCTTTTGCAAGTGAACATTTATTTCCATGGTATAAAACCTCTCTTTGTCTATCTATCTTTCTATCTATCTATCTATCTATCTATCTATCTATCTATCTTTCTTTCTATCTATCTATCTATCTATCTATCTATCTATCTATCTAACTATCTATCATCTATCTATCTATCTACCTATCTACACACATATTAGTAAGGGAGAGGGAGAGAGAGAGAGAAACATCAATGATGAGAGACAATCATTGATTGCTTGCCTCCTGCACAACCCTTACTGGGGATGAGCTTATGACCCAGGCATCTACCCGTGCCCTTGAGGAGAATCAAACCTGGAACCCTTCAATCTGCAGGCCAATGCTCTATCCACTGAGCCAAACCAGCTAGGGCAGAGATTTTACACTTTTTTACCTTTTTTTATTGTTCAGTTTATTAATTACATTGGTCCCCCTTCCCCCTCCCACCCCGCTATAGTTGCCCACTACCCGGTACCAATCCCACCCTCCTCTCTCACCTCCCCCCGCCCCCTGTCCTCTCCCATAGGTGCATGAACTTTTTCCAGGCTCTTGCTGCACCTCCCACACCCCTTTTCTCCCCAAGAATTCTTAGTCCATTCCCTCGCTATGCCCATGATTCTATTTATTCACCAGTTTATCCTGTTCATCAGATTTTTAATTCACTTGATATTCATTTGTTGATAGATGTGTATTTGTTGTTTATAATTTTTATTTTTACCTTTTTCTTCTTCCTCTTCTTAAAGAATATCTTTCAGCATTTCATATAATATTAGTTTGATGGTGCTGAATTCCTTTAGCTTTTTCTTAGCTGCGAAACATTTGATCTGACCTTCAATTCTGAATGATAGCCTTTCTGGATAGAGTAATCTTGGTTGTAGATTGTTGCTAGTCTTCACTTTGGATATTTCTTGCCACTCCCATCTGGCCTGCATAATTTCTTTTGAGAAATCCACTGACAATCGTATGGGTGCTCCCTTATAGGTAACTAACTGTGTTTCTCTTGCTGCTTTTAATATTCTCTCTTTGTCTTTTGCTCTAGGCATCTTAATTATGATATGCCTTGTTGGGGTCCTCTTAGGGTTCCTATATTTTGGGGTTCTGTGTGCTTCTTGGACTCCTAAGTCAATTTAATTCACCAGGTGTAGGAAATTTTCGGTCACTATTTCTTCAATTAGGTTTTCATTGTCTTGCTCTCTGTCTTTTTCTGGCACCCCTATAATTCGGATGTTGGTATGCTTGACGTTGTCCCAGAGGCCCCTTACACTATCTTCAATTTTTTGGATCATGTTGGTTTCTTGTTTTTCCAGCTGAGTGGATTTTACCTCTTTGTATTTCAAATCTTTAACTTGGTTCTTGGGGTGCTCTAGAATACTTTTAGGTCTTTGTATAAAATTTTTTATTTGAGTCAGTGTATGCTTAATTTCTAGTTGGTCCTTTTTCATATCCTTGAGGGTCTTCATTCATATCTTCGTAAGTCTTGCTCATTTCCTCATAGGTCTTGTTCATTTCCTTGTAGGTCTCGGCCTTTTCTAGGAGCCTCTTGAAAAGCCCTATAACCGTGGTTTTGAATTCCATGTCCAGTCGTTTTTTTCCTCCATTTATTTCACATCTGATTTCTTTCCATGTCTCTGCATGGTGGCTCCTTTCCTGAGTTGGTCGATTAGCTTTGTGTGGTAGATGTCCTCTAAGGGACAGTGGCTCAGCCTCCCCTGTTACCTGAGGTGGATATGGGTTGCACAGTCTTGTTGAAGTTAAGCCTAGATTATTGTTGTTAGCACTAGGAGGGTTTGACCTCCAGGCCAATTGGCTATGAGGTTCAGGTTAGATGGGCGGAGTCTCTCTGGCAGGCAGGCAGCGTCAGCTCTGTCCTATGTGGCCCCTGGGACTCTGTGCCAGGTGGCAATGGCTGCCAGCACCTCTGAGAGAGAGCTGCTGCCAAGCTCCACCCGCTGCCAGACAATTCAGCATCTCTCCAAATGAGTCTGCACACCCAATGTCTCACCCAGGGTCTTAAAACAATGCTATCTGGTGGTTTCCTGAATGAGAAAGTAAGTCACGAGTCCTCTGTGCACAGTCATGCAGCTGTGCTGTTCCCAAGTTCACACGCACTCTGCACAAGCTCACCCTCTCCACAAGCTTGCAGACCCTTGCAGTGTCCAAGTTTCAGCGTGCCTCCCCACTGTCCAGTTTTTACCCCGTATGATGGTGGGTTCCCCAGACTTCGCCAGGAGCTGGGGAATCAGTGCAGTGGGACGTCTTTTTCTCCCCAATTTGAGAAAACCGGCCGGGTTTTCAGCTGCCTGCCCTATCCGTTGGCACGCGCAAGGCTCCAAACCTCTCTCCGTGCATATCTTCAACGCTGTCCTCCTCTGCACCTCTGAGTCACAGTGTCCTATCTTCACCTTTATGTGTGCAATTTTCACTCAGCCAGCTTTCCGGTGATTCTGGATGATGTTTGTTCTTTCGTTAAGTTGTAGTTTTGAAATTGCTGTGTACGGCAGCAAGATAGCTGTTTACCTATGCCGCCATCTTGGTTCCTCTCCCAAGATTTTACACTTTAAAAAGGACTCCTGGACATCAAAATGCCCTAAGACCTTTGGTTGGCAAACTGCAGCTTGCGAGTCACATGCAGCTCTTTAGCCCCTTGAGTGTGGCTCCTCCACAAAATACCACAGCCTGGGCCCGTCTATTTTGAATAGTGGCATTAGAAGATAAAGTTTAAAAATTTTGTCTCTCAAAAGAAATTTCTATCGTCGTACTGTTAATATTTGGCTCTGTTGACTAGTTTGCCAACAAATAGCCTAAGCTGTATACTACGTGCCTCTCTCACTCTCTAATGAGATGCAAACACATATGGGTAACTGAGGCAAGGGTTGAAGAGCTTCATCTCTTTCTTTCCCTCTTTACTGATGGGACCTGTTCCCCCTCACCCTCTGACCTTTGATGCATTTGGACAGCTGACCATTTAAAAGCAGCCTGTGATTTCTTCTTTTGTAAAGCAAGCAAGCAGCCTCCCTCTACTTTAACTGTTTGACTATTTGGATTTTCACATATTGGGCTTACCAAGAGCGGAGCACATCATGACAGGGCTGTGGTTGACGCTGGGTGGCCATCTGCATCTGTGCTGTGTGGTGTGTGGCTGACCCGTACGTGACTATTCCTGCGTGTGTGAATGAAGCCCAGGCTGGTGTTCTCCCCGTCTGCCCAGTGACTGTCCTGTGGCCGCTTTAGCTGCCCTTCACTCCCACCTGCTGCCAACAACCCTGTGCTAATGGATTACAAATACAAAAAGTGAAAAACATTTTTCATCAACTTTGTTTTATATTTAGTAAAAAACCCATAAGTCTCTATGTGTTAAACATGAGGTCCTGCCTCTGTGGCCATGTTTGAAAACATAAAGTTTTATTAGAATAATCCATTTTCCCAAGCAAAGAAGAAGAAGGAGAAGGAGAAGGAGAAGGAGAAGGAGAAGGAGAAGGGGAAGGAGAAGAGAAGGGGAAAAGGAATGAGAAAAAGAAGAAGAAGGAGAAGAAGAAGAAGTTGTTCTGTCAGCCCTTTGGAGATGTTTATGGTAGTGGAAGGTGTGAAAATGAGGAAACTTACATGGATGGACAAAGTCAAGACATTTGAAAGTACAATGGGGCCAAATTCATTAGTCTGAATGTTTCTCACTTCTTTCCACCACTGCCCCACATGTTTATATGGCTGTTTGAATCTAATCTATGGGATTTAGAACATTGACTTTTGCCTTGCCAGAGAACAAGGAGAGAAACAATTGAGCTGCTGCTGTTTCTTGACTTCCCTGGTAGGGATTCCTAAAGAAATGCTGGGAAGTGTGGTGCTACAAGCAGTGGCTTGGAACAGGCCCTGGAGTGTAACACAATTTTCTTTTGAGACTTATAGGTGAGGAAATCCTTTTTCCCAGGTAAATAACAGGATGCCAGTCTAAGATGATTTCCCTGCATTATCCCGGGGAATCACAGGAAGGGAAACGATGAGATAAAGAAGGGGCTCAGTGGCCAAGATGGAGCCAGACTGGGCAGCTTTAGATCCCATCAAAGAGACCTCAATAGCCAATGATTCAGTGTTTAGATTACTGTACTCTGCATGGGAAAAACACAGGGTTTCTTTAGCTAGATAACCTGGATTTGGGGGCAGAACACGTGTATTTTTCAGCCACACCCACTACCTCTTGTGTCTGGAGAGAAATCCCTGATGGTGAAGCCATCTGTGTAGATAGTGAACTTTCAACTCTCTGGGGATCCCCAGTTCTGAGGTCTTATAGGTATCCAGTGCCAACATAGGTAATAACATTGCTGCCTGTGTGGGAGAGAGAGCCTGAACAGAGGAAGTCAGGTGTGCGGGTGTGGGCTGCCTTCCTGTGAGGTGGCCTGCTACCTCTTCTACATTTTGTTGCTAATTCGGAAGACTTATTTCATATGAGAAGCCTGTTGGCTGAGGTTTAGAGGCCACCCCCCAAGCCAGGGCTGGAAGACACACCTGTAATTAGGGGAGAGTGTAGTGGTCAGGGTTGTCTCTAAGAGTGTTGGGGGTTTCCCTCCCTCCTGGTGCTGGCTATCCGTCTGGATACCCAGTATGCCCATCCAGTCTTGCTTAACCCATTGATACACCTGTGGGCTTACAGGAAAAATAGAACAGAAATGTGGCATCAGAGATCCACGTTCATGCCTGCATTCCAGACCCTCTTACCTATGTAGCCTCCTTTTATTCGATTGGTAAAGACATGGTGATGACACCTGTAATGTTAACTTCTTGAGATTCTTATAAAAACAAAATGCAATAGTGTGCAGAAAAGAACTTGGACTCGAAAAGTGTCATTGTTACCATTGTAGTTTATCAACTTTGTGTCTATAGGGAAGCCAGTCCAAGGTTCAGGTCCTGTTATCACTGTTGCCCAGAGGGAGCTTGTCAAAGGGGTACTCTGTCATGTGGCTTCCAGGGCCCCCAGCTAGCTACTCAGAATCAACATACATTAACATGTGTGTTTCTGAACGAACAGAAACATTCATGCTAAAGTTGCAGACCCCCACGCCCCCTTTATTTTAATCCTGTCCCAATCCCATTCTCTTTGCTTCTTCCCCAGGGGCAACTACTATGACAAATTCCAGACCATTTTATTTTTCTTATTTTTATTCGTAACAATTTAAAAGTTGTTTTCAGAGAGGAAGGGAGAGGGAGCAAGAGAAACATCAATGATGAGAGACAATCATTGTTCTGCTTCTTGCAGGCCCCCAACTAGAGACTGAAGCCCCAACACAGGCATGTGCCCTGACTTGGAATTGAAGCACCAATGAAGCACCACTGAACCACCAATGCAGGGCTAGGCCATTTTTAAAAGTACTTTTGCTGTGCACATACACCCATATTCACCAGGGCCCCAGCCCATCCACCTCGCTCCACCCCAACCGACCACACTGTTCATAAGGGCATGATTCATTTTGTGATTTCCTGGGTCCTACGGAACACCTCCTCCCTCCATCCCTGGAGAGCCCAAGCTGAATGTGGGCATGGGTGGGCCGAGAGACTCTTGGATACCTTTTTAAAACTTACAAGGTGAGGGATTGACGCGCACCAACCAACCAGAGACGTTGATTTAGGAACCCAGAGCTTTATTGCAAGATGGTCAAACCCATTAGGGCAGTATTGCTATATGCATTCCCACCATGTGACCAGAGGAAGTCACACCTCTCCTCCCCTCCTGGCCGTGGGAAAGAAGCCCAAGCTCAGTTCAGTTCTTTTTATCGTCCAGGGAGAGCTTGTCCAGGAGGTGCTCCTCCAGGCTGTCTCCCGGGTTCCTTGGGTACACAGGGAAGGTGCTGACTTGCACCCTGACCTCTTTAAAGGATTTCACCTGCTCGTGCAGAGTGCTCTTCCCCAGGAAACCCAACAGATGCGCGTCCTTCTTCTCCTTGGCCAGCTGCTCCAGATAACTCAGGTCCTGGCTGACTTGGACGGCTACGTACACGGCGTAGTCCAGGGCCTCGAGGCTGCTGTCCCACTGGTCCAAGTCAGGCAATTTGACGACGCTCTCGTACTGGCGCGCATGGCCGATGCGCTGCCTCTCCAGCCGGATGAGCTCCCGGACGTGCTGATTCAGCAGGGCGGCCTGTCCCAGGAGGAAGGTGCTCACATACCTGTGGGAGATCTGGTCTTCGAAGTAGCAGGCTATGGACTCGTACACGTAGATGACATAGAGCTCCAGTTGGATCTGGTGGTTGAGGGCACACTCGCAGGCGGGGTGGTAGATACTGGAGCGCCATGACGGGGCTGGCGGGGTCCGCCGGGCGGCCATGGCGGGGGCCTCGGGGGTCGCGGCCAAAGAAGCCCAGGTGAGGCGGAGGCGGGGGCTGCGGAGCCGGCAGCGGCGGTGGGCGAGGCGACGGTGGTGGGGTCCTCTGATGCTACCCAGGGTGAACGGCCTCGGTGGCCTCACCCAGGCTCTGCGACTGAGGCGGCCAGCTGCCGGCTACTCGGGAGTTGGGTCGCTGCCGCCCGGCCAGCGGTCAATTCACAGCCCGCGTGGGGAGGGCATTGTGAGGCCCAGCGTTCCACATTCTACCTGAAAACCTGGGCCACTCTGCTGCCTGTCTCCGGACCTTTCATTAAAAAGGCTCTGATGAGGTAGCAGTTATATACTATAACATTCCCCTTTTGCAAGTGAACATTTATTTCCATGGTATAAAACCTCTCTTTGTCTATCTATCTTTCTATCTATCTATCTATCTATCTATCTATCTATCTATCTATCTTTCTATCTATCTATCTATCTATCTATCTATCTATCTAACTATCTATCATCTATCTATCTATCTACCTATCTACACACATATTAGTAAGGGAGAGGGAGAGAGAGAGAGAAACATCAATGATGAGAGACAATCATTGATTGCTTGCCTCCTGCACAACCCTTACTGGGGATGAGCTTATGACCCAGGCATCTACCCGTGCCCTTGAGGAGAATCAAACCTGGAACCCTTCAATCTGCAGGCCAATGCTCTATCCACTGAGCCAAACCAGCTAGGGCAGAGATTTTACACTTTTTTACCTTTTTTTATTGTTCAGTTTATTAATTACATTGGTCCCCCTTCCCCCTCCCACCCCGCTATAGTTGCCCACTACCCGGTACCAATCCCACCCTCCTCTCTCACCTCCCCCCGCCCCCTGTCCTCTCCCATAGGTGCATGAACTTTTTCCAGGCTCTTGCTGCACCTCCCACACCCCTTTTCTCCCCAAGAATTCTTAGTCCATTCCCTCGCTATGCCCATGATTCTATTTATTCACCAGTTTATCCTGTTCATCAGATTTTTAATTCACTTGATATTCATTTGTTGATAGATGTGTATTTGTTGTTTATAATTTTTATTTTTATCTTTTTCTTCTTCCTCTTCTTAAAGAATATCTTTCAGCATTTCATATAATATTAGTTTGATGGTGCTGAATTCCTTTAGCTTTTTCTTAGCTGCGAAACATTTGATCTGACCTTCAATTCTGAATGATAGCCTTTCTGGATAGAGTAATCTTGGTTGTAGATTGTTGCTAGTCTTCACTTTGGATATTTCTTGCCACTCCCATCTGGCCTGCATAATTTCTTTTGAGAAATCCACTGACAATCGTATGGGTGCTCCCTTATAGGTAACTAACTGTGTTTCTCTTGCTGCTTTTAATATTCTCTCTTTGTCTTTTGCTCTAGGCATCTTAATTATGATATGCCTTGTTGGGGTCCTCTTAGGGTTCCTATATTTTGGGGTTCTGTGTGCTTCTTGGACTCCTAAGTCAATTTAATTCACCAGGTGTAGGAAATTTTCGGTCACTATTTCTTCAATTAGGTTTTCATTGTCTTGCTCTCTGTCTTTTTCTGGCACCCCTATAATTCGGATGTTGGTATGCTTGACGTTGTCCCAGAGGCCCCTTACACTATCTTCAATTTTTTGGATCATGTTGGTTTCTTGTTTTTCCAGCTGAGTGGATTTTACCTCTTTGTATTTCAAATCTTTAACTTGGTTCTTGGGGTGCTCTAGAATACTTTTAGGTCTTTGTATAAAATTTTTTATTTGAGTCAGTGTATGCTTAATTTCTAGTTGGTCCTTTTTCATATCCTTGAGGGTCTTCATTCATATCTTCGTAAGTCTTGCTCATTTCCTCATAGGTCTTGTTCATTTCCTTGTAGGTCTCGGCCTTTTCTAGGAGCCTCTTGAAAAGCCCTATAACCGTGGTTTTGAATTCCATGTCCAGTCGTTTTTTTCCTCCATTTATTTCACATCTGATTTCTTTCCATGTCTCTGCATGGTGGCTCCTTTCCTGAGTTGGTCGATTAGCTTTGTGTGGTAGATGTCCTCTAAGGGACAGTGGCTCAGCCTCCCCTGTTACCTGAGGTGGATATGGGTTGCACAGTCTTGTTGAAGTTAAGCCTAGATTATTGTTGTTAGCACTAGGAGGGTTTGACCTCCAGGCCAATTGGCTATGAGGTTCAGGTTAGATGGGCGGAGTCTCTCTGGCAGGCAGGCAGCGTCAGCTCTGTCCTATGTGGCCCCTGGGACTCTGTGCCAGGTGGCAATGGCTGCCAGCACCTCTGAGAGAGAGCTGCTGCCAAGCTCCACCCGCTGCCAGACAATTCAGCATCTCTCCAAATGAGTCTGCACACCCAATGTCTCACCCAGGGTCTTAAAACAATGCTATCTGGTGGTTTCCTGAATGAGAAAGTAAGTCACGAGTCCTCTGTGCACAGTCATGCAGCTGTGCTGTTCCCAAGTTCACACGCACTCTGCACAAGCTCACCCTCTCCACAAGCTTGCAGACCCTTGCAGTGTCCAAGTTTCAGCGTGCCTCCCCACTGTCCAGTTTTTACCCCGTATGATGGTGGGTTCCCCAGACTTCGCCAGGAGCTGGGGAATCAGTGCAGTGGGACGTCTTTTTCTCCCCAATTTGAGAAAACCGGCCGGGTTTTCAGCTGCCTGCCCTATCCGTTGGCACGCGCAAGGCTCCAAACCTCTCTCCGTGCATATCTTCAACGCTGTCCTCCTCTGCACCTCTGAGTCACAGTGTCCTATCTTCACCTTTATGTGTGCAATTTTCACTCAGCCAGCTTTCCGGTGATTCTGGATGATGTTTGTTCTTTCGTTAAGTTGTAGTTTTGAAATTGCTGTGTACGGCAGCAAGATAGCTGTTTACCTATGCCGCCATCTTGGTTCCTCTCCCAAGATTTTACACTTTAAAAAGGACTCCTGGACATCAAAATGCCCTAAGACCTTTGGTTGGCAAACTGCAGCTTGAGAGTCACATGCAGCTCTTTAGCCCCTTGAGTGTGGCTCCTCCACAAAATACCACAGCCTGGGCCCGTCTATTTTGAATAGTGGCATTAGAAGATAAAGTTTAAAAATTTTGTCTCTCAAAAGAAATTTCTATCGTCGTACTGTTAATATTTGGCTCTGTTGACTAGTTTGCCAACAAATAGCCTAAGCTGTATACTACGTGCCTCTCTCACTCTCTAATGAGATGCAAACACATGTGGGTAACTGAGGCAAGGGTTGAAGAGCTTCATCTCTTTCTTTCCCTCTTTACTGATGGGACCTGTTCCCCCTCACCCTCTGACCTTTGATGCATTTGGACAGCTGACCATTTAAAAGCAGCCTGTGATTTCTTCTTTTGTAAAGCAAGCAAGCAGCCTCCCTCTACTTTAACTGTTTGACTATTTGGATTTTCACATATTGGGCTTACCAAGAGCGGAGCACATCATGACAGGGCTGTGGTTGACGCTGGGTGGCCATCTGCATCTGTGCTGTGTGGTGTGTGGCTGACCCGTACGTGACTATTCCTGCGTGTGTGAATGAAGCCCAGGCTGGTGTTCTCCCCGTCTGCCCAGTGACTGTCCTGTGGCCGCTTTAGCTGCCCTTCACTCCCACCTGCTGCCAACAACCCTGTGCTAATGGATTACAAATACAAAAAGTGAAAAACATTTTTCATCAACTTTGTTTTATATTTAGTAAAAAACCCATAAGTCTCTATGTGTTAAACATGAGGTCCTGCCTCTGTGGCCATGTTTGAAAACATAAAGTTTTATTAGAATAATCCATTTTCCCAAGCAAAGAAGAAGAAGGAGAAGGAGAAGGAGAAGGAGAAGGAGAAGGGGAAGGAGAAGAGAAGGGGAAAAGGAATGAGAAAAAGAAGAAGAAGGAGAAGAAGAAGAAGTTGTTCTGTCAGCCCTTTGGAGATGTTTATGGTAGTGGAAGGTGTGAAAATGAGGAAACTTACATGGATGGACAAAGTCAAGACATTTGAAAGTACAATGGGGCCAAATTCATTAGTCTGAATGTTTCTCACTTCTTTCCACCACTGCCCCACATGTTTATATGGCTGTTTGAATCTAATCTATGGGATTTAGAACATTGACTTTTGCCTTGCCAGAGAACAAGGAGAGAAACAATTGAGCTGCTGCTGTTTCTTGACTTCCCTGGTAGGGATTCCTAAAGAAATGCTGGGAAGTGTGGTGCTACAAGCAGTGGCTTGGAACAGGCCCTGGAGTGTAACACAATTTTCTTTTGAGACTTATAGGTGAGGAAATCCTTTTTCCCAGGTAAATAACAGGATGCCAGTCTAAGATGATTTCCCTGCATTATCCCGGGGAATCACAGGAAGGGAAACGATGAGATAAAGAAGGGGCTCAGTGGCCAAGATGGAGCCAGACTGGGCAGCTTTAGATCCCATCAAAGAGACCTCAATAGCCAATGATTCAGTGTTTAGATTACTGTACTCTGCATGGGAAAAACACAGGGTTTCTTTAGCTAGATAACCTGGATTTGGGGGCAGAACACGTGTATTTTTCAGCCACACCCACTACCTCTTGTGTCTGGAGAGAAATCCCTGATGGTGAAGCCATCTGTGTAGATAGTGGTCTTTCAACTCTCTGGGGATCCCCAGTTCTGAGGTCTTATAGGTATCCAGTGCCAACTTAGGTAATAACATTGCTGCCTGTGTGGGAGAGAGAGCCTGAACAGAGGAAGTCAGGTGTGCGGGTGTGGGCTGCCTTCCTGTGAGGTGGCCTGCTACCTCTTCTACATTTTGTTGCTAATTCGGAAGACTTATTTCATATGAGAAGCCTGTTGGCTGAGGTTTAGAGGCCACCCCCCAAGCCAGGGCTGGAAGACACACCTGTAATTAGGGGAGAGTGTAGTGGTCAGGGTTGTCTCTAAGAGTGTTGGGGGTTTCCCTCCCTCCCGGTGCTGGCTATCCGTCTGGATACCCAGTATGCCCATCCAGTCTTGCTTAACCCATTGATACACCTGTGGGCTTACAGGAAAAATAGAACAGAAATGTGGCATCAGAGATCCACGTTCATGCCTGCATTCCAGACCCTCTTACCTATGAAGCCTCCTTTTATTCGATTGGTAAAGACATGGTGATGACACCTGTAATGTTAACTTCTTGAGATTCTTATAAAAACAAAATGCAATAGTGTGCAGAAAAGAACTTGGACTCGAAAAGTGTCATTGTTACCATTGTAGTTTATCAACTTTGTGTCTATAGGGAAGCCAGTCCAAGGTTCAGGTCCTGTTATCACTGTTGCCCAGAGGGAGCTTGTCAAAGGGGTACTCTGTCATGTGGCTTCCAGGGCCCCCAGCTAGCTACTCAGAATCAACATACATTAACATGTGTGTTTCTGAACGAACGGAAACATTCATGCTAAAGTTGCAGACCCCCACGCCCCCTTTATTTTAATCCTGTCCCAATCCCATTCTCTTTGCTTCTTCCCCAGGGGCAACTACTATGACAAATTCCAGACCATTTTATTTTTCTTATTTTTATTCGTAACAATTTAAAAGTTGTTTTCAGAGAGGAAGGGAGAGGGAGCAAGAGAAACATCAATGATGAGAGACAATCATTGTTCTGCTTCTTGCAGGCCCCCAACTAGAGACTGAAGCCCCAACACAGGCATGTGCCCTGACTTGGAATTGAAGCACCAATGAAGCACCACTGAACCACCAATGCAGGGCTAGGCCATTTTTAAAAGTACTTTTGCTGTGCACATACACCCATATTCACCAGGGCCCCAGCCCATCCACCTCGCTCCACCCCAACCGACCACACTGTTCATAAGGGCATGATTCATTTTGTGATTTCCTGGGTCCTACGGAACACCTCCTCCCTCCATCCCTGGAGAGCCCAAGCTGAATGTGGGCATGGGTGGGCCGAGAGACTCTTGGATACCTTTTTAAAACTTACAAGGTGAGGGATTGACGCGCACCAACCAACCAGAGACGTTGATTTAGGAACCCAGAGCTTTATTGCAAGATGGTCAAACCCATTAGGGCAGTATTGCTATATGCATTCCCACCATGTGACCAGAGGAAGTCACACCTCTCCTCCCCTCCTGGCCGTGGGAAAGAAGCCCAAGCTCAGTTCAGTTCTTTTTATCGTCCAGGGAGAGCTTGTCCAGGAGGTGCTCCTCCAGGCTGTCTCCCGGGTTCCTTGGGTACACAGGGAAGGTGCTGACTTGCACCCTGACCTCTTTAAAGGATTTCACCTGCTCGTGCAGAGTGCTCTTCCCCAGGAAACCCAACAGATGCGCGTCCTTCTTCTCCTTGGCCAGCTGCTCCAGATAACTCAGGTCCTGGCTGACTTGGACGGCTACGTACACGGCGTAGTCCAGGGCCTCGAGGCTGCTGTCCCACTGGTCCAAGTCAGGCAATTTGACGACGCTCTCGTACTGGCGCGCATGGCCGATGCGCTGCCTCTCCAGCCGGATGAGCTCCCGGACGTGCTGATTCAGCAGGGCGGCCTGTCCCAGGAGGAAGGTGCTCACATACCTGTGGGAGATCTGGTCTTCGAAGTAGCAGGCTATGGACTCGTACACGTAGATGACATAGAGCTCCAGTTGGATCTGGTGGTTGAGGGCACACTCGCAGGCGGGGTGGTAGATACTGGAGCGCCATGACGGGGCTGGCGGGGTCCGCCGGGCGGCCATGGCGGGGGCCTCGGGGGTCGCGGCCAAAGAAGCCCAGGTGAGGCGGAGGCGGGGGCTGCGGAGCCGGCAGCGGCGGTGGGCGAGGCGACGGTGGTGGGGTCCTCTGATGCTACCCAGGGTGAACGGCCTCGGTGGCCTCACCCAGGCTCTGCGACTGAGGCGGCCAGCTGCCGGCTACTCGGGAGTTGGGTCGCTGCCGCCCGGCCAGCGGTCAATTCACAGCCCGCGTGGGGAGGGCATTGTGAGGCCCAGCGTTCCACATTCTACCTGAAAACCTGGGCCACTCTGCTGCCTGTCTCCGGACCTTTCATTAAAAAGGCTCTGATGAGGTAGCAGTTATATACTATAACATTCCCCTTTTGCAAGTGAACATTTATTTCCATGGTATAAAACCTCTCTTTGTCTATCTATCTTTCTATCTATCTATCTATCTATCTATCTATCTATCTATCTATCTTTCTTTCTATCTATCTATCTATCTATCTATCTATCTATCTATCTAACTATCTATCATCTATCTACCTATCTACACACATATTAGTAAGGGAGAGGGAGAGAGAGAGAGAAACATCAATGATGAGAGACAATCATTGATTGCTTGCCTCCTGCACAACCCTTACTGGGGATGAGCTTATGACCCAGGCATCTACCCGTGCCCTTGAGGAGAATCAAACCTGGAACCCTTCAATCTGCAGGCCAATGCTCTATCCACTGAGCCAAACCAGCTAGGGCAGAGATTTTACACTTTTTTACCTTTTTTTATTGTTCAGTTTATTAATTACATTGGTCCCCCTTCCCCCTCCCACCCCGCTATAGTTGCCCACTACCCGGTACCAATCCCACCCTCCTCTCTCACCTCCCCCCGCCCCCTGTCCTCTCCCATAGGTGCATGAACTTTTTCCAGGCTCTTGCTGCACCTCCCACACCCCTTTTCTCCCCAAGAATTCTTAGTCCATTCCCTCGCTATGCCCATGATTCTATTTATTCACCAGTTTATCCTGTTCATCAGATTTTTAATTCACTTGATATTCATTTGTTGATAGATGTGTATTTGTTGTTTATAATTTTTATTTTTACCTTTTTCTTCTTCCTCTTCTTAAAGAATATCTTTCAGCATTTCATATAATATTAGTTTGATGGTGCTGAATTCCTTTAGCTTTTTCTTAGCTGCGAAACATTTGATCTGACCTTCAATTCTGAATGATAGCCTTTCTGGATAGAGTAATCTTGGTTGTAGATTGTTGCTAGTCTTCACTTTGGATATTTCTTGCCACTCCCATCTGGCCTGCATAATTTCTTTTGAGAAATCCACTGACAATCGTATGGGTGCTCCCTTATAGGTAACTAACTGTGTTTCTCTTGCTGCTTTTAATATTCTCTCTTTGTCTTTTGCTCTAGGCATCTTAATTATGATATGCCTTGTTGGGGTCCTCTTAGGGTTCCTATATTTTGGGGTTCTGTGTGCTTCTTGGACTCCTAAGTCAATTTAATTCACCAGGTGTAGGAAATTTTCGGTCACTATTTCTTCAATTAGGTTTTCATTGTCTTGCTCTCTGTCTTTTTCTGGCACCCCTATAATTCGGATGTTGGTATGCTTGACGTTGTCCCAGAGGCCCCTTACACTATCTTCAATTTTTTGGATCATGTTGGTTTCTTGTTTTTCCAGCTGAGTGGATTTTACCCCTTTGTATTTCAAATCTTTAACTTGGTTCTTGGGGTGCTCTAGAATACTTTTAGGTCTTTGTATAAAATTTTTTATTTGAGTCAGTGTATGCTTAATTTCTAGTTGGTCCTTTTTCATATCCTTGAGGGTCTTCATTCATATCTTCGTAAGTCTTGCTCATTTCCTCATAGGTCTTGTTCATTTCCTTGTAGGTCTCGGCCTTTTCTAGGAGCCTCTTGAAAAGCCCTATAACCGTGGTTTTGAATTCCATGTCCAGTCGTTTTTTTCCTCCATTTATTTCACATCTGATTTCTTTCCATGTCTCTGCATGGTGGCTCCTTTCCTGAGTTGGTCGATCAGCTTTGTGTGGTAGATGTCCTCTAAGGGACAGTGGCTCAGCCTCCCCCGTTACCTGAGGTGGATATGGGTTGCACAGTCTTGTTGAAGTTAAGCCTAGATTATTGTTGTTAGCACTAGGAGGGTTTGACCTCCAGGCCAATTGGCTATGAGGTTCAGGTTAGATGGGCGGAGTCTCTCTGGCAGGCAGGCAGCGTCAGCTCTGTCCTATGTGGCCCCTGGGACTCTGTGCCAGGTGGCAATGGCTGCCAGCACCTCTGAGAGAGAGCTGCTGCCAAGCTCCACCCGCTGCCAGACAATTCAGCATCTCTCCAAATGAGTCTGCACACCCAATGTCTCACCCAGGGTCTTAAAACAATGCTATCTGGTGGTTTCCTGAATGAGAAAGTAAGTCACGAGTCCTCTGTGCACAGTCATGCAGCTGTGCTGTTCCCAAGTTCACACGCACTCTGCACAAGCTCACCCTCTCCACAAGCTTGCAGACCCTTGCAGTGTCCAAGTTTCAGCGTGCCTCCCCACTGTCCAGTTTTTACCCCGTATGATGGTGGGTTCCCCAGACTTCGCCAGGAGCTGGGGAATCAGTGCAGTGGGACGTCTTTTTCTCCCCAATTTGAGAAAACCGGCCGGGTTTTCAGCTGCCTGCCCTATCCGTTGGCACGCGCAAGGCTCCAAACCTCTCTCCGTGCATATCTTCAACGCTGTCCTCCTCTGCACCTCTGAGTCACAGTGTCCTATCTTCACCTTTATGTGTGCAATTTTCACTCAGCCAGCTTTCCGGTGATTCTGGATGATGTTTGTTCTTTCGTTAAGTTGTAGTTTTGAAATTGCTGTGTACGGCAGCAAGATAGCTGTTTACCTATGCCGCCATCTTGGTTCCTCTCCCAAGATTTTACACTTTAAAAAGGACTCCTGGACATCAAAATGCCCTAAGACCTTTGGTTGGCAAACTGCAGCTTGCGAGTCACATGCAGCTCTTTAGCCCCTTGAGTGTGGCTCCTCCACAAAATACCACAGCCTGGGCCCGTCTATTTTGAATAGTGGCATTAGAAGATAAAGTTTAAAAATTTTGTCTCTCAAAAGAAATTTCTATCGTCGTACTGTTAATATTTGGCTCTGTTGACTAGTTTGCCAACAAATAGCCTAAGCTGTATACTACGTGCCTCTCTCACTCTCTAATGAGATGCAAACACATGTGGGTAACTGAGGCAAGGGTTGAAGAGCTTCATCTCTTTCTTTCCCTCTTTACTGATGGGACCTGTTCCCCTCACCCTCTGACCTTTGATGCATTTGGACAGCTGACCATTTAAAAGCAGCCTGTGATTTCTTCTTTTGTAAAGCAAGCAAGCAGCCTCCCTCTACTTTAACTGTTTGACTATTTGGATTTTCACATATTGGGCTTACCAAGAGCGGAGCACATCATGACAGGGCTGTGGTTGACGCTGGGTGGCCATCTGCATCTGTGCTGTGTGGTGTGTGGCTGACCCGTACGTGACTATTCCTGCGTGTGTGAATGAAGCCCAGGCTGGTGTTCTCCCCGTCTGCCCAGTGACTGTCCTGTGGCCGCTTTAGCTGCCCTTCACTCCCACCTGCTGCCAACAACCCTGTGCTAATGGATTACAAATACAAAAAGTGAAAAACATTTTTCATCAACTTTGTTTTATATTTAGTAAAAAACCCATAAGTCTCTATGTGTTAAACATGAGGTCCTGCCTCTGTGGCCATGTTTGAAAACATAAAGTTTTATTAGAATAATCCATTTTCCCAAGCAAAGAAGAAGAAGGAGAAGGAGAAGGAGAAGGAGAAGGAGAAGGGGAAGGAGAAGAGAAGGGGAAAAGGAATGAGAAAAAGAAGAAGAAGGAGAAGAAGAAGAAGTTGTTCTGTCAGCCCTTTGGAGATGTTTATGGTAGTGGAAGGTGTGAAAATGAGGAAACTTACATGGATGGACAAAGTCAAGACATTTGAAAGTACAATGGGGCCAAATTCATTAGTCTGAATGTTTCTCACTTCTTTCCACCACTGCCCCACATGTTTATATGGCTGTTTGAATCTAATCTATGGGATTTAGAACATTGACTTTTGCCTTGCCAGAGAACAAGGAGAGAAACAATTGAGCTGCTGCTGTTTCTTGACTTCCCTGGTAGGGATTCCTAAAGAAATGCTGGGAAGTGTGGTGCTACAAGCAGTGGCTTGGAACAGGCCCTGGAGTGTAACACAATTTTCTTTTGAGACTTATAGGTGAGGAAATCCTTTTTCCCAGGTAAATAACAGGATGCCAGTCTAAGATGATTTCCCTGCATTATCCCGGGGAATCACAGGAAGGGAAACGATGAGATAAAGAAGGGGCTCAGTGGCCAAGATGGAGCCAGACTGGGCAGCTTTAGATCCCATCAAAGAGACCTCAATAGCCAATGATTCAGTGTTTAGATTACTGTACTCTGCATGGGAAAAACACAGGGTTTCTTTAGCTAGATAACCTGGATTTGGGGGCAGAACACGTGTATTTTTCAGCCACACCCACTACCTCTTGTGTCTGGAGAGAAATCCCTGATGGTGAAGCCATCTGTGTAGATAGTGGTCTTTCAACTCTCTGGGGATCCCCAGTTCTGAGGTCTTATAGGTATCCAGTGCCAACTTAGGTAATAACATTGCTGCCTGTGTGGGAGAGAGAGCCTGAACAGAGGAAGTCAGGTGTGCGGGTGTGGGCTGCCTTCCTGTGAGGTGGCCTGCTACCTCTTCTACATTTTGTTGCTAATTCGGAAGACTTATTTCATATGAGAAGCCTGTTGGCTGAGGTTTAGAGGCCACCCCCCAAGCCAGGGCTGGAAGACACACCTGTAATTAGGGGAGAGTGTAGTGGTCAGGGTTGTCTCTAAGAGTGTTGGGGGTTTCCCTCCCTCCCGGTGCTGGCTATCCGTCTGGATACCCAGTATGCCCATCCAGTCTTGCTTAACCCATTGATACACCTGTGGGCTTACAGGAAAAATAGAACAGAAATGTGGCATCAGAGATCCACGTTCATGCCTGCATTCCAGACCCTCTTACCTATGAAGCCTCCTTTTATTCGATTGGTAAAGACATGGTGATGACACCTGTAATGTTAACTTCTTGAGATTCTTATAAAAACAAAATGCAATAGTGTGCAGAAAAGAACTTGGACTCGAAAAGTGTCATTGTTACCATTGTAGTTTATCAACTTTGTGTCTATAGGGAAGCCAGTCCAAGGTTCAGGTCCTGTTATCACTGTTGCCCAGAGGGAGCTTGTCAAAGGGGTACTCTGTCATGTGGCTTCCAGGGCCCCCAGCTAGCTACTCAGAATCAACATACATTAACATGTGTGTTTCTGAACGAACGGAAACATTCATGCTAAAGTTGCAGACCCCCACGCCCCCTTTATTTTAATCCTGTCCCAATCCCATTCTCTTTGCTTCTTCCCCAGGGGCAACTACTATGACAAATTCCAGACCATTTTATTTTTCTTATTTTTATTCGTAACAATTTAAAAGTTGTTTTCAGAGAGGAAGGGAGAGGGAGCAAGAGAAACATCAATGATGAGAGACAATCATTGTTCTGCTTCTTGCAGGCCCCCAACTAGAGACTGAAGCCCCAACACAGGCATGTGCCCTGACTTGGAATTGAAGCACCAATGAAGCACCACTGAACCACCAATGCAGGGCTAGGCCATTTTTAAAAGTACTTTTGCTGTGCACATACACCCATATTCACCAGGGCCCCAGCCCATCCACCTCGCTCCACCCCAACCGACCACACTGTTCATAAGGGCATGATTCATTTTGTGATTTCCTGGGTCCTACGGAACACCTCCTCCCTCCATCCCTGGAGAGCCCAAGCTGAATGTGGGCATGGGTGGGCCGAGAGACTCTTGGATACCTTTTTAAAACTTACAAGGTGAGGGATTGACGCGCACCAACCAACCAGAGACGTTGATTTAGGAACCCAGAGCTTTATTGCAAGATGGTCAAACCCATTAGGGCAGTATTGCTATATGCATTCCCACCATGTGACCAGAGGAAGTCACACCTCTCCTCCCCTCCTGGCCGTGGGAAAGAAGCCCAAGCTCAGTTCAGTTCTTTTTATCGTCCAGGGAGAGCTTGTCCAGGAGGTGCTCCTCCAGGCTGTCTCCCGGGTTCCTTGGGTACACAGGGAAGGTGCTGACTTGCACCCTGACCTCTTTAAAGGATTTCACCTGCTCGTGCAGAGTGCTCTTCCCCAGGAAACCCAACAGATGCGCGTCCTTCTTCTCCTTGGCCAGCTGCTCCAGATAACTCAGGTCCTGGCTGACTTGGACGGCTACGTACACGGCGTAGTCCAGGGCCTCGAGGCTGCTGTCCCACTGGTCCAAGTCAGGCAATTTGACGACGCTCTCGTACTGGCGCGCATGGCCGATGCGCTGCCTCTCCAGCCGGATGAGCTCCCGGACGTGCTGATTCAGCAGGGCGGCCTGTCCCAGGAGGAAGGTGCTCACATACCTGTGGGAGATCTGGTCTTCGAAGTAGCAGGCTATGGACTCGTACACGTAGATGACATAGAGCTCCAGTTGGATCTGGTGGTTGAGGGCACACTCGCATGGCAACACTCGGCAGGCGGGGTGGTAGATACTGGAGCGCCATGACGGGGCTGGCGGGGTCCGCCGGGCGGCCATGGCGGGGGCCTCGGGGGTCGCGGCCAAAGAAGCCCAGGTGAGGCCGGAGGCGGGGCTGCGGAGCCGGCAGCGGCGGTGGGCGAGGCGACGGTGGTGGGGTCCTCTGATGCTACCAGGGTGAACGGCCTCGGTGGCCTCACCCAGGCTCTGCGACTGAGGCGGCCAGCTGCCGGCTACTCGGGAGTTGGGTCGCTGCCGCCCGGCCAGCGGTCAATTCACAGCCCGCGTGGGGAGGGCATTGTGAGGCCCAGCGTTCCACATTCTACCTGAAAACCTGGGCCACTCTGCTGCCTGTCTCCGGACCTTTCATTAAAAAGGCTCTGATGAGGTAGCAGTTATATACTATAACATTCCCCTTTTGCAAGTGAACATTTATTTCCATGGTATAAAACCTCTCTTTGTCTATCTATCTTTCTATCTATCTATCTATCTATCTATCTATCTATCTATCTTTCTATCTATCTATCTATCTATCTATCTAACTATCTATCAACTATCTATCTATCTACCTATCTACACACATATTAGTAAGGGAGAGGGAGAGAGAGAGAGAAACATCAATGATGAGAGACAATCATTGATTGCTTGCCTCCTGCACAACCCTTACTGGGGATGAGCTTATGACCCAGGCATCTACCCGTGCCCTTGAGGAGAATCAAACCTGGAACCCTTCAATCTGCAGGCCAATGCTCTATCCACTGAGCCAAACCAGCTAGGGCAGAGATTTTACACTTTTTTACCTTTTTTTATTGTTCAGTTTATTAATTACATTGGTCCCCCTTCCCCCTCCCACCCCGCTATAGTTGCCCACTACCCGGTACCAATCCCACCCTCCTCTCTCACCTCCCCCCGCCCCCTGTCCTCTCCCATAGGTGCATGAACTTTTTCCAGGCTCTTGCTGCACCTCCCACACCCCTTTTCTCCCCAAGAATTCTTAGTCCATTCCCTCGCTATGCCCATGATTCTATTTATTCACCAGTTTATCCTGTTCATCAGATTTTTAATTCACTTGATATTCATTTGTTGATAGATGTGTATTTGTTGTTTATAATTTTTATTTTTACCTTTTTCTTCTTCCTCTTCTTAAAGAATATCTTTCAGCATTTCATATAATATTAGTTTGATGGTGCTGAATTCCTTTAGCTTTTTCTTAGCTGCGAAACATTTGATCTGACCTTCAATTCTGAATGATAGCCTTTCTGGATAGAGTAATCTTGGTTGTAGATTGTTGCTAGTCTTCACTTTGGATATTTCTTGCCACTCCCATCTGGCCTGCATAATTTCTTTTGAGAAATCCACTGACAATCGTATGGGTGCTCCCTTATAGGTAACTAACTGTGTTTCTCTTGCTGCTTTTAATATTCTCTCTTTGTCTTTTGCTCTAGGCATCTTAATTATGATATGCCTTGTTGGGGTCCTCTTAGGGTTCCTATATTTTGGGGTTCTGTGTGCTTCTTGGACTCCTAAGTCAATTTAATTCACCAGGTGTAGGAAATTTTCGGTCACTATTTCTTCAATTAGGTTTTCATTGTCTTGCTCTCTGTCTTTTTCTGGCACCCCTATAATTCGGATGTTGGTATGCTTGACGTTGTCCCAGAGGCCCCTTACACTATCTTCAATTTTTTGGATCATGTTGGTTTCTTGTTTTTCCAGCTGAGTGGATTTTACCCCTTTGTATTTCAAATCTTTAACTTGGTTCTTGGGGTGCTCTAGAATACTTTTAGGTCTTTGTATAAAATTTTTTATTTGAGTCAGTGTATGCTTAATTTCTAGTTGGTCCTTTTTCATATCCTTGAGGGTCTTCATTCATATCTTCGTAAGTCTTGCTCATTTCCTCATAGGTCTTGTTCATTTCCTTGTAGGTCTCGGCCTTTTCTAGGAGCCTCTTGAAAAGCCCTATAACCGTGGTTTTGAATTCCATGTCCAGTCGTTTTTTTCCTCCATTTATTTCACATCTGATTTCTTTCCATGTCTCTGCATGGTGGCTCCTTTCCTGAGTTGGTCGATCAGCTTTGTGTGGTAGATGTCCTCTAAGGGACAGTGGCTCAGCCTCCCCCGTTACCTGAGGTGGATATGGGTTGCACAGTCTTGTTGAAGTTAAGCCTAGATTATTGTTGTTAGCACTAGGAGGGTTTGACCTCCAGGCCAATTGGCTATGAGGTTCAGGTTAGATGGGCGGAGTCTCTCTGGCAGGCAGGCAGCGTCAGCTCTGTCCTATGTGGCCCCTGGGACTCTGTGCCAGGTGGCAATGGCTGCCAGCACCTCTGAGAGAGAGCTGCTGCCAAGCTCCACCCGCTGCCAGACAATTCAGCATCTCTCCAAATGAGTCTGCACACCCAATGTCTCACCCAGGGTCTTAAAACAATGCTATCTGGTGGTTTCCTGAATGAGAAAGTAAGTCACGAGTCCTCTGTGCACAGTCATGCAGCTGTGCTGTTCCCAAGTTCACACGCACTCTGCACAAGCTCACCCTCTCCACAAGCTTGCAGACCCTTGCAGTGTCCAAGTTTCAGCGTGCCTCCCCACTGTCCAGTTTTTACCCCGTATGATGGTGGGTTCCCCAGACTTCGCCAGGAGCTGGGGAATCAGTGCAGTGGGACGTCTTTTTCTCCCCAATTTGAGAAAACCGGCCGGGTTTTCAGCTGCCTGCCCTATCCGTTGGCACGCGCAAGGCTCCAAACCTCTCTCCGTGCATATCTTCAACGCTGTCCTCCTCTGCACCTCTGAGTCACAGTGTCCTATCTTCACCTTTATGTGTGCAATTTTCACTCAGCCAGCTTTCCGGTGATTCTGGATGATGTTTGTTCTTTCGTTAAGTTGTAGTTTTGAAATTGCTGTGTACGGCAGCAAGATAGCTGTTTACCTATGCCGCCATCTTGGTTCCTCTCCCAAGATTTTACACTTTAAAAAGGACTCCTGGACATCAAAATGCCCTAAGACCTTTGGTTGGCAAACTGCAGCTTGCGAGTCACATGCAGCTCTTTAGCCCCTTGAGTGTGGCTCCTCCACAAAATACCACAGCCTGGGCCCGTCTATTTTGAATAGTGGCATTAGAAGATAAAGTTTAAAAATTTTGTCTCTCAAAAGAAATTTCTATCGTCGTACTGTTAATATTTGGCTCTGTTGACTAGTTTGCCAACAAATAGCCTAAGCTGTATACTACGTGCCTCTCTCACTCTCTAATGAGATGCAAACACATGTGGGTAACTGAGGCAAGGGTTGAAGAGCTTCATCTCTTTCTTTCCCTCTTTACTGATGGGACCTGTTCCCCCTCACCCTCTGACCTTTGATGCATTTGGACAGCTGACCATTTAAAAGCAGCCTGTGATTTCTTCTTTTGTAAAGCAAGCAAGCAGCCTCCCTCTACTTTAACTGTTTGACTATTTGGATTTTCACATATTGGGCTTACCAAGAGCGGAGCACATCATGACAGGGCTGTGGTTGACGCTGGGTGGCCATCTGCATCTGTGCTGTGTGGTGTGTGGCTGACCCGTACGTGACTATTCCTGCGTGTGTGAATGAAGCCCAGGCTGGTGTTCTCCCCGTCTGCCCAGTGACTGTCCTGTGGCCGCTTTAGCTGCCCTTCACTCCCACCTGCTGCCAACAACCCTGTGCTAATGGATTACAAATACAAAAAGTGAAAAACATTTTTCATCAACTTTGTTTTATATTTAGTAAAAAACCCATAAGTCTCTATGTGTTAAACATGAGGTCCTGCCTCTGTGGCCATGTTTGAAAACATAAAGTTTTATTAGAATAATCCATTTTCCCAAGCAAAGAAGAAGAAGGAGAAGGAGAAGGAGAAGGAGAAGGAGAAGGGGAAGGAGAAGAGAAGGGGAAAAGGAATGAGAAAAAGAAGAAGAAGGAGAAGAAGAAGAAGTTGTTCTGTCAGCCCTTTGGAGATGTTTATGGTAGTGGAAGGTGTGAAAATGAGGAAACTTACATGGATGGACAAAGTCAAGACATTTGAAAGTACAATGGGGCCAAATTCATTAGTCTGAATGTTTCTCACTTCTTTCCACCACTGCCCCACATGTTTATATGGCTGTTTGAATCTAATCTATGGGATTTAGAACATTGACTTTTGCCTTGCCAGAGAACAAGGAGAGAAACAATTGAGCTGCTGCTGTTTCTTGACTTCCCTGGTAGGGATTCCTAAAGAAATGCTGGGAAGTGTGGTGCTACAAGCAGTGGCTTGGAACAGGCCCTGGAGTGTAACACAATTTTCTTTTGAGACTTATAGGTGAGGAAATCCTTTTTCCCAGGTAAATAACAGGATGCCAGTCTAAGATGATTTCCCTGCATTATCCCGGGGAATCACAGGAAGGGAAACGATGAGATAAAGAAGGGGCTCAGTGGCCAAGATGGAGCCAGACTGGGCAGCTTTAGATCCCATCAAAGAGACCTCAATAGCCAATGATTCAGTGTTTAGATTACTGTACTCTGCATGGGAAAAACACAGGGTTTCTTTAGCTAGATAACCTGGATTTGGGGGCAGAACACGTGTATTTTTCAGCCACACCCACTACCTCTTGTGTCTGGAGAGAAATCCCTGATGGTGAAGCCATCTGTGTAGATAGTGGTCTTTCAACTCTCTGGGGATCCCCAGTTCTGAGGTCTTATAGGTATCCAGTGCCAACTTAGGTAATAACATTGCTGCCTGTGTGGGAGAGAGAGCCTGAACAGAGGAAGTCAGGTGTGCGGGTGTGGGCTGCCTTCCTGTGAGGTGGCCTGCTACCTCTTCTACATTTTGTTGCTAATTCGGAAGACTTATTTCATATGAGAAGCCTGTTGGCTGAGGTTTAGAGGCCACCCCCCAAGCCAGGGCTGGAAGACACACCTGTAATTAGGGGAGAGTGTAGTGGTCAGGGTTGTCTCTAAGAGTGTTGGGGGTTTCCCTCCCTCCCGGTGCTGGCTATCCGTCTGGATACCCAGTATGCCCATCCAGTCTTGCTTAACCCATTGATACACCTGTGGGCTTACAGGAAAAATAGAACAGAAATGTGGCATCAGAGATCCACGTTCATGCCTGCATTCCAGACCCTCTTACCTATGAAGCCTCCTTTTATTCGATTGGTAAAGACATGGTGATGACACCTGTAATGTTAACTTCTTGAGATTCTTATAAAAACAAAATGCAATAGTGTGCAGAAAAGAACTTGGACTCGAAAAGTGTCATTGTTACCATTGTAGTTTATCAACTTTGTGTCTATAGGGAAGCCAGTCCAAGGTTCAGGTCCTGTTATCACTGTTGCCCAGAGGGAGCTTGTCAAAGGGGTACTCTGTCATGTGGCTTCCAGGGCCCCCAGCTAGCTACTCAGAATCAACATACATTAACATGTGTGTTTCTGAACGAACGGAAACATTCATGCTAAAGTTGCAGACCCCCACGCCCCCTTTATTTTAATCCTGTCCCAATCCCATTCTCTTTGCTTCTTCCCCAGGGGCAACTACTATGACAAATTCCAGACCATTTTATTTTTCTTATTTTTATTCGTAACAATTTAAAGTTGTTTTCAGAGAGGAAGGGAGAGGGAGCAAGAGAAACATCAATGATGAGAGACAATCATTGTTCTGCTTCTTGCAGGCCCCCAACTAGAGACTGAAGCCCCAACACAGGCATGTGCCCTGACTTGGAATTGAAGCACCAATGAAGCACCACTGAACCACCAATGCAGGGCTAGGCCATTTTTAAAAGTACTTTTGCTGTGCACATACACCCATATTCACCAGGGCCCCAGCCCATCCACCTCGCTCCACCCCAACCGACCACACTGTTCATAAGGGCATGATTCATTTTGTGATTTCCTGGGTCCTACGGAACACCTCCTCCCTCCATCCCTGGAGAGCCCAAGCTGAATGTGGGCATGGGTGGGCCGAGAGACTCTTGGATACCTTTTTAAACTTACAAGGTGAGGGATTGACGCGCACCAACCAACCAGAGACGTTGATTTAGGAACCCAGAGCTTTATTGCAAGATGGTCAAACCCATTAGGGCAGTATTGCTATATGCATTCCCACCATGTGACCAGAGGAAGTCACACCTCTCCTCCCCTCCTGGCCGTGGGAAAGAAGCCCAAGCTCAGTTCAGTTCTTTTTATCGTCCAGGGAGAGCTTGTCCAGGAGGTGCTCCTCCAGGCTGTCTCCCGGGTTCCTTGGGTACACAGGGAAGGTGCTGACTTGCACCCTGACCTCTTTAAAGGATTTCACCTGCTCGTGCAGAGTGCTCTTCCCCAGGAAACCCAACAGATGCGCGTCCTTCTTCTCCTTGGCCAGCTGCTCCAGATAACTCAGGTCCTGGCTGACTTGGACGGCTACGTACACGGCGTAGTCCAGGGCCTCGAGGCTGCTGTCCCACTGGTCCAAGTCAGGCAATTTGACGACGCTCTCGTACTGGCGCGCATGGCCGATGCGCTGCCTCTCCAGCCGGATGAGCTCCCGGACGTGCTGATTCAGCAGGGCGGCCTGTCCCAGGAGGAAGGTGCTCACATACCTGTGGGAGATCTGGTCTTCGAAGTAGCAGGCTATGGACTCGTACACGTAGATGACATAGAGCTCCAGTTGGATCTGGTGGTTGAGGGCACACTCGCAGGCGGGGTGGTAGATACTGGAGCGCCATGACGGGGCTGGCGGGGTCCGCCGGGCGGCCATGGCGGGGGCCTCGGGGGTCGCGGCCAAAGAAGCCCAGGTGAGGCGGAGGCGGGGGCTGCGGAGCCGGCAGCGGCGGTGGGCGAGGCGACGGTGGTGGGGTCCTCTGATGCTACCCAGGGTGAACGGCCTCGGTGGCCTCACCCAGGCTCTGCGACTGAGGCGGCCAGCTGCCGGCTACTCGGGAGTTGGGTCGCTGCCGCCCGGCCAGCGGTCAATTCACAGCCCGCGTGGGGAGGGCATTGTGAGGCCCAGCGTTCCACATTCTACCTGAAAACCTGGGCCACTCTGCTGCCTGTCTCCGGACCTTTCATTAAAAAGGCTCTGATGAGGTAGCAGTTATATACTATAACATTCCCCTTTTGCAAGTGAACATTTATTTCCATGGTATAAAACCTCTCTTTGTCTATCTATCTTTCTATCTATCTATCTATCTATCTATCTATCTATCTATCTTTCTATCTATCTATCTATCTATCTATCTAACTATCTATCATCTATCTATCTATCTACCTATCTACACACATATTAGTAAGGGAGAGGGAGAGAGAGAGAGAAACATCAATGATGAGAGACAATCATTGATTGCTTGCCTCCTGCACAACCCTTACTGGGGATGAGCTTATGACCCAGGCATCTACCCGTGCCCTTGAGGAGAATCAAACCTGGAACCCTTCAATCTGCAGGCCAATGCTCTATCCACTGAGCCAAACCAGCTAGGGCAGAGATTTTACACTTTTTTACCTTTTTTTATTGTTCAGTTTATTAATTACATTGGTCCCCCTTCCCCCTCCCACCCCGCTATAGTTGCCCACTACCCGGTACCAATCCCACCCTCCTCTCTCACCTCCCCCCGCCCCCTGTCCTCTCCCATAGGTGCATGAACTTTTTCCAGGCTCTTGCTGCACCTCCCACACCCCTTTTCTCCCCAAGAATTCTTAGTCCATTCCCTCGCTATGCCCATGATTCTATTTATTCACCAGTTTATCCTGTTCATCAGATTTTTAATTCACTTGATATTCATTTGTTGATAGATGTGTATTTGTTGTTTATAATTTTTATTTTTACCTTTTTCTTCTTCCTCTTCTTAAAGAATATCTTTCAGCATTTCATATAATATTAGTTTGATGGTGCTGAATTCCTTTAGCTTTTTCTTAGCTGCGAAACATTTGATCTGACCTTCAATTCTGAATGATAGCCTTTCTGGATAGAGTAATCTTGGTTGTAGATTGTTGCTAGTCTTCACTTTGGATATTTCTTGCCACTCCCATCTGGCCTGCATAATTTCTTTTGAGAAATCCACTGACAATCGTATGGGTGCTCCCTTATAGGTAACTAACTGTGTTTCTCTTGCTGCTTTTAATATTCTCTCTTTGTCTTTTGCTCTAGGCATCTTAATTATGATATGCCTTGTTGGGGTCCTCTTAGGGTTCCTATATTTTGGGGTTCTGTGTGCTTCTTGGACTCCTAAGTCAATTTAATTCACCAGGTGTAGGAAATTTTCGGTCACTATTTCTTCAATTAGGTTTTCATTGTCTTGCTCTCTGTCTTTTTCTGGCACCCCTATAATTCGGATGTTGGTATGCTTGACGTTGTCCCAGAGGCCCCTTACACTATCTTCAATTTTTTGGATCATGTTGGTTTCTTGTTTTTCCAGCTGAGTGGATTTTACCTCTTTGTATTTCAAATCTTTAACTTGGTTCTTGGGGTGCTCTAGAATACTTTTAGGTCTTTGTATAAAATTTTTTATTTGAGTCAGTGTATGCTTAATTTCTAGTTGGTCCTTTTTCATATCCTTGAGGGTCTTCATTCATATCTTCGTAAGTCTTGCTCATTTCCTCATAGGTCTTGTTCATTTCCTTGTAGGTCTCGGCCTTTTCTAGGAGCCTCTTGAAAAGCCCTATAACCGTGGTTTTGAATTCCATGTCCAGTCGTTTTTTTCCTCCATTTATTTCACATCTGATTTCTTTCCATGGCTCTGCATGGTGGCTCCTTTCCTGAGTTGGTCGATTAGCTTTGTGTGGTAGATGTCCTCTAAGGGACAGTGGCTCAGCCTCCCCCGTTACCTGAGGTGGATATGGGTTGCACAGTCTTGTTGAAGTTAAGCCTAGATTATTGTTGTTAGCACTAGGAGGGTTTGACCTCCAGGCCAATTGGCTATGAGGTTCAGGTTAGATGGGCGGAGTCTCTCTGGCAGGCAGGCAGCGTCAGCTCTGTCCTATGTGGCCCTGGGACTCTGTGCCAGGTGGCAATGGCTGCCAGCACCTCTGAGAGAGAGCTGCTGCCAAGCTCCACCCGCTGCCAGACAATTCAGCATCTCTCCAAATGAGTCTGCACACCCAATGTCTCACCCAGGGTCTTAAAACAATGCTATCTGGTGGTTTCCTGAATGAGAAAGTAAGTCACGAGTCCTCTGTGCACAGTCATGCAGCTGTGCTGTTCCCAAGTTCACACGCACTCTGCACAAGCTCACCCTCTCCACAAGCTTGCAGACCCTTGCAGTGTCCAAGTTTCAGCGTGCCTCCCCACTGTCCAGTTTTTACCCCGTATGATGGTGGGTTCCCCAGACTTCGCCAGGAGCTGGGGAATCAGTGCAGTGGGACGTCTTTTTCTCCCCAATTTGAGAAAACCGGCCGGGTTTTCAGCTGCCTGCCCTATCCATTGGCACGCGCAAGGCTCCAAACCTCTCTCCGTGCATATCTTCAACGCTGTCCTCCTCTGCACCTCTGAGTCACAGTGTCCTATCTTCACCTTTATGCGTGCAATTTTCACTCAGCCAGCTTTCCGGTGATTCTGGATGATGTTTGTTCTTTCGTTAAGTTGTAGTTTTGAAATTGCTGTGTACGGCAGCAAGATAGCTGTTTACCTATGCCGCCATCTTGGTTCCTCTCCCAAGATTTTACACTTTAAAAAGGACTCCTGGACATCAAAATGCCCTAAGACCTTTGGTTGGCAAACTGCAGCTTGAGAGTCACATGCAGCTCTTTAGCCCCTTGAGTGTGGCTCCTCCACAAAATACCACAGCCTGGGCCCGTCTATTTTGAATAGTGGCATTAGAAGATAAAGTTTAAAAATTTTGTCTCTCAAAAGAAATTTCTATCGTCGTACTGTTAATATTTGGCTCTGTTGACTAGTTTGCCAACAAATAGCCTAGGCTGTATACTACGTGCCTCTCTCACTCTCTAATGAGATGCAAACACATGTGGGTAACTGAGGCAAGGGTTGAAGAGCTTCATCTCTTTCTTTCCCTCTTTACTGATGGGACCTGTTCCCCCTCACCCTCTGACCTTTGATGCATTTGGACAGCTGACCATTTAAAAGCAGCCTGTGATTTCTTCTTTTGTAAAGCAAGCAAGCAGCCTCCCTCTACTTTAACTGTTTGACTATTTGGATTTTCACATATTGGGCTTACCAAGAGCGGAGCACATCATGACAGGGCTGTGGTTGACGCTGGGTGGCCATCTGCATCTGTGCTGTGTGGTGTGTGGCTGACCCGTACGTGAGTATTCCTGCGTGTGTGAATGAAGCCCAGGCTGGTGTTCTCCCCCTCTGCCCAGTGACTGTCCTGTGGCCGCTTTAGCTGCCCTTCACTCCCACCTGCTGCCAACAACCCTGTGCTAATGGATTACAAATACAAAAAGTGAAAAACATTTTTCATCAACTTTGTTTTATATTTAGTAAAAAACCCATAAGTCTCTATGTGTTAAACATGAGGTCCTGCCTCTGTGGCCATGTTTGAAAACATAAAGTTTTATTAGAATAATCCATTTTCCCAAGCAAAGAAGAAGAAGGAGAAGGAGAAGGAGAAGGAGAAGGAGAAGGGGAAGGAGAAGAGAAGGGGAAAAGGAATGAGAAAAAGAAGAAGAAGGAGAAGAAGAAGAAGTTGTTCTCTCAGCCCTTTGGAGATGTTTATGGTAGTGGAAGGTGTGAAAATGAGGAAACTTACATGGATGGACAAAGTCAAGACATTTGAAAGTACAATGGGGCCAAATTCATTAGTCTGAATGTTTCCCACTTCTTTCCACCACTGCCCCACATGTTTATATGGCTGTTTGAACCTAATCTATGGGATTTAGAACATTGACTTTTGCCTTGCCAGAGAACAAGGAGAGAAACAATTGAGCTGCTGCTGTATCTTGACTTCCCTGGTAGGGATTCCTAAAGAAATGCTGGGAAGTGTGGTGCTACAAGCAGTGGCTTGGAACAGGCCCTGGAGTGTAACACAATTTTCTTTTGAGACTTATAGGTGAGGAAATCCTTTTTCCCAGGTAAATAACAGGATGCCAGTCTAAGATGATTTCCCTGCATTATCCCGGGGAATCACAGGAAGGGAAACGATGAGATAAAGAAGGGGCTCAGTGGCCAAGATGGAGCCAGACTGGGCAGCTTTAGATCCCATCAAAGAGACCTCAATAGCCAATGATTCAGTGTTTAGATTACTGTACTCTGCATGGGAAAAACACAGGGTTTCTTTAGCTAGATAACCTGGATTTGGGGGCAGAACACGTGTATTTTTCAGCCACACCCACTACCTCTTGTGTCTGGAGAGAAATCCCTGATGGTGAAGCCATCTGTGTAGATAGTGGTCTTTCAACTCTCTGGGGATCCCCAGTTCTGAGGTCTTATAGGTATCCAGTGCCAACTTAGGTAATAACATTGCTGCCTGTGTGGGAGAGAGAGCCTGAACAGAGGAAGTCAGGTGTGCGGGTGTGGGCTGCCTTCCTGTGAGGTGGCCTGCTACCTCTTCTACATTTTGTTGCTAATTCGGAAGACTTATTTCATATGAGAAGCCTGTTGGCTGAGGTTTAGAGGCCACCCCCCAAGCCAGGGCTGGAAGACACACCTGTAATTAGGGGAGAGTGTAGTGGTCAGGGTTGTCTCTAAGAGTGTTGGGGGTTTCCCTCCCTCCCGGTGCTGGCTATCCGTCTGGATACCCAGTATGCCCATCCAGTCTTGCTTAACCCATTGATACACCTGTGGGCTTACAGGAAAAATAGAACAGAAATGTGGCATCAGAGATCCACGTTCATGCCTGCATTCCAGACCCTCTTACCTATGAAGCCTCCTTTTATTCGATTGGTAAAGACATGGTGATGACACCTGTAATGTTAACTTCTTGAGATTCTTATAAAAACAAAATGCAATAGTGTGCAGAAAAGAACTTGGACTCGAAAAGTGTCATTGTTACCATTGTAGTTTATCAACTTTGTGTCTATAGGGAAGCCAGTCCAAGGTTCAGGTCCTGTTATCACTGTTGCCCAGAGGGAGCTTGTCAAAGGGGTACTCTGTCATGTGGCTTCCAGGGCCCCCAGCTAGCTACTCAGAATCAACATACATTAACATGTGTGTTTCTGAACGAACGGAAACATTCATGCTAAAGTTGCAGACCCCCACGCCCCCTTTATTTTAATCCTGTCCCAATCCCATTCTCTTTGCTTCTTCCCCAGGGGCAACTACTATGACAAATTCCAGACCATTTTATTTTTCTTATTTTTATTCGTAACAATTTAAAAGTTGTTTTCAGAGAGGAAGGGAGAGGGAGCAAGAGAAACATCAATGATGAGAGACAATCATTGTTCTGCTTCTTGCAGGCCCCCAACTAGAGACTGAAGCCCCAACACAGGCATGTGCCCTGACTTGGAATTGAAGCACCAATGAAGCACCACTGAACCACCAATGCAGGGCTAGGCCATTTTTAAAAGTACTTTTGCTGTGCACATACACCCATATTCACCAGGGCCCCAGCCCATCCACCTCGCTCCACCCCAACCGACCACACTGTTCATAAGGGCATGATTCATTTTGTGATTTCCTGGGTCCTACGGAACACCTCCTCCCTCCATCCCTGGAGAGCCCAAGCTGAATGTGGGCATGGGTGGGCCGAGAGACTCTTGGATACCTTTTTAAAACTTACAAGGTGAGGGATTGACGCGCACCAACCAACCAGAGACGTTGATTTAGGAACCCAGAGCTTTATTGCAAGATGGTCAAACCCATTAGGGCAGTATTGCTATATGCATTCCCACCATGTGACCAGAGGAAGTCACACCTCTCCTCCCCTCCTGGCCGTGGGAAAGAAGCCCAAGCTCAGTTCAGTTCTTTTTATCGTCCAGGGAGAGCTTGTCCAGGAGGTGCTCCTCCAGGCTGTCTCCCGGGTTCCTTGGGTACACAGGGAAGGTGCTGACTTGCACCCTGACCTCTTTAAAGGATTTCACCTGCTCGTGCAGAGTGCTCTTCCCCAGGAAACCCAACAGATGCGCGTCCTTCTTCTCCTTGGCCAGCTGCTCCAGATAACTCAGGTCCTGGCTGACTTGGACGGCTACGTACACGGCGTAGTCCAGGGCCTCGAGGCTGCTGTCCCACTGGTCCAAGTCAGGCAATTTGACGACGCTCTCGTACTGGCGCGCATGGCCGATGCGCTGCCTCTCCAGCCGGATGAGCTCCCGGACGTGCTGATTCAGCAGGGCGGCCTGTCCCAGGAGGAAGGTGCTCACATACCTGTGGGAGATCTGGTCTTCGAAGTAGCAGGCTATGGACTCGTACACGTAGATGACATAGAGCTCCAGTTGGATCTGGTGGTTGAGGGCACACTCGCAGGCGGGGTGGTAGATACTGGAGCGCCATGACGGGGCTGGCGGGGTCCGCCGGGCGGCCATGGCGGGGGCCTCGGGGGTCGCGGCCAAAGAAGCCCAGGTGAGGCGGAGGCGGGGGCTGCGGAGCCGGCAGCGGCGGTGGGCGAGGCGACGGTGGTGGGGTCCTCTGATGCTACCCAGGGTGAACGGCCTCGGTGGCCTCACCCAGGCTCTGCGACTGAGGCGGCCAGCTGCCGGCTACTCGGGAGTTGGGTCGCTGCCGCCCGGCCAGCGGTCAATTCACAGCCCGCGTGGGGAGGGCATTGTGAGGCCCAGCGTTCCACATTCTACCTGAAAACCTGGGCCACTCTGCTGCCTGTCTCCGGACCTTTCATTAAAAAGGCTCTGATGAGGTAGCAGTTATATACTATAACATTCCCCTTTTGCAAGTGAACATTTATTTCCATGGTATAAAACCTCTCTTTGTCTATCTATCTTTCTATCTATCTATCTATCTATCTATCTATCTATCTATCTATCTATCTTTCTTTCTATCTATCTATCTATCTATCTATCTAACTATCTATCATCTATCTACCTATCTACACACATATTAGTAAGGGAGAGGGAGAGAGAGAGAGAAACATCAATGATGAGAGACAATCATTGATTGCTTGCCTCCTGCACAACCCTTACTGGGGATGAGCTTATGACCCAGGCATCTACCCGTGCCCTTGAGGAGAATCAAACCTGGAACCCTTCAATCTGCAGGCCAATGCTCTATCCACTGAGCCAAACCAGCTAGGGCAGAGATTTTACACTTTTTTACCTTTTTTTATTGTTCAGTTTATTAATTACATTGGTCCCCCTTCCCCCTCCCACCCCGCTATAGTTGCCCACTACCCGGTACCAATCCCACCCTCCTCTCTCACCTCCCCCCGCCCCCTGTCCTCTCCCATAGGTGCATGAACTTTTTCCAAGCTCTTGCTGCACCTCCCACACCCCTTTTCTCCCCAAGAATTCTTAGTCCATTCCCTCGCTATGCCCATGATTCTATTTATTCACCAGTTTATCCTGTTCATCAGATTTTTAATTCACTTGATATTCATTTGTTGATAGATGTGTATTTGTTGTTTATAATTTTTATTTTTACCTTTTTCTTCTTCCTCTTCTTAAAGAATATCTTTCAGCATTTCATATAATATTAGTTTGATGGTGCTGAATTCCTTTAGCTTTTTCTTAGCTGCGAAACATTTGATCTGACCTTCAATTCTGAATGATAGCCTTTCTGGATAGAGTAATCTTGGTTGTAGATTGTTGCTAGTCTTCACTTTGGATATTTCTTGCCACTCCCATCTGGCCTGCATAATTTCTTTTGAGAAATCCACTGACAATCGTATGGGTGCTCCCTTATAGGTAACTAACTGTGTTTCTCTTGCTGCTTTTAATATTCTCTCTTTGTCTTTTGCTCTAGGCATCTTAATTATGATATGCCTTGTTGGGGTCCTCTTAGGGTTCCTATATTTTGGGGTTCTGTGTGCTTCTTGGACTCCTAAGTCAATTTAATTCACCAGGTGTAGGAAATTTTCGGTCACTATTTCTTCAATTAGGTTTTCATTGTCTTGCTCTCTGTCTTTTTCTGGCACCCCTATAATTCGGATGTTGGTATGCTTGACGTTGTCCCAGAGGCCCCTTACACTATCTTCAATTTTTTGGATCATGTTGGTTTCTTGTTTTTCCAGCTGAGTGGATTTTACCTCTTTGTATTTCAAATCTTTAACTTGGTTCTTGGGGTGCTCTCGAATACTTTTAGGTCTTTGTATAAAATTTTTTATTTGAGTCAGTGTATGCTTAATTTCTAGTTGGTCCTCTTTCATATCCTTGAGGGTCTTCATTCATATCTTCGTAAGTCTTGCTCATTTCCTCATAGGTCTTGTTCATTTCCTTGTAGGTCTCGGCCTTTTCTAGGAGCCTCTTGAAAAGCCCTATAACCGTGGTTTTGAATTCCATGTCCAGTCGTTTTTTTCCTCCATTTATTTCACATCTGATTTCTTTCCATGTCTCTGCATGGTGGCTCCTTTCCTGAGTTGGTCGATTAGCTTTGTGTGGTAGATGTCCTCTAAGGGACAGTGGCTCAGCCTCCCCCGTTACCTGAGGTGGATATGGGTTGCACAGTCTTGTTGAAGTTAAGCCTAGATTATTGTTGTTAGCACTAGGAGGGTTTGACCTCCAGGCCAATTGGCTATGAGGTTCAGGTTAGATGGGCGGAGTCTCTCTGGCAGGCAGGCAGCGTCAGCTCTGTCCTATGTGGCCCCTGGGACTCTGTGCCAGGTGGCAATGGCTGCCAGCACCTCTGAGAGAGAGCTGCTGCCAAGCTCCACCCGCTGCCAGACAATTCAGCATCTCTCCAAATGAGTCTGCACACCCAATGTCTCACCCAGGGTCTTAAAACAATGCTATCTGGTGGTTTCCTGAATGAGAAAGTAAGTCACGAGTCCTCTGTGCACAGTCATGCAGCTGTGCTGTTCCCAAGTTCACACGCACTCTGCACAAGCTCACCCTCTCCACAAGCTTGCAGACCCTTGCAGTGTCCAAGTTTCAGCGTGCCTCCCCACTGTCCAGTTTTTACCCCGTATGATGGTGGGTTCCCCAGACTTCGCCAGGAGCTGGGGAATCAGTGCAGTGGGACGTCTTTTTCTCCCCAATTTGAGAAAACCGGCCGGGTTTTCAGCTGCCTGCCCTATCCGTTGGCACGCGCAAGGCTCCAAACCTCTCTCCGTGCATATCTTCAACGCTGTCCTCCTCTGCACCTCTGAGTCACAGTGTCCTATCTTCACCTTTATGTGTGCAATTTTCACTCAGCCAGCTTTCCGGTGATTCTGGATGATGTTTGTTCTTTCGTTAAGTTGTAGTTTTGAAATTGCTGTGTACGGCAGCAAGATAGCTGTTTACCTATGCCGCCATCTTGGTTCCTCTCCCAAGATTTTACACTTTAAAAAGGACTCCTGGACATCAAAATGCCCTAAGACCTTTGGTTGGCAAACTGCAGCTTGCGAGTCACATGCAGCTCTTTAGCCCCTTGAGTGTGGCTCCTCCACAAAATACCACAGCCTGGGCCCGTCTATTTTGAATAGTGGCATTAGAAGATAAAGTTTAAAAATTTTGTCTCTCAAAAGAAATTTCTATCGTCGTACTGTTAATATTTGGCTCTGTTGACTAGTTTGCCAACAAATAGCCTAAGCTGTATACTACGTGCCTCTCTCACTCTCTAATGAGATGCAAACACATGTGGGTAACTGAGGCAAGGGTTGAAGAGCTTCATCTCTTTCTTTCCCTCTTTACTGATGGGACCTGTTCCCCCTCACCCTCTGACCTTTGATGCATTTGGACAGCTGACCATTTAAAAGCAGCCTGTGATTTCTTCTTTTGTAAAGCAAGCAAGCAGCCTCCCTCTACTTTAACTGTTTGACTATTTGGATTTTCACATATTGGGCTTACCAAGAGCGGAGCACATCATGACAGGGCTGTGGTTGACGCTGGGTGGCCATCTGCATCTGTGCTGTGTGGTGTGTGGCTGACCCGTACGTGAGTATTCCTGCGTGTGTGAATGAAGCCCAGGCTGGTGTTCTCCCCCTCTGCCCAGTGACTGTCCTGTGGCCGCTTTAGCTGCCCTTCACTCCCACCTGCTGCCAACAACCCTGTGCTAATGGATTACAAATACAAAAAGTGAAAAACATTTTTCATCAACTTTGTTTTATATTTAGTAAAAAACCCATAAGTCTCTATGTGTTAAACATGAGGTCCTGCCTCTGTGGCCATGTTTGAAAACATAAAGTTTTATTAGAATAATCCATTTTCCCAAGCAAAGAAGAAGAAGGAGAAGGAGAAGGAGAAGGAGAAGGAGAAGGGGAAGGAGAAGAGAAGGGGAAAAGCAATGAGAAAAAGAAGAAGAAGGAGAAGAAGAAGAAGTTGTTCTGTCAGCCCTTTGGAGATGTTTATGGTAGTGGAAGGTGTGAAAATGAGGAAACTTACATGGATGGACAAAGTCAAGACATTTGAAAGTACAATGGGGCCAAATTCATTAGTCTGAATGTTTCTCACTTCTTTCCACCACTGCCCCACATGTTTATATGGCTGTTTGAATCTAATCTATGGGATTTAGAACATTGACTTTTGCCTTGCCAGAGAACAAGGAGAGAAACAATTGAGCTGCTGCTGTTTCTTGACTTCCCTGGTAGGGATTCCTTAAGAAATGCTGGGAAGTGTGGTGCTACAAGCAGTGGCTTGGAACAGGCCCTGGAGTGTAACACAATTTTCTTTTGAGACTTATAGGTGAGGAAATCCTTTTTCCCAGGTAAATAACAGGATGCCAGTCTAAGATGATTTCCCTGCATTATCCCGGGGAATCACAGGAAGGGAAAAGATGAGATAAAGAAGGGGCTCAGTGGCCAAGATGGAGCCAGACTGGGCAGCTTTAGATCCCATCAAAGAGACCTCAATAGCCAATGATTCAGTGTTTAGATTACTGTACTCTGCATGGGAAAAACACAGGGTTTCTTTAGCTAGATAACCTGGATTTGGGGGCAGAACACGTGTATTTTTCAGCCACACCCACTACCTCTTGTGTCTGGAGAGAAATCCCTGATGGTGAAGCCATCTGTGTAGATAGTGAACTTTCAACTCTCTGGGGATCCCCAGTTCTGAGGTCTTATAGGTATCCAGTGCCAACTTAGGTAATAACATTGCTGCCTGTGTGGGAGAGAGAGCCTGAACAGAGGAAGTCAGGTGTGCGGGTGTGGGCTGCCTTCCTGTGAGGTGGCCTGCTACCTCTTCTACATTTTGTTGCTAATTCAGAAGACTTATTTCATATGAGAAGCCTGTTGGCTGAGGTTTAGAGGCCACCCCCCAAGCCAGGGCTGGAAGACACACCTGTAATTAGGGGAGAGTGTAGTGGTCAGGGTTGTCTCTAAGAGTGTTGGGGGTTTCCCTCCCTCCCGGTGCTGGCTATCCGTCTGGATACCCAGTATGCCCATCCAGTCTTGCTTAACCCATTGATACACCTGTGGGCTTACAGGAAAAATAGAACAGAAATGTGGCATCAGAGATCCACGTTCATGCCTGCATTCCAGACCCTCTTATCTATGTAGCCTCCTTTTATTCGATTGGTAAAGACATGGTGATGACACCTGTAATGTTAACTTCTTGAGATTCTTATAAAAACAAAATGCAATAGTGTGCAGAAAAGAACTTGGACTCGAAAAGTGTCATTGTTACCATTGTAGTTTATCAACTTTGTGTCTATAGGGAAGCCAGTCCAAGGTTCAGGTCCTGTTATCACTGTTGCCCAGAGGGAGCTTGTCAAAGGGGTACTCTGTCATGTGGCTTCCAGGGCCCCCAGCTAGCTACTCAGAATCAACATACATTAACATGTGTGTTTCTGAACGAACGGAAACATTCATGCTAAAGTTGCAGACCCCCACGCCCCCTTTATTTTAATCCTGTCCCAATCCCATTCTCTTTGCTTCTTCCCCAGGGGCAACTACTATGACAAATTCCAGACCATTTTATTTTTCTTATTTTTATTCGTAACAATTTAAAAGTTGTTTTCAGAGAGGAAGGGAGAGGGAGCAAGAGAAACATCAATGATGAGAGACAATCATTGTTCTGCTTCTTGCAGGCCCCCAACTAGAGACTGAAGCCCCAACACAGGCATGTGCCCTGACTTGGAATTGAAGCACCAATGAAGCACCACTGAACCACCAATGCAGGGCTAGGCCATTTTTAAAAGTACTTTTGCTGTGCACATACACCCATATTCACCAGGGCCCCAGCCCATCCACCTCGCTCCACCCCCACCCAACCACACTGTTCATAAGGGCATGATTCATTTTGTGATTTCCTGGGTCCTACGGAACACCTCCTCCCTCCATCCCTGGAGAGCCCAAGCTGAATGTGGGCATGGTTGGGCCGAGAGACTCTTGGATACCTTTTTAAAACTTACAAGGTGAGGGATTGACGCGCACCAACCAACCAGAGACGTTGATTTAGGAACCCAGAGCTTTATTGCAAGATGGTCAAACCCATTAGGGCAGTATTGCTATATGCATTCCCACCATGTGACCAGAGGAAGTCACACCTCTCCTCCCCTCCTGGCCGTGGGAAAGAAGCCCAAGCTCAGTTCAGTTCTTTTTATCGTCCAGGGAGAGCTTGTCCAGGAGGTGCTCCTCCAGGCTGTCTCCCGGGTTCCTTGGGTACACAGGGAAGGTGCTGACTTGCACCCTGACCTCTTTAAAGGATTTCACCTGCTCGTGCAGAGTGCTCTTCCCCAGGAAACCCAACAGATGCGCGTCCTTCTTCTCCTTGGCCAGCTGCTCCAGATAACTCAGGTCCTGGCTGACTTGGACGGCTACGTACACGGCGTAGTCCAGGGCCTCGAGGCTGCTGTCCCACTGGTCCAAGTCAGGCAATTTGACGACGCTCTCGTACTGGCGCGCATGGCCGATGCGCTGCCTCTCCAGCCGGATGAGCTCCCGGACGTGCTGATTCAGCAGGGCGGCCTGTCCCAGGAGGAAGGTGCTCACATACCTGTGGGAGATCTGGTCTTCGAAGTAGCAGGCTATGGACTCGTACACGTAGATGACATAGAGCTCCAGTTGGATCTGGTGGTTGAGGGCACACTCGCAGGCGGGGTGGTAGATACTGGAGCGCCATGACGGGGCTGGCGGGGTCCGCCGGGCGGCCATGGCGGGGGCCTCGGGGGTCGCGGCCAAAGAAGCCCAGGTGAGGCGGAGGCGGGGGCTGCGGAGCCGGCAGCGGCGGTGGGCGAGGCGACGGTGGTGGGGTCCTCGGTGGCCTCACCCAGGCTCTGCGACTGAGGCGGCCAGCTGCCGGCTACTCGGGAGTTGGGTCGCTGCCGCCCGGCCAGCGGTCAATTCACAGCCCGCGTGGGGAGGGCATTGTGAGGCCCAGCGTTCCACATTCTACCTGAAAACCTGGGCCACTCTGCTGCCTGTCTCCGGACCTTTCATTAAAAAGGCTCTGATGAGATAGCAGTTATATACTATAGCATTCCCCTTTTGCAAGTGAACATTTATTTCCATGGTATAAAACTCTCTCTGTCTATCTATCTATCTATCTATCTATCTATCTATCTATCTATCTATGTATCTATCTACACACATATTAGGCAGGGAGAGGGAGAGAGAGAGAGAAACATCAATGATGAGAGACAATCATTGATTGCTTGCCTCCTGCACAACCCTTACTGGGGATGAGCTTATGACCCAGGCATCTGCCCGTGCCTTTGAGGAGAATCAAACCTGGAACCCTTCAATCTGCAGGCCAATGCTCTATCCACTGAGGCAAACCAGCTAGGGCAGAGATTTTACACTTTTTTTCTTTTTTTTATTGTTCAGTTTATTAATTACATTGTTCCCCCTTTCCCCCCCGCTATAGTTGCCCACTACCCGGTACCAATCCCACCCTCCTCTCTCACCTCCCCCCCCCCCCCGTCCTCTCCCATAGGTGCATGAACTTTTTCCTGGCTCTTGCTGCACCTCCCACACCCCTTTTCTCCCCAAGAATTCTTAGTCCATTCCCTCGCTATGCCCATGATTCTATTTATTCACCAGTTTATCCTGTTCATCAGATTTTTAATTCACTTGATATTCATTTGTTGATAGATGTGTATTTGTTGTTTATAATTTTTATTTTTACCTTTTTCTTCTTCCTCTTCTTAAAGAATATCTTTCAGCATTTCATATAATATTAGTTTGATGGTGATGAATTCCTTTAGCTTTTTCTTAGCTGCGAAACATTTGATCTGACCTTCAATTCTGAATGATAGCCTTTCTGGATAGAGTAATATTGGTTGTAGATTGTTGCTAGTCATCACTTTGGATATTTCTTGCCACTCCCATCTGGCCTGCATAATTTCTTTTGAGAAATCCACTGACAATCGTATGGGTGCTCCCTTATAGGTAACTAACTGTGTTTCTCTTGCTGCTTTTAATATTCTCTCTTTGTCTTTTGCTCTAGGCATCTTAATTATGATATGCCTTGTTGGGGTCCTCTTAGGGTTCCTATATTTTGGGGTTCTGTGTGCTTCTTGGACTCCTAAGTCAATTTAATTCACCAGGTGTAGGAAATTTTCGGTCACTATTTCTTCAATTAGGTTTTCATTGTCTTGCTCTCTGTCTTTTTCTGGCACCCCTATAATTCGGATGTTGGTATGCTTGACGTTGTCCCAGAGGCCCCTTACACTATCTTCAATTTTTTGGATCATGTTGGTTTCTTGTTTTTCCAGCTGAGTGGATTTTACCTCTTTGTATTTCAAATCTTTAACTTGGTTCTTGGGGTGCTCTCGAATACTTTTAGGTCTTTGTATAAAATTTTTTATTTGAGTCAGTGTATGCTTAATTTCTAGTTGGTCCTTTCTCATATCCTTGAGGGTCTTCATTCATATCTTCGTAAGTGTTGCTCATTTCCTCATAGGTCTTGTTCATTTCCTTGTAGGTCTCGGCCTTTTCTAGGAGCTTCTTGAAAAGCCCTATAACCGTGGTTTTGAATTCCATGTCCAGTCGTTTTTTTCCTCCATTTATTTCACATCTGATTTCTTTCCATGTCTCTGCATGGTGGCACCTTTCCTGAGTTGGTCGATTAGCTTTGTGTGGTAGATGTCCTCTAAGGGACAGTGGCTCAGCCTCCCCCATTACCTGAGGTGGATATGGGTTGCACAGTCTTGTTGAAGTTAAGCCTAGATTATTGTTGTTAGCACTAGGAGGGTTTGACCTCCAGGCCAATTGGCTATGAGGTTCAGGTTAGATGGGCGGAGTCTCTGAGCAGGCAGGCAGCGTCAGCTCTGTCCTATGTGGCCCCTGGGACTCTGTGCCAGGTGGCAATGGCTGCCAGCACCTCTGAGAGAGAGCTGCTGCCAAGCTCCACCCGCTGCCAGACAATTCAGCATCTCTCCAAATGAGTCTGCACACCCAATGTCTCACCCAGGGTCTTAAAACAATGCTATCTGGTGGTTTCCTGAATGAGAAAGTAAGTCACGAGTCCTCTGTGCACAGTCATGCAGCTGTGCTGTTCCCAAGTTCACACGCACTCTGCACAAGCTCACCCTCTCCACAAGCTTGCAGACCCTTGCAGTGTCCAAGTTTCAGCGTGTCTCCCCACTGTCCAGTTTTTACCCCGTATGATGGTGGGTTCCCCAGACTTCGCCAGGAGCTGGGGAATCAGTGCAGTGGGACGTCTTTTTCTCCCCAATTTGAGAAAACCGGCCGGGTTTTCAGCTGCCTGCCCTATCCGTTGGCACGCGCAAGGCTCCAAACCTCTCTCCGTGCATATCTTCAAAGGTGTCCTCCTCTGCACCTCTGAGTCACAGTGTCCTATCTTCACTTTTATGTGTGCAATTTTCACTCAGCCAGCTTTCCGGTGATTCTGGATGATGTTTGTTCTTTTGTTAAGTTGTAGTTTTGAAATTGCTGTGTACGGCAGCAAGATAGCTGTTTACCTATGCCGCCATCTTGGTTCCTCTCCCAAGATTTTACACTTTAAAAAGGACTCCTGGACATCAAAATGCCCTAAGACCTTTGGTTGGCAAACTGCAGCTTGCGAGTCACATGCAGCTCTTTAGCCCCTTGAGTGTGGCTCCTCCACAAAATACCACAGCCTGGGCCCGTCTATTTTGAATAGTGGCATTAGAAGATAAAGTTTAAAAATTTTGGCTCTCAAAAGAAATTTCTCTCGTCGTACTGTTGATATTTGGCTCCGTTGACTAGTTTGCCAACAAATAGCCTAAGCTGTATACTACGTGCCTCTCTCACTCTCTAATGAGATGCAAACACATGTGGGTAACTGAGGCAAGGGTTGAAGAGCTTCATCTCTTTCTTTCCCTCTTTACTGATGGGACCTGTTCCCCCTCACCCTCTGACATTTGATGCATTTGGACTGCTGACCATTTAAAAGCAGCCTGTGATTTCTTCTTTCGTAAAGCAAGCAAGCAGCCTCCCTCTACTTTAACTGTTTGACTATTTGGATTTTCACGTATTGGGCTTACCCAGAGTGGAGCACATCATGACAGGGCTGTGGTTGACGCTGGGTGGCCATCTGCATCTGTGCTGTGTGGTGTGTGGCTGACCCGTACGTGAGTATTCCTGCGTGTGTGAATGAAGCCCCGGCTGGTGCTCTCCCCCACTGCCCAGTGACTGGCCTGTGGCCGCTTTAGCTTCCCTTCACTCCCACCTGCTGCCAACAACCCTGTGCTAATGGATTACAAATACAAAAAGTGAAAAACATTTTTCATCAACTTTGTTTTATGTTTAGTAAAAAACCCATAAGTCTCTATGTGTTAAACATGAGGTCCTGCCTCTGTGGCCATGTTTCAAAACATAAAGTTTTATTAGAATAATCCATTTTCCCAAGCAAAGAAGAAGAAGAAGAAGGAGAAGGAGGAGAAGGAGAAGGAGAAGGAGAAGGAGAAGGAGAAAATGAATGAGAAAAAGAAGAAGAAAGAGAAGAAGAAGAAGTTGTTCTGTCAGCCCTTTGGAGATGTTTCTGGTAGTGGAAGGTGTGAAAATGAGGAAACTTACATGGATGGACAAAGTCAAGACATTTGAAAGTACAATGGGGCCAAATTCATTAGTCTGAATGTTTCTCACTTCTTTCCACCACTGCCCCACATGTTTATATGGCTGTTTGAATCTAATCTATGGGATTTAGAACATTGACTTTTGCCTTGCCAGAGAACAAGGAGAGAAACAATTGAGCTGCTGCTGTTTCTTGACTTCCCTGGTAGGGATTCCTAAAGAAATGCTGGGAAGTGTGGTGCTACAAGCAGTGGCTTGGAACAGGCCCTGGAGTGTAACACAATTTTCTTTTGAGACTTATAGGTGAGGAAATCCTTTTTCCCAGGTAAATAACAGGATGCCAGTCTAAGATGATTTCCCTGCATTATCCCGGGGAATCACAGGAAGGGAAAAGATGAGATAAAGAAGGGGCTCAGTGGCCAAGATGGAGCCAGACTGGGCAGCTTTATATCCCATCAAAGAGACCTCAATAGCCAATGATTCAGTGTTTAGATTACTGTACTCTGCATGGGAAAAACACAGGGTTTCTTTAGCTAGATAACCTGGATTTGGGGGGAGAACATGTGTATTTTTCAGCCACACCCCACTACCTCTTGTGTCTGGAGAGAAATCCCTGATGGTGAGGCCATCTGTGTAGATAGTGGACTTTCAACTCTCTGGGGATCCCCAGTTCTGAGGTCTTATAGGTATCCAGTGCCAACTTAGGTAATAACATTGCTGCCTGTGTGGGAGAGAGAGCCTGAACAGAGGAAGTCAGGTGTGCGGGTGTGGGCTGCCTTCCTGTGAGGTGGCCTGCTACCTCTTCTACATTTTGTTGCTAATTCGGAAGATTTATTTCATATGAGAAGCCTTTTGGCTGAGGTTTAGAGGCCACCCCCCACGCCAGGGCTGGAAGACACACCTGTAATTAGGGGAGAGTGTAGTGGTCAGGGTTGTCTCTAAGAGTGTTGGGGGTTTCCCTCCCTCCCGGTGCTGGCTATCCGTCTGGATACCCAGTATACACATCCAGTCTTGCTTAACCCATTGATACACCTGTGGGCTTACAGGAAAAATAGAACAGAAATGTGGCATCAGAGATCCACGTTCATGCCTGCATTCCAGACCCTCTTACCTATGTAGCCTCCTTTTATTCGATTGGTAAAGACATGGTGATGACACCTGTAATGTTAACTTCTTGAGATTCTTATAAAAACAAAATGCAATAGTGTGAAGAAAAGAACTTGGACTCGAAAAGTGTCATTGTTACCATTGTAGTTTATCAACTTTGTGTCTATAGGGAAGCCAGTCCAAGGTTCAGTTCCTGTTATCACTGTTGCCCAGAGGGAGCTTGTCAAAGGGGTACTCTGTCATGTGGCTTCCAGGGCCCCCAGCTAGCTACTCAGAATCAACATACATTAACATGTGTGTTTCTGAACGAACGGAAACATTTATGCTAAAGTTGCAGACCCCCACGCCCCCTTTATTTTAATCCTGTCCCAATCCCATTCTCTTTGCTTCTTCCCCAGAGGCAACTACTATGATAAATTCCAGACCATTTTATTTTTCTTATTTTTATTCGTAACAATTTAAAAGTTGTTTTCAGAGAGGAAGGGACAGGGAGCAAGAGAAACATCAATGATGAGAGACAATCATTGTTCTGCTTCTTGCAGGCCCCCAACTGGAGACTGAAGCCCCAACACAGGCATGTGCCCTGACTTGGAATTGAACCACCAATGAAGCACCACTGAACCACCAATGCAGGGCTAGGCCATTTTTAAAAGTACTTTTCCTGTGCACCAGGGCCCCAGCCCATCCACCTCGCTCCACCCCCACCCACCACACTGTTCATAAGGGCATGATTCATTTTGTGATTTCCTGGGTCCTACGGAACACCTCCTCCCTCCATCCCTGGAGAGCCCAAGCTGAATGTGGGCATGGGTGGGCCGAGAGACTCTTGGATACCTTTTTAAAACTTACAAGGTGAGGGATTGACGCGCACCAACCAACCAGAGACCTTGATTTAGGAACCCAGAGCTTTATTGCAAGATGGTCAAACCCATTAGGGCAGTATTGCTATATGCATTCCCACCATGTGACCAGAGGAAGTCACACCTCTCCTCCCCTCCTGGCCGTGGGAAAGAAGCCCAAGCTCAGTTCAGTTCTTTTTATCGTCCAGGGAGAGTTCATCAGGAGACTGATGAACAAGTACGGATCCAGAGACAGAAAAGTCCATCAGAATGTCAAACCTCAAGGTAAATGGGAGGTGGTAGGAGTAAGGGGGAAAGTCAGTATATTTGAACTCTTGAACTAAGGTAAGTAATTTGTGTTTTTACATCCCTGACAAAGTTTTCATAAAGTACAAAAAAATTGGCTGCTAGTTTGAGATTGAATTGACATGGCCTAGAGCTTTTCATCTCCTATGGACTTTGGTCCTTAGGCGAGGCCCCCCTTAACCTTCTCTGACACCATAATATCCTTACATGATATTATTCTACAATGTCATTATAATTTTTGATATTTGACAACAGCATATTGTACAATTATCCCAAAGAAACTTACAATCTAATTCTTTAAATGTTTTGCAGCAATTTACAAATGGATAGAAAAGGAATTAACCCCTTTCAGAAGGAATTAAGGCACTGGGAATGCACTCGTGCATTCTATATTATCCCCTCTTGCCCTTTTTTCCAAGAGGGTCCTTCTTATAATCCACGTGCACACAGCTATTGCCTGAGCTTTCAGTTCAAGCTGTGGCTGAAGCCTCTGGGTGGCTGGCACCATGGATCTCTCGCCCAAAGGTGTGAGCTGGGCCCTCCCTGGAGAAGAAACATGGGTCTCCTGAGATATGTGATAAGTACCAGGACCCTGCCAACAGGCAAGGGGATCCCAAGGCAGGTGTTGGGAGTGGAGGCCATGGGGGCATAGACTACAAAGGAGACAGAACTGAACCTCACATCACCCTGTTTGGCCCTGAATGCCTGGTTAGCCAGAGACGGGTAAGATTCCTCAGGGAAGGAACAACCTAAGATAGGCACAGTCACAGAGGGGCCAACAGGAGAAAACTGAAAGGGGGGGGGGGAGACTCTGACCCACTAACCTTGCAGGGGCCTCAACTCTCAACCCTTCTGAGGGAGGTCTTCTGCCCCCATGGCTGCTTCGCCTTCCATGCACAGCTCAGATCGGGACCCAGGTTGCAGAAAGAGACTCGGCCAGCAACAGCTGCTCTATATCTAAATTTAGTCTAGTACCAGGAATGCTCAGGGCTTACTCAAGAATGCAAATAATCCTTTCCACTAATATTTACAAGGTAAACTAAGATTTTCACTTGAGTATTAAAATTGAAAGTAAAATAGTAATCAAGTTTTCAGTTTAATTTAAATTGGCCAATCGAAATAAGTGAATACTCAAGAAAATTTAAGTATACTGGACAAAAAGTTGTTCCTCCAATATTAACTAAAATTTCTGTTCGTACTTCATGTCATTGTAAAATTGCCTAACATCCAAAGAATCTAAAGCAGTCATATTTGTGTGCAAAATTTAAAAGTACTAAGACTGCAATATAAAATTTCCAAAAGCCCCTATTAATCAAGAAAAGGAGGGGATAGTGAGGTAATATCATGTAAGGAAAAATATCCTGTAAGTAAAATACACCTAGAAAATTCTTACTCCAGAAAAGTAACTTCCATTTGTAATGCCAACAGCAGGACACCCATGAAAAACACACATGGTGTCAAAATACGCCAAAGAAAAATTATTTGGGCAAAAATAAAAAAGAATCCCAAGTCTACTTTGCAAAGAGGATCCCTTTATTAACTTTTAGTTGAGAATGTGTTTTTGTGTTTTCAGAGAACAACTCCAAGACCATGTTGGTTCCTGTGACAGTGAGGAACTGACTGGTCTGTTCCAGTCACAAGGATGGTCCAGAGATGGGGGACACTGACGACACCTTGCCATGCTAGCAGTTGGCAGCAGTGCATACCTGCCAGCATCTCAGGACCAAACCACAGAGGATGGAACCTCCATTGCCACCATGTGTCCACCATCCAGATACCATTGCTGACATGTAAACATAGGGAACTATTTGACATTGAAACTGGGACTCAGGACAGTTGGACATTGAAACTGAGACTCAAACATTTTTTGTTCTTATATATTTATTTCCAGTATGCAGATGCAAGATATTTTTGAAGAAAAGAAACAGCAGAGAGCAATTGATATAGAGGCAGGGAGGCATTGAACAGACTGTCAAGCTACAGGGGGACGGTTGGGAAGGATGGGGGACGGGGCTGTGGGAGATCAACCGAAGGACTTGTATGCATGCATATGAGCATAACCAATGGATGCAAGACACTGGAGGGTGGGGTGAGTCAGATAGGGACATGTGCTGGGTGTAGGAGAGGCTGGGGGGAGGACAATGGTTGGAAAAAAGGAAAACATATATACTATTAAATCTAAGTTATACTGCAAAAATAAAAAATAAATTATAAAAATAATGGGAAAAGAAATAGAAACTAAAACAACAGACAAAAAAGGAAAGAAAGAAAAAAAGAAGAGAAAAGAGATAACAGAAATTTTTTTTAAAAAATGGAAAAGTGAAGTGTCCTTTCTTTGGCTGCTTTAAGATTCCAGTCTTCTATATTTCCTGCAGTTTCTCAGTTTCCTGTTGCTGCAATTGAAGGCCTCTCTTTAGGACAGTCCCTGTTGACTCTCAGGGACTATTCATATTTTTTTTCCTTTATACTCCTCAGGGCATAGTCTCGGGTGTGGCTGTATTGTTTGCCTGGAGACTAGAGGGTGGGGCTATTTCTTCAGGACAAAATGGCTGCCCAGATCCAGGGCTCAGGTATGACTCAGCTGCCACTTCTCCTGGATTCTCTCAAGTCCACACCTTCTCCCTCACCTCAGCAACAGGTAAGTGTCTGTATCTGAAAGGTCCTATGAACTAGTTTCAGTTGAGAAAGATACAGGCCACAGAGTGGGGAAAGACTGAGCCTCTGTGAGCTCCTCTCCTGCTGGTGCTGCTCCATCTGTCCAGCCCTTCAGGCTTCCCCCTCCTGGATCAGTTTTTCATGACTGTGGACCCAGATCTAGGATCCCCTGCCTCCATCAGTCCTGTGGACCTTTTTTTCACAGTCAGATGCTGTGCCTGTCCCCAGGGATGTGGCTCTTTGCTGTGTGATTTTCCTCTGACCCTCTGTGCTCACAGGTCTGGCAGACTCTCCTGCCCAGTTCCTTGATTTCACCTGTCTCCAGGGATCCTCTGCCCTTCCCAGCTGCAAATTGTCTCACCAGATGAGTCTCATTTGCCAGTTCGGGTTGGATGTTATTCATTTCAGCTGCTCATTCTATTTTCTCTGGGATAAGGCTTGGGACATGTCTGTCTATTCCACTGCCATTTTGTCTCCTCTCTATAATACTATTTATATGTATTTTCTTAGAGCTCTTTAAAGGTCTTCAGAAAAACTATTATGAATACTTTGTGAACAATACCTGGATCTCCAATTCTTTGGGGCCAGGTTCTGAAGATTTACTGTATTCATCTTATGGAGTCATGGTTCCCTGATTATTTGCAATCTATGTAGTCTTTTGTAGGTGTCTGCACATTTAAAATAGCAGCCATCATTTCCAGATTTTATAGACTGACATTGATAAGGGAAGACTGTAACTTATGAGTGGGGTCATGCTGAAGTATATTATCACCCTTGCTCTAGTGGTGCAGGGTGAAAAGTGTAGGAACACATGGTAGCACCTAGTCTGTGTGGGGCATGAAGTCTCTGCAGCTCAGATTACTAGGATCCACTGCATTGAGAATTTTGTGGTCTTTGGCAAGTGCTGTAGGGAGCACACGGGAGTTGCAATGGCTGTAGCAGCCCTCAGTGATTCCTCTAGGTCCTGTGGTTAGGTACCGGAGCAGGCAGAGGTGGTGGCTGGAGCTGGTGGCATACACACACTCAGCTTCAGGTGTCTCTACACCAGAAGAGGCCAATTGAAGAAAGACACACACATAGTATTTAGGTCCAGGAAGGGCAGCATGAGCTGAGACTAACTATGCATCACTGGCAACTATGGAAGCCCCGGTTACTAATAGGCTTCCCTGTGGCTGCTTACTCTCCTTCCAAGTATATGCACTGCAGTTGAGGCTGATAGGCATCAAGCTGGTGTCCCACAGGTGCATAGCTTGAGTGTTTAGCCCTGAATGTGTGCACAATGGTGGAGATCAGCTTGAGGTTATAGGTTGGTGTATTGTATTCATGCAGCCATGGAAGCTAAACTTGCTGTTGGTGCATTTAGTGGATTTTCACAAGGGCAAGGACAGATGGAATAGGGATATCCTTGGGTGGCTGACATTTTGCACTCATTTTGCTGCAGGGGCCTGAGCTGGCTGCTGGTAGGATTCTTGGGTTCCTAAGCTTATGCTGGAATGGGAGAGGAGGATCAGGATGGATTCAATGGCTAAAATCTATGAATCTAATATATTTGGGACAAAATTTGGTGGAATCTGCAGGGGATCTGTGGCAGCTGTGCTGGCTCTGTGAACTGCAATTACTCTTATTCATGACTGTTATTAATAGGTATTCCTTTCCTCCTTGGTCCCAGCTGTCTTTAGACATCCCAACTTTGCCAGTCTGGATGAGGTAAAGCTGAAGTAGGGCCTTTGAAGGCCAAGAGAAGCTGGTTGCTCAACTTGCTATTTCTTTCCTGTTGAGGGGAACTCTTTCTACCTGGGAATCACCTTTTTGGTGCTGAACAATTTTGACTAGGGGGATGGGATGATGCTAGAAAAATGAAGTTGTATTCTTTCTCTTATTGTGAGATTATTATCAGGATTTTTTGTCCCACTGTGTTGCTAAAATTTCTTAATAAGACTCTAAAGCTCTCCAAAAGCTGTGTGTGTGTGTGTGTGTGTGTGTGTGTGTGTGTGTGTGTGTGTATGTGTGTGTGTGTGTGTGTGTGTGTGTGTGTGTGAGATAGTTGTCTAATTATGCAGTTTTGTGGAGAGAGGGTAAGGAAGTGGTTTCCTACATTGAAATTTTGTTTTGCTATAATATAATTTTTAAAAAACGTATTTCCAGGATATTTTTGGCTTTCTAAGATTTGTCAAATGCTCATGATGATGCTTTTTTATTCCTGAACTTTTAAAAAATATATATTTTTATTGATTATTTACAGAGAGGACAAAAGAGGGATAGAGAGTTAGAAACATTGGTGAGAAATATCAATCAACTGCCCCATGCATGCCCTCTACTGGTGATCAAGCCTGCAATCAAGGTACATGCCCTTAACTGGAATCGAACCCAGGACCTTTCAGTCCATGGCCCGATACTCTATCCACTGGTCAGGGCTTATTGCTAAAATTTATATTAAAAACTGTTGTACTGAAATATGTACAACAAAGCTTATAAAACCTTGAAAAATAAATATTATGTTATCATTTACCTTTTGTAAGGAAAAATTCAGGTTGTTGAAAATACCAAAGTTTTGTCAGTTATAGTAAAGGACATTTTTTTGCTCTAAATAACTATGACAGTTAAGGTCCAAAAAACAATATTTGTTTTTCTTGTGAAAAAATATATGTTTATAGCATAGGAACTGCAGTAGAAAAGGTGAAGGCTCTAAAAAGAGACAAATGTCAATGTATAAGCTACATTTTTTTAAAAAGATTCACAGATGAATCAGTATTCAGTAACTTTACCGGCATTTTTCTTCAGAAAACAAGGTTATAAAATGGGCTTTTATTTTAAAGGTGTACTCACAATGATATTTTGAAAACTGTAGAAATTGAATTTCAGTTAAAGTATTACCTGAATAAGAATAAAGTATTTTCAGAATTGAATTAAGAATGTCCCAAACCTGGTATTACCCTGTTGAACACCTTACTGGATCAATCACCCAGTGTTCTGCACCACTCTTTTATGTTTTAGGAGGTCACTGAGGGTTGAACACAAATGGTAAAAAGGATCAACTTAACACTAAAAGGAGAACCAATAGTGACGTAGGTAAATGCCAGCACTCACCACCTCCCACAACAACATCAAAATTACAACTAAAATACAGATCAACCATCATTCAGAAACACCTTAAATTTGGCTGAATGGAAATCCTAAACTAGAGAAATAAAGAAGAAAGCATATTAGTCTGGCTCACACTGTTCACTCTGCCCTGGTGATTCCTTGTGATCCCACCTCACCTAAGTTTCAACTCCACCCAAGCTGTTAGCAATGGCTTTTTCATATAAATAGCCTGTCCTAGCTCATGCTTCAAACTTTGCTAAAATCTCTTAAACAAGCATCAGCTGGCATCAGCATTCCACATTCCTCTCAATAAGAGGCCACAGGTTGTCACTAGCAGCAGCCTGCCATGTTTCACAGCTTGGCCTTTATCGGGCACTTCTAACACATGTAGTAACTGTCTAAATATCACTATTTAGCTCCAGATGGGTGGCCCTGGGCAAGATTTAGGCAGTGGCTGAATTTGTACATCCGGGGGGGCGGGAGGTCCCAGAGCCAGTGCACCTTGTATACAATTCAGACCACACCAGATCACAAATCTACATATCAATGAATGACACACTCAAGGGTCCGACTCAGCACCAAAGTTCCACTGAAAGATAGCCCTGCTTCCTGGGGCCTCTCCTGCACAGCAGGTCTTCCACTGCAGGCCCAGCTGGTCCTCACAGCCGGTTGGCCTGACTGTCAATTCCTCCCAGTGATGTCAATAGCAATTATGGCTCAAGTACAAGACAGTGCACACAAATGTGCACCTAGAATGCCCAGCTCAGGTGTCTGGGGAGGCTGAGCCACTGGGTCCTACAGGACATATACTATCAAGTCTGAGTGACATAACAGATCTACCTAACAGAAAAACAAACAGAGGAAGCAGTCAAAATGTGGAGACATAAAACATGTTACAGATGAAATAACAGAAGAAATCTCCAGAAAAAGAACTAAATGAAATGGAACCAAGCAAGCAAACAAACAAACAAACAAACAAAACCCCAACCAGATACAGAGTTCAAAACAATAGTTATAAGGTTGCTCAAGGATGTTAATGAGAACTTCAAGGGACTTACTTAGAATTTAAAGAATCTTAGTTATAATTTCAAGGAACTTATTGAGAACATCAGAGACATGGAAAATGACCAGTCAGAAATGAAGGATACATTAACTAAAGGAAGAATAATTTATAGGGAATCAACAGTAGAGGATGCCAAGAATAAAACCAGTGATTTAGAATATGAGAAAGCAAAAAACACCCAATCTAAAGAGCAAAAAAGAAAAATATGAAGATAGTGTGAAGAAAGGAGTATCTGGGATAACTTTAAGGATACCAATATTCACATTATGGGGATACCATAAGGAGAAGAGAGAGCGCAAGATATTGAAAACCTATTTAAAGAAATAATGACAGAAAACTTCCCCTATCTGGTGAAATAAATGGACTTATAAGTCCAGGAAGCACAAAGAGTCCCAAATAAGAGGAACCCAAAGAGGCCCACACCAAGACTCATCATAATTAAAATGCCAAAGGTTAAAAAAAAATAGAGAATCTTAAAATCAGCAAGAGAAAAACATAGTTATCTACAAGAGAGTGCCCATATCACTGTCAGCTGGATTTCTCAACAGAAACTATGCAAGTCATAAGAGAATGGTAAGAAATATTCATAGTGATGAATAGCAAGGACCCACAAGCAATATTACTCTACCCAGCAAAGCTATCATTTAGAATTGAACGTCAGATAAAGATTTTTCCAGATTAAAAAAATCAAAAAGAGTTCATCACCACCAAACCAGTATTTCATAAAATGTTGGTTATTCTAGAAGAAGAAAAAATAGAAAAGAAGAAGGAGAAGGAGAAGGAGAAGAAGAAGGAGAAGGAGAAGGAGAAGGAGAAGGAGAAGGAGAAGGAGAAGGAGGAGAAGAAACCTATATATTAAAAGGCTAATATATAAATTAGTCTCTCGACTGGGAGTTCTACCTGTTGTTCAACCAGGGGGTGGTGTGGCCTGCCAACTGCCAGCAGCCCCTCAACTGGCCTGCCCTGCCTGATGGCCCCAATAGGGGCTGGTCATCCAGACCCCACCCATGCACAAATTTGAGCACTGGGACTCTAGTATGAATAATAAAAGGGTAATAAATACATAGTTATCAACAACTGAAGCTAGGAGGAAGAAGATGGTGGCCAGCAGGACAGCGGTATGGAAGAGAGTGTGAATGAATAAAGGAATGAAAGGAGAGTGTGTGGACATTTGTGGTGTGTGATCTCTGTGTGAGGGACTGTTAGATCACACAGGAGCCTTGGGGACTGGGTGATCAGGCTCTCCTAGATAGGGTGTCCTTGCTACTACTATGGGAATTTCCAGGCCTATGAGATTTGACTGCAGATCCCATTCCATCTTTAAGGGTAGATCAGTGGAGGCCAGGACTATAGCCTCACCAACAACCAGACTGGCCTCAGACAATACCCCAGACTAGAGCAGTGAGGCATTGACTAGCCATAACTCACGAGGGACCACCACTGCCCTGCCAGTGAATAGCACCCTATGCCACTTCCCAGAGGCCGGTAGTGACCACAAGCCAGAGATACCTCCTACACACAACTACTCTCCCATCCCCCCTGTGCTCCTGTATCCAGTGCTACTAGTCCCTGAGCTAGTGGTGAGTGCAAGACAGGGGAACACCATCCCCCTCCCCAACCAGCTCTTGGGATCAGGAGCTCATCAATTTCATACCTGCTCTGAGCCCAGCTGGGTTCCCCAGACTTGTGCCTCACCCAGCTTCAAAGACCTTGCTAATGGTGTGAGCCCAGACCCCAACCCTGTGGCTGCCTAGCCCAACCCAAAAGACTGTGTCATAGGTGCTTGCCAGGGACACTTCAAAAGTGGACATACAGAAAGCCAGGAGACATGAAGGCATGCTCAAAGTCACTAATCATTCGAGAGATGCAAATCAATAGGACAATGAGGTACCATCTCACACCTGTCAGAATGGCTATCATTAATAAATGGATAAACAACAAGTGCTGGTGAGGATGTGGAGAGAAAGGAACCCTCATACACTGTTGGTGGGAATGCAGACTGGTGTAGTCACATGAAAAACAGTATGGGATTCCCTCAAAAAATTAAAAATGGAACTTCCAATTGACCCAGTAATCCCATTTCTAATAATATATCTAAAAAAATCAGAAATATCAATCAGAAAGAATTTCTGCATCCCTATATTCATAGAAGCACAACTTACAATAGCTAAGATTTGGAAACAGCCCAAGTGCCCATCAGCAGATGAGTGGATTAAAAATGGTGGTACATTTACATCATGAAATCCTACTAGATCTGGAGAGCATTATGATAAGTGAAATAAGCCAGTTGGAGAAAGATAAATATTATATGATCTCACTCATTTGTGGAATATAATGAACAACATAAACTAATGCACAAAAAGACAAAGAAGCATTAAATAGACCTCAGAAGGAAGGCAGGGAAGGAGTGGGGGGGTAAGGACTTATATCCATGCATATGAGCATGACTAATAATCACAGACAATAGTAGGGTAGGGGCATATGTTTGCAGGCAGTAGTGGATGGGGAGAGGTAAATGGGGGGAAAAGGAGACATACATAAATGAATAAAATAGAACCAGAAGCCTGGGAACATAGAATAGACTGATGAATCTCAGAGGGAAGGGGGAGAGGGCATGGGAAGAGATTAGCCAAAGAACATAGGCATATATGCATTATCTATTGAGACAAACAATAGGATAGTGAAGGCCTAGTCTATTCTATCTTCTTAATTAACTTATGGTCCTAGTAGTTCTATCATTTATTTCAATGTTTTTCTGTTTGCATTTTGTTTTATTTTTAAAGTCTAGTGCATGAATGAAGATTTGTGCAAGAATGGGCCTTTGTTTCCTTGGCTGCCGGCACTGCCTTCACCGTGGCTGGAGCAGCCTTTCTGCCTTCCCACACTGCCCAGAGGCCAGGTGGCGGGCAAAGCCTGTGTTGTCCCTCACCGCTTGGAGCCTGTGTATGCAAATTAACCCACTATCATTGTTGGGTTAATTTGCATATTCACTCCTGATTGGCTGGTGGTTGTCGCAAAGGTATAGTCAATTAGCATGTTACTCTTTTATTAGATAGCTATGTCCTCCTTTCCTCCCTATTGACCTCTTCTAGCCCATCCCCACCACCTATCCCAGGACTTCACCATCCTATTATTGGTGTCCATGGGTTGTGCATATATGCATACAAGTTCTTTGATCTTTTTCCAACCCTCCCAACATCCCCCCCTTCCTTCTGAGATTGGTCAGTCTGTTCTGTAGTTCTATGTCTCTATTTTGTTCATCAGTTTATTTTGTTCATTAGATTCTACATATGTATGAGATATTGTGATACTTGTTTTTCTATGACTAACTTATTTCACTTAACAAAATACTCTCCAGCTCCATTCATGTTTTCCAAAGGGTAAGATATTCTTCTTTTTTGCTGCTGCTTAGTATTCCATTGTATAAATGTACCACAGCTTTTATATCCACTCATCTACTGATGGGCACTTGGGCTGTTTCCAAATCTTAGCTATTGTAAATTGTGCTGCTATTATCTCTACCAGTGGTTACCAACAATGTGTTTTCTTTCAATTGGACATCAGCACACAGTGAATAGTTTCACAGAACACACACACACACAAACACACACACACACACACACACACACACACACACACACACACATTCTTATACACTAATTGTTCTCCTTTTTATGTAGTAGAGACACAGCTCTTTTGAGATATTTTGATGATGCTTATTCCCAGGGACAAAAAAAAATAGAGACATTGATATTAGGAAAACAACAAAACTAAATAATTATCAAAGTACTAGTAGTGAAAGTTTTCCAAATTATATCTCTAGCATATCATCTTAGCTCTATTACTCTAAATCTAATTTTTATTTTATGAGTTTTCTCCTCTGTAATACTGGAGTTAAGTTTCTTAATATATATTGATATCACAGAAAGAATCTGTTTTGCCTAATATCTGGGCATGTTTGGCAATTAATGAATCAGAGGAAAAAAAATAAGTCAATATATATGTATAACATTATGATAGCTAGAACCTCTATGTCTATCTTTTGCTATGTATGTATCTTTTATGCAAATTACTTAATTTTCTTAGTTCTCGTTTTCTCATCTGTAAAAGGGAGAAAAAGAATCCCTTTTATTCATGTACAGTTACTGTGATAATTAATTAAATTAATGCATATAAGTCACTTTGCTCAATTCCTGATAAAAAACTTGATGAATCTCAACTTGTTTTTAATATATATCCTGAAATTGAAATGCTAAAGTAAATGATTAGCAAAGATAAAAAGATGACATGTAAATTTATGAAAGCTTTCACATTTTAAAGTAATTAATGAACAAAAGGTCAATATGAAGTGATAAATCCTGATTGCAAGATAAAATATAGAAGTTGGAGAATGGATGAGACAAATTGGAAATCAAAATAACATGTCTACAAATCAATCAACAAATGATAAACATCATAGATAATAAACCTGGATGACAATAATTTCATCAATTGGAGGAAAGACTTTATATATACTCCTATATATAAATTTTAAAAGACACTCAGAAGCATAAAACAGGAAAAGTTAATTGAAATGAAAAAAAAAAACCCTGAAATTTGTAGATCAGGAAACCTGATTCAGAACAATTGATATCAAGGCACATCTAGTTAAGTTATTGAATTTCAAGGCTAAAGAAATTATTCTACTGCAATCTAGCCATAAAAAGCAGTCACTGACTAAGGGAATAATAAAGTGAACTGTAGAAATCTCCATAGCTACATTGAAACCAGAATAGAAATGTATAAATATACTCTGCATTCTGAAAGAAATAAAATATGTCCCTGAAATAATTTATTCACTCAAATTGTCTTCAAAAATAAAGAACAATTTTTTGACATTACTAAAATTAAGGGCTAGGTTCAGTTGATCTACAAATATCAAAAATAAATAACTTGAGAGAGACTGGGCTAAAATGCTAGAGGTGTGAATTGCTTCCATTTTTACAAAGAATTCTGAAGAAACTAAAATTGCAATTAAAAGTGTAAATTGCTTATAACACAAAGTAAAAATAAAAGTACTGTCATTATTAAAATTCTATAGGTTAAGGCCTTACCACTTTAAAAGTTGAGAATTAATCCTACTGATAATTTTTTTTCCTTAACCTTACTTGAATCTTTGTTATTCCATTAAATTTAAGGAAGTCTCATGCTATTTTTATATAACAGATAGGGTATATCTTTTTTATACAATTGTCTGTTTTTCTATGTACAAATAAGTTTGTCTTTTAATCCTTCTTTATTGGCATGAAGAAGTGATTAAAGGATGCTCACCAAAGAGCTACCAAACACTTTTTGGAAGGACTAAGAATTCTTTATTTCTTCCGTGTACTTAAAAACTTTAAAAATATTATTTGAATTTTTAATAATGTGCTCCACATTTACATAAAACAAAGTTGCTGTTTGTTTTTACCATTCTATTATTATTATTACTGTAATTTATGATAGTATAGGATACAAAGTAAATGAATGAGCAATATGAGATTATTATGTTATAAGCCTCATTTTCCTGGTACCCATGTTACATGTGACACCTGGAGAAAAGTAAATTTCTTCCTACTTATGCCTGGAATAGTGCTTCTGTGAAAATTCAATGTTCCTACTATAAAGTGTATCTAGAGAGATTCCTACTATAAAGTGTTACTTAACATAGATATAAGAATTCTGAATGAGAACATTTTCAGCAGAAGCATCAGAAAGTCAACTTCATGTGGTTTCTTATTCAATGAATACTGACAATGTAGCTATATTGGTTAGATGATATCTATAGTTAACAGTTCATAAACACATGTATGAGAATGTCTGGGACTATCTAGCTCTAACTGCTGAGACTTCTGGTCTGAAGTTCTGGGGGAAGGAGGTCCATTTGCTGTAGTGTTCATCAACTCTTTTAGCAATGGGACAAATTAAAATACACTTAGGCCCACAAATAGTAGTGTCACTTAAGGCGTTTAAGTGTAATAAATAGTAGTATATTTAATGTTATAACATAAAGTGCCTATAGTTAAAATATGATATTGTGCACAATAATCTTGGTTAAGAGAGTCATAGATGTCATTTTAAGTATTCTTCCCACAAAGAAAAAAAAGGATGGCAACACCAGTTATCTGTTGGAAGTAATAATTATAAGTTTTTAAAAACATACGTTTTTTATTGACTTCAGAACAAGGAAGGGAGTGGGAGAGAGATAGAAAAAACTATGATGAGAGAATAATGGATCAGTTGCCTCCTGCATTCCCCTAACGGGAAGTGAGCTAACAGCCCAGGCATGTACTGTGACCAGGAATCAAACCATGACCTCCTGGCTCATGACTTGATGCTCAACCACTGATCCACACTGTCTGGACTGGATAGGTTTATTACTTTGATTGCAGTGATTGTATCAAGAATATATGCATGGCTGAAACCGGTTCGGCTCAGTAGATAGAGTGTTGGCCTGCAGACTGAAAGGTACCAGGCTCGATTCCCGTCAAGGGCATGTACCTTGGTTGTGGGCATATCCCTAGTAGGGAGTGTGCAAGAGGCAGCTGATGGATGTTTCTCTCTCAAAGGTGTTTCTGACTTTCTATCCCTCTCCCTTACTCTCTGTAAAAAATCAATAAAATATATATTTTAAAAAGAATAATGCATAGATCCAAACTCACTAAAATGTATACATTAAATATGTGCAGTTTTTACATATTAAATATCTACATTAATAAAAGAGAAATATAAAAATTGAACATACCTCTGAGATGCCCACCAGCCAATCAGAAGTGAGTATGCAAATTAACCTGACAGAGATGGTGGGTTAATTTGCATATGCAGGCACCCAGCGGCCTGGATCCCAGGAACATCCTTGAGACCCACGCCACTCTGAGTCTGTAGGCACGCGCATAGGCCCTGAGCTGCCGGGATCCCAAAATGCCCCTGGCCACTCCTGGCCTATGAGCCTTGGCACCAAGCAGCTGGGGTCGGGGAAGCAGAGGCTTGAGCAGGGCCATAGAGGAACTGGGGGGCCCCTGTACAACCCACAGGCTTGATCAGAGCTGAGGGTCCCTACCCAAGCCACAGCAGAGGCTTGAGCAGAGCCTGAGCAGAGCTGGGGGGCTTTGCCCAAGCCAACTTGAACAGAGCTGGAGGGCCTTGCCCAAGCCACAGAAGAGTCTTGAACTGAGTAGGGGGACCCTGCCATAGTGGAGGCTTTAGCTGGCCTGGAGACAAGTGAGGTGTGCCAGCCTCGGCTTGCCAGCAGTCTTGCCTCTCAGCGTGAGCTGCAGAGGAAGCACCTTTTCTGACTGCTCATTGGTTAAGCTCCCTGTATGCCACTGGTAAGGTTCTAGGTAACTTGGGGTATAAAAATCCAAGAAGGTGATCTAGGGTTTTTCCACCTTACTCCTGGAGGAAAACTAAGGTCCACTGCTGGAGGGCTAAGAAATGTCATATCCTGTCCTAGTGGGTTTGGCTCAGTGGATAATGCCTCAGCCTTCTGACCTCAGGGTCTGGGTTTGATTCTGATCAAGGCATGTACTTAGGTTGCAGGCTCCTCCCTGGCTGGGGCCCAGGTCTGGGCTCATGCAGGAGGCAACCAATCAAAGTTTCCCTCTTACATTAATGTTTCTCTCTGTCTTTCCCTCTCTGTTCCATGCTCTCTAAAAATCAATAGAAAATATCTTCAGGTGAGGAAAAGAAAGAAAGAAAGAAAGAAAGAAAGAAAGAAAGAAAGAAAGAAAGAAAGAAAGAAAGAAAGAAAGAAAGAGAAAGAAAGAAAGAAAGAAAGAAAGAAAGAAAGAAAGGGAAAGGAAAGAAAAGAAGGAAGGAAGGAAGGAAGGAAGGAAGGAAGGAAGGAAGGAAGGAAGGAAGGAAGGAAGGAAGGAAGAAGGGCCATATTCTATGAAATACACATCTTGAAAATGCCTGAAGAAAGTTGTCATTTTTTCATGGTGAAGGGACTGAGTCTGTGTTGATGAAAACTCCTTGGTGGCTGCAGTGGCTGGCAGTGGCAGCAGCAGTAGGATGATGTGATTGGTGCCTTTCCCTGATCAGCCCAGTCCCCTCCCAAAGAGGGAGGCCAGACTGTGGATTAGGTGGGAGTGGGCCTCAGCCATCAGTAGGACACCCCCTGAGGGCTTTAAGTCTGTGAGAGGGGGAAGGCAAGACTGAGGGGCCCCCCAGTGCACAAATTTTGTGCATGAGGCCCCTAGTGCCTCAATAAATATGAAAAAAACATATATAATTAATTCCTATTGCATATTTATTTTAAAAGGTGAAAAGTCAATTAATCCACAGGGACTATGTAAAAATGTTATACATATAATATGCAAAGCTGCTTATGTTTGGTTTATAAAACTTTCAGTAAATTTACCTGTTTTTCTACATTGTCAAATTCTGAGTTTGAGCATTCAAGGGATTGTAGCAATATGAAAAAATGGGAGTGGAAAGAAATATACCAAGGAACACTTTCTGTGTATTTGGTTTGTTGATCATTATTTTATTTTATTTTATTTTATTTTATTTTACTTTATTTTATTTATTTTATTGGTATGATATTGGCTAATAAAATGCATATTTAACCCAACCCTCTAAGCACCTTCCCCTATGGCAGCCATCACACTGTTCTCTTTATCTATGCTTCTGTTTCCATTTATAAAATAATTTATTTTGTTCAATAAATTATACATATAAGTGAGATCATATGGTATTTGTCTTTCTGAGACTACTTTATTTCACTTAGCATCATACTCTCAGGTTCCATCCACGCTGTTGCAAAAGCTAAGAGTTTCTTTTTTGTTATGGCCAAGTAGTATTTCACTGTGTAAATGTATCACTTTTTTTTATCCACTTATATACTGATGGGAACTTGGACTGTTTTCAGAACTTGGCTCTTGTAAATAACAACTGCAATGAACACAGGGATGTATATATTCTTTAGAATTAGTGTTTCGAGTTTCTTATTATATATTCCAAGAAGTAGAATCACTGGGTCAAATGACTGTTTCATTTTAATTTTTTTGAGGAAACTCCTTATCATTTCCACAGTGGATGCACGAATCTGCATTCCCCTGAACAGTCAGTGCACTAGGTGCTCTTTTCTCTACATAGTGACCAGAACTTGTTTGTTAATTTATTAATGATGATTAGGCATGAGGTGATATCTCACTGTGGTTTTAATTGTCATCTCTCTGATGATTAGTGATGTTGGGCATCTGTATGTCATTTTTGGAGAAATGTCTATTCAGGGCCTTTGCCCATTTTTTAATTGGGTTGTTTGTCTTCTTGGTGTAAAGTTGTATAAGTTCTTCCTATTTTTTTAAATTAACCTCTTATCACATGTATCATTGGCGAATATCTTCTCCCATTCTTTGGAGAAATATCTATTCAGAGCCTTTGCCCATTTTTCTTCTTAGTGTAAAGTTGCATAAATTCTTTCTATTTTTTTTTGAAATTAACCTCTTATCACATGTATCATTGGTGAGAATCTTCTCCCATTTAGCTCTACAAAAGCTATTTAGTTAGATGTAGTCACATTTGTTTACGTTTTCCTTTGATTTTCTTGTCTGAAAAGATATATTGGCAAAAATATCGTTACAAGAAATATCTAGGATTTTACTGCCTATTTTTTTCCTCTAAGATTTTTATGGTTTCATGATTTACATTTAATTTTTTATTGCATTGAGTTTATTCTTGTGTATGGTGCAAGTTGGTGGTCTAGTTTCATTTTTTCATGAACCTGTCCAATTTACCCAACACCATTTATTGAAGAGACTGTCTTTACCCCATTGTATGTTTTGCCTCCTTTGTCAAATATTTTTAAAATAAATCTTTATTGTTCAGATTATTATAGTTGTTCCTCTTTCCCCACTCCCACATAGCTCCCCTCCAACTGGATCCTACTCCACTCTCTGCCCTTATGGACCCCCCCACACACACACACACTGTCTTCATCCATAGGTACACTGTACAATTTTTGTCCAGTTTCTTCCTGCACTCGCCACACCCCTTCCCCACTGAGAATTCTCCGTCCACTCCCTTTCTATGACACTTTTTATATTATATTCACCAGTTTATTCTGTTCATTGGATTTTTTATTCACTTGATTTTTAGATCCACTTGTTGATACATATGTATTTGTTGTTCATAATTTTTATCTTTACCTTTTACTTCTTCTTAAAGAATACCTTTCAACATGTCATATAATACTGGTTGGGGGGTAATGAACTCCTTTAGCTTTTTCTTATCTGTGAAGCTCTTAATCTGACCTTCAATCCTGAATGATAGCTTTGCTGGGTTGAGTAATCTTGATTGTAGGTTCTTGCTATTCATCACTTTGAATATTTCTTGCCATTCCTGTCTGGCCTGAATAATTTTTATTGAGAAATCAACTGACATTCGTATGGATACTCCCCTGAAGGTAACTGATTTTCTCTTGCTGCCTTTAATATTGTTTCTTTGTTTTTTGTTCTTGGCATTTTAATTATGATGTGTCTTGGTGTGGTCTTCTTTGGATTCCTTTTGTTTGGGGTTCTCTGTGCTTCCTGGACTTTTAAGTCTATTTCTTTCACCAGGTAGGGGACATTTTATGTCATTATTTCTTCAATACTTTGCTCTTTCTGTTATTCTGGCACCACCATATTTCAGATGTTGGTATGCTTGAAGTTGTCCCAGAGGCTTCTTACACTATTTCCATATTTTTAGATTCATTCTTCTTTTTGCTTTTCCGGTTGGATATTTCTTGCTCCTTCGTATTTCAATTTTTTACTTGATTCTTGCAATCCTCTAGTCTGCTGTTGGATCTCTGTATATTATTCTTTATTTCAGTCAGTGTATGCTTAATTTCTAGTTGGTCCTTTTTCATATCTTCGAGGGTCTCACTTAATTTATTGACGGTTTCTAGAAAATTCTTTAAAAACCTTATAACCGTGGTTTTGAACTCCTATATCCACTAGTTTGCTTTCCTCCATTTATGTCTTTTGTGACCTATTTCTTTGTCTCTGCATTTTGGCTGCTTCCTTGTGTTAATAGAATGGCTTTGTGTGTGAGGTGTCCTATAGGGCCCAGTGGGTTAGCCTCCCCAGTTACCTGAGATGGACACTCTTGGTGCACCTCTTTTGGGGGTTGTGTGCACAGTCTTGTAGTTAAGCCTTGATTGTTGTTGGTATACCTGGGAAAACTTCTGTGCTTTGACACCCTTATGGGGCAGGACTTGCTTCAGTTGGGCTTTGTTGTTCACTGAGTTTGTCCCCTGAGTGTGTCACTAATGGGTCTAAGGAGTTGTAATTTAGATGTTCCCACTCTCACCACTGGATATACTGGCTCTTGGATCTCCAAGGAGGTGCAAATTTAGCTCTGCCTGAGGCAACCTAGCAGGAGCTATGGAGAGATCTGCAGATTCCTCTTCTTTTTGGGGGGTTTGGAGGTGCCCAGATGAGCCCCAGGTATGAAACAATGCAAGCTGCTGTGGAGCCTTGGAAGTTCTGGGGCCCTCTGACCCAGCTGCAGTTTGTTAGGTAATTTTAGATTGCAAAAGGCCAGGCCATTCATATGCAAAAGCCTCTGTGCACAGCTGGGGTGAGGTTGTAAATTGGGTGGGCTGGGGTCTCAGGGAATCAACAGGGCAGAGAAAACAATCACTCACCTTCAGCTCTGCCCTAAGAGGCCCTTGCATCTCAGGGGCTCCTCATAATTACCACAAGCACCTGTGAGAAAAAGCAGCCCTTGTGTTCCAGCCCGATGCAAGACAATGTATTTTCTCCTTGTATGAGTCTGGGTCCCCAGTGTCTCACCTGAAACTGGAGTTCAGAGCTGTTGGGAACTTATGTCTCTCTTCTGATTGAAAAAGACAACAGCGTACTCAGTTGTTAGCCTTTTCTGTGTGCACCTCCATACTTATGCACTTTACTTCTACACTTCCTCTGAGTCTCAGGGTGCTTTTCTCTTTCCTGCTAGTTGTAGAATTTCCACTCAGTCAGCCTTCCTATGGTTCTGGATGATGTCTACTTTGTCTTTTAGTTGTAGTTTTGAAGTGGTTGTGAGAGGCAGCAAGTTCAGGTCTTTACTTATGCTGCCATCTTGGTTTCTCCAAATATTAATTGACCATAAAGGTGAGGGTTTATTTCTGGACTCTCTATTCTGTTTTATTGATCTATTAGGTGTGGTTCCTCAGCCCCACCTGCTCCTTCTCACATACTGGGAGCCCTCAGGGGTTGTCCTACCGACGGCTTACCCTCAACCTGCCCAAGGCCAGAAAAAGCCTCAGCCAGAGGCTTTTTCTGGCCTTGGGCACCCAGCGATCACCCTGCCATGGGGCCTTTCGCAGGGTGATAGCTGGCTGGCTCTGCCCCAGCCCTGGCCTACCCAAGGCCAGAAAAAGCCTCTGGGTGAGGCTTTTTCTGGTCTTGGGCAACAGCCATCTTGGTTGGTTTTTAATTTGCAGATCACTCCTGATTGGCTGGTGGGCGTGACTGGTGGGTGTGGCTTATGGGTGTAGTGAAGGTATGTCAATTTGCATATTACTCTTTTATTAGATAGGATATTCCTATAGCATGCTGTTTTGATTATTATGTCCTTGTAATATAGTTTGATGTCAGGTATTGTGATGCCTCCAACTTTGTTCTTTCTTGAGATTGATGAATCTCTTTTTTGTTTCCATATACCTTTTTTGAATATTTGTTCTAGATCTATGAGATATCCAATTTGTATTATATGGGAATTATGTTAAATCTATAGATTGCTTTGGGCAGTATGCACATTTTAATGATGTTATTTCTTCCTATTTATGAACACAGTATATGTTTCCACTTATTTTTATTTTCCTCAAACTTCTTCAATATCTTATAATTTTCCAAGTATAAGTCTGTTAACTCCTTGGTTAAATTTGTTACTAGGTACTTTATATTTTGTTGTTGTTGCATTAGTGAATATGATTGTTTTCTTAATTTCTATTTCTGATTGTTCATTATTGGTATGTAAAAATGCCACTGAGTTCTGAATATTAATTTTGTATCCTGCTACTTTGCCAGATTAATTTATCAGATCTATAAGATTTTTGGTGGAGTCTTTATGGTTTTCAATATGCAATATCATGCCATCTGTGAATAATGACAATTTTACTACCACCTTAGTAATTTGGTTGCATTTTATTTTATTTTATTTTATTGTATTGTATTGTATTGTTGTCTGATTGCTGTTGCTAGTACTTCCCATACCATTGTGAACAAGAGTGGTGAAAGCAGATATCCTGTCTTGTTCCTGATCTTTATTTTAAAATATATTTTATTGATTTCAGAGAGAAAGGGAGAGGAAGAAGGAAATAGAAACATTAATGGTGAGAGACAATGCCCCACATTGGTGATTGAGTCTACAACCCGGGCATATGCCCTGACTGGGAATTGAACCATGACCTCTAGGTTCATAGATAAATGCTCAAGTACTGAGCCCCTACCTGGGCTTGTTCTTGATCTTAAAGAAAACACTTTTATTTTTCACCTATTGAGTATGATGGTGGTGGTGGGTTTGTCATATATGACTTTATTGATAATTATTTTAGTTAAGTGAGAACATTATCTATCTCTCAGTGCTAATGCTTGTCATTTTATTTTTTTATTAAATTAATTTATTCAGGTGGCATTGGTCAACATGAACATATATGTTTCAGGTGTGATTTTTCTTTGTTACAAGATCTATACATTGCACCTTCTGCCTGCCATCAAAAGACAAATCTTATCATATATTAGGTGACAATCTGGTAATCTCTATATTGCTGTTTGTATTCACAAGTTTCAGTTTTTTATCCTACAAATAAGTGAAATATAGTTCTTAGCATAATATACTCGCTTAGCATAATATACTCAAGGTCTATCCATGTTGTTGTAAATGGCAACATTTCATCCTTTTATATGGCTGAGTAGCATTCCATTGACTATATATAACACATTTTCTTTATCCAGTCCTCCATAACAGGACACTTTGGTTGTTTCCATGTCTTGGCTACCATGAATAATGCTGTGATGAACATAGGGTTATATATATCTTTTGAATACATGTTTTCAAATTTTCCAGGAATCTACTCAGAAGAAGGACTGTTGATGGTAGCTCTATTCTTAATTTTTTGAGGAATTGCTAGACTGCTTTACATAGTACTTTTATCAGTCTATATTCCCACCATCAGTGAATGAGGGTTCCTTTTTTTCCACAACCTCTCCAACACTTATTGCTTGTCTTGTTGATAATGGTCACTATAAAGGTGGGAGGTGGTATTTCATTGTATTTTGATTTGCATTTCTCTAATTTCCAGTGAGGCTGAACATATTTCCATATATCTATTGTCTGTTGGCATGTATTCTTGGGAGTGTTGTATCTTCAGGTCCTCTGTCCACTTTTTGATTGGGTTGTTTGGCATTAAGTTTTATGATTTTTTTAATACATTTTGGAAGTTCAACCTTTGTTGTAGCTACTATTTGCAAATACAATCTCGCATTTGGTTGGCTATCTCTTACTTTGATTGTCAGTTACTTTTGCTTTGTAGAAGCCCTTGAATTTAATATAGTCCCATGCATTAATTTTCCCCTTTACTTTCCTTGCCTTTGGGGTCAAGTTCATAAAATGTTCTAGTGGGAACCACTCCAGGATCCCCAGATAGTTAAGGCCAATGGGAGCACAGAGGTCTTGTTGTCAATACACCAGAATGACCAAGGCTGCTTTGAGCATGAGCCTAATCAGGGTGCCCAAGGCTATGATACCATCAGCAGATGCAAGGTCACAGTGATCACAAGGTACATTGTGCCCTTCTGTAACCCAAATGATTGATGTCATTGTTGGCAGCTGGCTTTCTTTATCTCTTGGGAAATATAGAAAGAAGCAGAGCAGAGAGAGGCTAGAGAGCTAAGAGGCTTAGGACATGAGTGGAGGGTGGGAGGCAATGGGGGGGGGCATAAGGACACATGTAATATCTTAATCAATAAAGAAAAATAAATAAAATAAAATAAAATAAAATAAAATAAAATAAAAAGAGAGGTGTCAGGCATGGAGAATGTAGCTCCTATGTGTGCATGAGAGAGGAGAGCTCAGATAGAGCTACCATGTTTACCAGCCAGTCTGCTGAGAGGGAAACTTAGAGGTAATTACTGTGTGAGGCTACAGAGACCAGTCAGTGTGCTGGGCAAGGAAGAGAGGAGAGTTGCTGAACCAGAGAGGCTGTAGAGGCTACTGAGGCTAAGTTGTAAGGGAGAGCTCAGATACTATCCTATATAATAAAAGCCTAATATGCTAAGTGTCTGGTTGTCTGGTCGGCCATTCAACCAACCAAAGTGTAATATGCTAATGATATGTGAAGGTTGTTCAACTGCTCTCTATGACATGCACTGACCACCAGGGGGTAGACGCTCTGACTGGTAGGTTAGCTTGCTGCTGTGGTCCAGCTAATTGGGACTGAGAAAGATGGGCCGGATATGTCCTGACACCCACCCGCGATCCCTCCCAGGCTGGCCAACTGCCCTCATCCTTCCCCAGCCCCGATCATGCACCCGTGGGGGTCCCTTGGCCTGGCCTGCACCCTTTTGCAATCTGGAACCCCTTAGATGATGTTGCAGAACCAGTTTCTGCCTGATGGCAGAATGACTGGTCCCTATGATGCACACTGACCATCAGGAAGCAGACACTTAATGCAGGAGCTGCCCCCTGGTGGTCAGTGTGCTCCCACAGGGGGAGCATCACTCAGGAACCGTAGTGGGAGCCTCTCCCACCTCCACAGGAGTTGGACATTCCCCGAGGGCTCCTGGACTGTGAGAGGGCCCAGGCTGGGCTGAGGGACCCCCACCCCAATGCACGAATTTCTATATAAAGCTAGGAGTCTAGAGGTAGCATGGAGCTGCTCAGATAATAACTGTGGGTAATGAAACTGATGCTGCTTTATGAGAAATATATGTATTCACCTGTCGGTGTCCAGCTGTCTGCCTGTATAGACTTTGCTGTGAAGAATTGTCTTGTCTGTTGGCTATGTGGCCACCGGCTTCTGCAATAAAGACTCCTTCTTACGTACCCACAACCTCTCATGGCTTCTGTATCTGTCCCACTGCCAAGAATTGAATTGTACTCATTGTTCTCTATTACCAAGGTACAAAGTTTGGTACCTATATTTTCTTCTATGTAACTTATTATCTCAGGTCTTATATTTAGGTCTTTTTTCCATTTTGCATTAATTTCTGTATATGGGAACAAACTGTAATCCAGTTTCATTAATTTACATGTGGCTTTCTGGTTTACCTAGCACCATTTATTGAAGAGACTATCTTTACTCCATTAGAGTTTTTGGCTCCTTTGTTGAAAATTACCTGTTCATATACATGTGATTTGATAGCTGGGCTTTCTATTCTGTTCCTTTTATCTGTGTGTCAGTTTTTCTATAATTTGAAGTCAGGTAGTGTGATACCTCCAACTTTATTCTTTTTCCTCAGGATTGCTTTGGCTATTTATAAAAAATTTGATGATTTATTGTTCTATTTCTTCAAAAATGACATTGGGATTTTGAAAGGGATTGCATTAAATCTGCATATTGCTTTAGGTAATATGGCCATTTTAATTATGTTGATTCTTCCACTTCCATGAACATCTGAATAGTTTCCCATTTTGTTGTATCTTTTTCAATCTCTTTTAATAATGCTTTATAATTTTCAGTATATAGATCCTTCAGATACTTTTTAAGTTTATTCCTATGTATTTTTATTGTTTTGGTTGCCATTTCAAAGGAATTTTTTTTTCATTTCTTTCTCTCTAGTAACCTCTGCATCATTTCCAGATTTTTTCTTTGATAAGACTAATTTTATCTTTCATCTGGTTGACTCTGTTTTCTATGCTCAATGTATATATCAGAGAGGAAGGGAGAAGGAAAGAGATAAAAACATCAATTATGAGACAAAATCATTGATCAGCTGCCTCTTGCACATCTCCTACTGGGGATCAAGCCCAAAACCCAGGCATGGACCCTGACTTAGAATCAAAACCTGACCTCCTGATTCATAGGCCAATGTTCAACCAATGAGATACACCAGTTGGGCATTCCTATGTGTTTTTTTTTTTTCATGGAAACCCCTACAGCTAAGATATTCCTTTAGAACCTTAGCAGCCACCTGTGGGAACAGGGCCAGCCTTTTTTGCATCTATGATTTCCTACTAGTGTTGATAAGACTTTTTTCTGTAAACACTTGGTTATAAGACATCTCTTCAGTTGATTATTCATGTTGATTGTTCTATATTTTTATTGTAGTTCCAATTTTATCCTGGGAGGAGATGAGTGTAACATCTACTTAATCCACCAATATCTTGGATCTCAATAGAAACTTCACTTTAATTGACAAAAATACATTTTCCCCCAGAAATAAAATGTTATAAAAGTAGAAATATTCTGACATTGAAATGTTTTGTTTTTTACACTTTAAAATAACTATTTAAAAATGTTTCCCCAAAGTAGACTATAAAGTCATAAGACATGTGAGTCAGAACAATTCATTTCCTTATTAAACTGTTAAGAAAACCTAATCAATTTTCCTTAACTACATGCTTCATTTCTAGGATTTCTGATTGGTTCTTCTTTAAAGTTTCAATATCTTTATTAAAGTACTAATTTTGTTAATTAATTTGTTTTCTGAGTACACTGAATTGCCTATCTGTATTTTCTCACATCTCATAGTACTTTCAGAACTGCAATCTTGAAATCTTTGTCATTTATATCACATATTTCCATGTGTTTCAGCTTACTTTCTAGAGACTTTTCATTTTCTTTCTGAGCATCTTCATTACCATGATTATTCATGGTATTCGCTGTTCTCCTTTGCTTACCTTGGCTATATAATACTTTCCTATCTAATAAAAGAGTAATATGCAAATTTGACCTTACCTTTGCCACCCCCACAAGTCATACCCACAGCCACACCCACCAGCCAATCAGGAGCAGATTATGCAAATAAACCCCAACCAAGATGGCTGCCACCACTGAGAGCAGTAGGAAGGCTTGGGTTTCCCCGGCAACAGAGGAAGCCAAGCTTTCCGCCTACCTAGGCCTCCACTCAATGTTACAAAGTTTCAATTATAAAAGATACAGAAATGGGGGCAACCACTGAGTTGGAGAGAACAGAGGCTTGGGTTTCCCTGGCAACAGAAGAAGCCAAGCTTTCAGCCTGCCATTGCTGGCCTAGGCCTCCACTCCAAGATACAAAGTTTCAAACAGAAATGGCTGCCACCCTGGAGCGAGCAGAAGGCTTAGCTCCACTCCAGGCTACAAAGTTTCAATTGTAGATATAGATTAATCCCAGATCCCAGCAACTCCATTTGGGTCGCTGGGGTGGGGGGGGCGGGGGGACATGGCTGGCCTGCAAACCTCCATAGGCCCCTCGCCCAGGCAGCCCCTCACCCCAAGGGAACTCTCACCCTGATCAGGGACACTCTTCAGGACAAACCAGCTGGCCTCCACCCATGCACCAGGCCTCTATCCTATCTAATAAAAGAGTAATTTGCAGATTGACCATCACTCCAACACACAAAAGGGCTGCCTACATGTGATCAAAGATCCTGCCCCCATGTGACAACAGGATGGCCACCACAAGATGGCCAGCAGGGGAGGGCCATTGGAGGTTCCAGGCCCTGCAAGGGAGGGCAGTTGTAGGCGATCAAGCCTGCAGGGGAGGGCAGTTAGGGGTGACCTGGCTGGCAGAGGAGGGAAGTTGGGGGCAAATAGGCTGGCAGGGGAGCAGTTATATATCAATTAGGCTGGCAGGGTAGTGGTTAGCGAGTGATCAGACTGGCAGGCAGAGGCAGTTAGGGGCAATCAGGGAGGCAGGCAGGTGAGCAGTCTAGGTCCACTGGGATCGGGCCTAAATGGGCAGTCGGACATCCCTCGAGGGGTCCCAGATTGGAGAGGGTGCAGGCTGGGCTGAGGGACACCACCCTGTCCCCAGTGCACGAATTTCATGCATCGGGTGCCTAGTATGAAATAATTATATAAAACAATAACTGTGGAGATGGTATATATACAAATACATATATATAAAATATATGTATATGGATTCAAATATGGTAGATACAGAGTTAGATATTGCATTATAAATGTGAATCATTTTATCAAATGGAAGGATATATTTTATAGCAAGGAGAGAAACAGTATCAGAATACTGATGGGAACATTAACCTGGTTTTCCTGTTTACTTATGAGACATTCCCCTATCAGTAATTCATAAAATTTAATATCACTGAGCAAAAAGGCTATAGAATTCAGAATATATTTATACAATGCTTCTCATTCAATAAAATAAATTACTGGTGAACTCTTATTGCAATACCTTCAAAATTATGACAAAAATTCCCAAATAGTTAATCATCCTTTAATTGCTATAGCAATTTTAAGGTAATAATGAACATGAACTCTAAATGTTATTAATGTGCTTAAATATTACATTCTATTCTGAAAACGAAAAAAAAGAGAATCAGCATCCGTTTTCATATATATTGAAAAGCCAACATTTCTTCATTGGGTATTTTTAAAAATCTTGATACATTGTTGAGAATCTTTAATGGTATTCTGTAGGGGAATTTGAGAATCTCTACCACCAATTAGCTCTAGGAATTACTCTATATTCTTTTTCCCCCAATTGACTTCCCCCAGCCTCTCCTACTCCCTGGACACAAGCCCTCACCTCCCTCCCAGTGTCTTACATTCATTGGTTATGATTATATATGCATGCATACAAGTATTTTTTTTAGCTTTTTAAAAATTGATTAAAGTATTACAAATAGTAGTATATATGTTTCCTTTTTGTTCTCCCCAGTGACCTCCCTCCAGCCTCCCGTACCTCCCAGCATATGCCCTCACTTGCCCCCCCGCCCCGTGTCTTGTATCCAATGGTTATGCTTATATGCATGCATACAAGTCCTTTGGTTGATCTCTTACAGCCCTCACTCTCCCCTGCCTTCCCACTGTAGTTTGACAGTCTGTTCAATACTTCTTTGTTTCTGTATATATTTTCCCCCATTTTTTCTTTAAAGTATTTTGCATCTGCATACTAGAAATAAACATATAAGAATAAAACAATGTTTGAGTCTCAATTTCAATGTCCAACAATTCTGAGTCCCAGTTTCAATGTTAACTAGTTTCTTATGTGTACATGTCAGCAATGATATCTGGATGGTGGACAAATGGTGGCAATGCAGCTCCCACCCTCTCTGGTTTGGTCCTGGACAATCTGCAGTGATGCACAGCTGCTGACTGCTAGCATGGCAAGGTATCGTCAGTGTCTTCCATCTCTGGACTGTCTTTGTGGTTGGAACAGACCTGTCAGATCCTCTATGTTGCAAGAGTCCATATGGGATTGGAGTTGTTTTCTGAAAGTATATAAACATATTCTTGACCAAAAGTTAATAAAGGAATCTTTTCTGGAAATTTCACTTGGGATTCTTTTCATTTTTGCCCAAATGCTTTTCCTTTGGCTTATTTTGACAGCATGTGTTTTTCATGGGTGTTCTGCTGTTAGCATTACAAATGGAAATTAATATTCTGAAGTAAGAATTTTCTAGATGTAATTTACTTACAGAATATTTTTCCTTACATGATATTACCCCAATATCCCCCCTTTTGTTCGATCAATGGAGGCTTTTGAAAATTTTATAGTGCAGTCTTGGTAACTTTAAATTTTAATTTTTGCCAAAAAAATATGACTGCTTTAGGTTCTTTGCATGTTCGGCAATTTATGATGAGATGAACTACTAATAGAAATTTTAGGAACAGCTTTTTGTCCAGTACAATTAAATTTTCTTGAGTATTCACTTATTTCAATTGGCCAATTTAAATTAATCTGTAAACTTGATTACTATTTTACTGTCAAATTTAATACTGAAACAATAATCTTAGTTTATCCTGTAAATATTAGTGGAAAGGATTATTTGCATTCTTGAGTAGGCTCTAAGCATTCCTGGTGCTATAGTGAATTTAGATATAGGGCAGCTGTTGCTGGCCAAGTCTCTGTCTGTAACCTGGGTCCTGGATCTGAGCTGGGCATGGGAGGCAAAGCAACCATGCCAAAAGGGGTGAGAGTTCATGCCCCTGCAAGGTTAGGGGGGTGAGGGTCTGTGCCCCACCTCTGTTGACCTTTTAGTTCTCTCCTGATGGCCCCTCTGCGACTGTGCCTGTCTTAGGTTGTTCCTTCCCTGAGGAATCTTACCCATTTCTGGCTAACCAGCCATCCTCCAGGGCCAAGTTGGGTGATGTGAGGTTCAGTTCTGTCTCCTTGGTAGCCTATGCCCCCATGGCCTCCACGCCAAGCACCTGCCTTTGGATCCCCTTGTCTGCTGGGGGTGTCCAGTTACTGATCACATATCTAGGGGGACTCAGGTTTCTTCTCCAGGGAGAGCCCAGCTCACACCATTGGGTGAGAGACAGATCCATAGTGCCAGCCACCCAGAGGCTTCAACCTGAGCTTGAACTGAAAGCTCAGGCAACAGTTGTGTGCAATTGGATTGTGAGAAGAGGGTCCTTCTTGGCAAAAAGGGCAATAGGGGCCAATATAGAATGCTCAAGTGCATTTCCAGTGTCTTAATTCCTTTTAAAAGGGATTAATTCCTTTCATGTCCTTGTTTAAATTGCTGACAAACATTCAAAAATTAGTTTGTAAGTTTCTTTGTGATAATTGTACAATATGCTGTTGTAAAATATCAAAATTATAATGACATTGTAGAATAATATCATGTAAGGATATTCTTTTCTCGAAGCCATGTCAATTCAATTTCAAACTGGCTGCCAATTTTTTAATAACTTTATATAAACTTTGTCAGGGAGGTAATCTCTTACCTTCCCCCCATCCCCAACCCTCCCAAGTCTTCCTGCTATCATTTGACAGTATGATCAATGCTTCTCAGCCTCTGTATCAGGTGCCTTCCCTTTCCTGTCTCACTTCCCTATATTGCTATTGGTGTTCCCTATCCATATAAAAAACAACTGCTTGCCGAGACTGGTTTGACTCAGTGGATAGAGCGTCGGACTGCGGACTGAAGGGTCCCGGGTTCGATTCTGGCAAGGGCATGTACCTTGGCTGCGGGCGTGTCCCCGGTGGGGGGCGTGCAAGAGGCAGCTGATCGATGTCTCTCTCATCGATGTTTCTGACTTTCTATCCCTCTCCCTTCTGCTCTGTAAAAAAAAAAAAAAAAACAAAAACAAACAAACAAAAAAAAACACAACTGCCTGAACTTAAATGTTCAACATTGTGGAAACTGAAACGAAGCAATTGCCATGTTTAAAATAGCCATTTTCTTTTTTAAATTGCTTAAAGTATTACATATAGTAGTATATATATCTCCCCTTTTTCCCCTATTAACTTTCCCCCAGCCTCCCCTACCCTCTGTCACATGCCCTCATCCCACACGCCTCCCAGTGTCTTGTATCCATTGCTTGTGTTTATATGCAAGCATACAAGTCCTTTGGTTGACCTCTTCCCCCCCAACACTCCCCAGCCTTCCTGCTGTAATTTGAAAGTCTGTTCAGTGCTTTACTGCTTCTGTATCTATCTTTTTGTTCATCAGGCTATAAGTGATATCATGTGGTATTTTTCTTTAATTGCTTGGCTTACTTCAGTTAACATAATGCTCTCCAGGTCCATCCATGCTGTTGCAAATGGTAAGAATTCCTTCTTTTTATAGCAGCGTAATATTCCATTGTGTAGATATATCATAGTTTTCTAATCCACTTATCTGTTGATGGACATTTAGGCTGTTTCCAAATCTTAGCTATGGTGAATCATGGTGCTATGAACATAGGGGAGCATATATCCTTTCTGATTGGTGTTTCTAGTTTCTTGGGATACATTCCTAGAAGTGGGATAACAGGGTCAAAAGGGACTTCCATTTTTAGTTTTTTGAGGAAACTTCATACTGTTCTCCACAGTGGCTGCACCAGTCTGCATTTCCACCCAATAGTGCACAAGGGTTCCTTTTTCTCTACATCCTTGCCAGCACTTGTACTTTGTTGATTTTTGATGATTGCCATTCTAAAAGGTGTGAGATGGTATGGCATTGTCATTTTGATTTGCATCTCTCAGATTATTATTGACTTTGGGCATGTGTTCATGTGTCTCTTGGTCGTCCTTCTGTCTTCTTTCAAAAAGATTCTATTTAAGTCCGTTTGCCCATTTTTTTATTGGATCATTTATCTTCCTTTTATTAAGTTGTATAAGTTCCCTGTAGATGTTGGGAATGAAACCTTTATCAGTGAAAACATTTGCAAAAGGTTTTTATTTTGATGTATTCCCATTTGTTTATTTTCTCTTTAGTTTCCATTGCCCTCAGAGCGATATCAGTGAAGAAATTGCTTCAGCATATGTCTGACATTTTGCTACCTGTGGATTCCTTTAGTATTTTTATGGTTTCACATCATATGTTTAAGTCCTTTATCCATTTTGAGTATATTTTGTGTATGGTGTAAATTGTTGATCTTGATTCATTTTTTTGCATGTAGCTATCCAAATTTCCCAACACCATTTATTGAAGAGACTGTCTTGACTCCATTGTATGTTGATGCCTCTTTGTCAATTAATAGACCATAGTGGTTTGAGTCAATATTTGGGTTCTCTATTCTGTTCCATTGGTCTATATGTCTGTTTGTTCTTGTGCCAGTACCATGCTGTTTTGAGAATAGTGGCCTTGTAATACAGCTTGAAATCTGGTATTGAGCTCCCATATACTTTGTTCTTCTTTATCACGAGTGCTGAGGCTATTCAGGGTCTTTTTTTTTAGTCCAGATGAATTTTTAAAGAGTTCTTTCTAAGTCTGTGAAATATGCAATTAGTATTTTAATGGGGAGTGCATTGAATCTATAGATTGCTTTGGGTAGTATGAATATTTTAATGATGTTGATTCTACCAATACATGAACATGGTATGTTCTTCCATCTCTTTATGATTTCCTCTAATTCGCTTTTCAGTGTCCTGTAGTTTTCCATGTAGAGGTCTTTTACCTTCTTAGTTAATAATAGGTATGTTAATTTTTTCTGTGTGATGGTAAATGGGATTGCTTTTGTGGTCTCTCTTTCTGTAAGTTCACTGTTGGTATATAGAATTGCCATAGATTACTTGGCGTTAATTTCGTTTCCTGCAACATTGTCATATTCATTTATTAAGTCTAATAGTTTTTTGATGGAGTCTTTTGTTTTTCTATGCACAATATTATGTCATGTGCAAATAAGGACAGCTTTACTTCTTCTTTTCCAATTTGAATGCCTTTTATTTCTTCTTCTTATCTAATTGCAATGGCTGATACTTCCAGTACTATGTTGAACAGGAGTTGTGAGAGTGGTCATCCCTGTCTTATTCCTGTTCTTAGGGCAAATGGTTTTATATTTTTCCCACTGAGTATGACATTGGCTGTGGGTTTATCATATATGGCTTTTATTATGTTGAGGTATGATCCTTATATTCCCACCTTGCTGAAAGTTTTATATCAAGAAAGGGTGTTGGATTTTATCAAATTCTTTTTCTGCATCAATTGATATGACTATGTGATTTTTATATCTCAATTTGTTTATGTGATGTATCACGTTTACTGATTTGCAGATATTGTACCATCCTTGCATCCATGGGATAAATCCTACTTGGTCGTGGTGTATGATCTTTCTGATGTACTGCTGGATCCAATATGCTAGAATTTTGTTGAGAATTTTGTCATCTATGTTCATGAGTCATATTGGCCTATAATTATCTTTCATTGTAGTGTCTTTATCTGGTTTTGGTATTAGGGTGATGCTGGCTTCATAGAATGAGGTTGGAAGCATACCTTACTCTTGAATTTTTTTGAATAGACTGAGGACAGAAGACTTTAGTTCTTTGAATGTTTGGTAAAACTCTCCTGTGAAGCCATCTGGCCCCGGGCTTTTGTTTGCTGGCTGCTTCAATTTTTTCCATAGTTATTGGCCTGTTGAAATTATTAGATTCTTGCTGATTGAGTTTTGGAAGGCTGTATTTTTCTAGAAATATGTCCATTTCCTTCAGGTTTTCTAGCTTGTGGGAAGAGAGTAGTTAGTAGTATTTTTTAAACAGTCTTTGTATTTCAATGGGGTCTGTTGCTATTTCTCCTCTTTCATTTCTGATTTTGTTTATTTGGTTCTCTCTCTTCACTTCTTGGTGAGCCTGGCTAGAGGTTCATCAATCTTGTTTATTCTTTCAAAGAACCAGCTCTTGGTTTTGTTGATCTTTTGTATTGTATTTTTTTTTGTCTCTATGTCATTTATCTCCACTCTGATCTTTATTATTTCCTTCCTTATGCTTATACTGGACTTTTGTTGTTTTTCTCTTTCTAAATCTTTGAGTTGTAGGGTTAGGTAATTTATTATCAATGTTTCTTGTTTATCGCAGTAGCCTTGTAGAGCTATGAACTTCTCTCTCAAGACTGTTTTCACTGTGTTCCATAGATTTTAGATTGTTGTGTTTTCATTGTCATTTGTTGCCATGATGTTTTTTTTTATTTCTTCTTTGATCTCTCTTCTAACCCAGTCATTGTTTAAAAGCATGCTATTTGGTCTTCATGAGTTTGATTTTTTAAAATTGTTTTTATTGTAGTTGATTTCCAGTTTATGCCACTGTGATCTGAGAAGACGCTTGATATAATTTCTATCTTCTTGAATTTGAAGAGACTTTGTTTATAACTCAATATATGGTTTATCTTTGAAAATGACCCATGTGCACTTGAGAAGAATGTATATTCTGTGGCTTTAGGGTGAAATGTTCTAAATATATCAATTAATTCCATCTGATCTAGTGAGTCATTTGGTATTGATGTTTCTTTGCTGATTTTTTTGTTTAGAGGATTTGTCCAATGGTGATAGTGGGGTATTAAAGTCTCCTACTATGATTCTATTGCTGTCAACCTCTCCCTTGATATTTTCCATGAGTGTGTTTTTATGTATTTGGGTGCTCCTGTATTGGGTACGTATATGTTTATCAGAGTTATTTCTTCTTGTTGGATTGCTCTCTTTAGTATTATAAAGTGGTATTCCTTATCTTTTTTATGTTTTCACTTTTAAATCTAATTTTTAGATATAAGTATACATCCCCGCTTTTTTTCCATTTTCATTCACCTGAAAAACCTTTTTCCATCCCTTCACCCTCAGTCTGTGTGTGTCTTTTTTTTCTGAGGTGGGTTTCTTGTAGATAGCAGATATATGGGTTATGGTTTCTTATCCAATTCGTCACCCTATGTTTTTTGTTTGGGGCATTTAATCCATTTACATTTAAAGTTATTATTGATAGGTACTTATTTGTTGCCATTTTCATTCTATACTTTTGTGCTCCTTCTTCATTTCTTATTTCTTCTTTTCTCAGCAGACCCTTTATCATTTCTTACATTGCTGGTTTGGTGATAATAAACTCCCTTAGTTCTTTGTTGTCTGTAAAGATCATGATTTTACCTTCAATTTTGATTGATAGTCTTGCTGGGTATAATATTCTTGGATTCAGATCCTTCATTTGCATGGCCTTGTATATTTTATTTCATTCCCTTCTGGCCTGATGTGTTTCTGTTGAGAAATCAGTCGCTAGTCTGATGGGGGTTCTTTTGTAAGTAACTTTCTGTCTCTCTCTGGCCACTTTTAAGATTCTTATTTTGTTGTTGGTGTTTCCAATTTAATTATAATGTGTCTTCGCATCGGTTTTTTGGGGCTTCATTTTGCTTGGGACTCTGTGAGCTTCTTGGATTTGTGTGGGTTTTTTTTTCTTTCCTATATCAGGGAAGTTTTCTGTCATTTATTTAAAGATGTTTTTTATTCCTTTCTCAGTTTCCTCTCCTTCTGGTCTCCTATTATTCAGATGTTGTTCTGTTTTGTGTTGTCTCAAAGTTCCCTTAGGCTCTCCTCCTGCTTTTTATTTTATTTTTGTCTTATAAGCTGCTTTACTTGGGTATTTTTTCTACTTTGTTTTCTAGCTCACTGATGCAGTACTAGGCTTCTTCTATTATAGTCTTGATGATTTCTATTTAGTTCTTTACATCAGTGATGTCATTTTTTATTTCTTCTTGATTCTTCTTCATTTCCTCTTGGTTCTTACACATATTGTCGAATTTGTCTTCCATTCTTTTCAGCCACCTTATGACCATTTCTCTGAATTATTTCTCTTAGAGATTTCTTGCCTTCATTTCGTTTACTTCCTTTTCTGAGGATGCCTGCTTTTCTCTCATATGTGGGCTGTTTCTTTGTCTCCCCATGTTCTCTCCTCTCTGGGTGTCTGATTATGTAATTCTTTGTCTCCTGCATTGATTGAAAGGCATAAAATACAAAACAACAATGCACAACACAAAAGGCACTGAACACAAATGTATTCACTGTATTAATAACCCCAAATAAAGGTGACCACCAGAGAAAAGTGAATTAGAGGATTAAAAAAAGGAAGAAGAGAAAGAAAGAAAAATGGAGTGCAAAAATTAAATTGAGAAAAGTAGAAAAAAGTGGAAAAAGAGAGAGAATAACAAAGAAGAGGGGGAAAACTGTATATATGTAGAGAAAACCCCAATAGAACAGCCACTAATCCCAACACATGCCAGCAACAAGTACCTGGGGATGAATTCAAACTACAATCAACAACTAATATCAAGTGAGGTGAGGGAAAATAGAAGCAAAAAAAGCCAAACAATCTCATAAATATAATCAACAATCAAGCTAACAACAACAAAAGGACACACAGAGGAATCAAGAAAGTCTCTTCAACAAATGGTGTTGGGAAAATTTCACAGATATATACAAAAAAATGAAACTCAATCACCAACTTACACAATACACAAAATTAAACTCAAAATTGATAAAGGAATTAAACATAAGACAAGAAACCATAAAATACTAGAGGAATCCACAGGCAGGAAAATCTCAGCCATATCCCAAAGGAACTTCTTCACTGATACTGCTCCTTGGGCAATGGAAACTAAAGAGAAAATAAATAAATGGGACTACATAAAAATAAACAGCTTTTGCACAGCAAAAGAAACCATCAATAAAACAACAAGAAAGCCTACTGCATGGGAGAACATATTTGCCAATGATATCAACGATAAGGGTTTAATCTTCAGCAAACACAGAGAACTCATACAACTTAACAAAAAGACGATAAACAACCCAATCAAAAGATGGGCAACTGATTTAAATAGACACTTTGAAAGAAGACAGAAGGCAGGCCAAGAGACATATGAAAACCTGCTCAAAGTCACTCATCATCAGATAGATGCAAATCAAAACAACAATGAGGTACCATCTCACACCTGCCAGAATAGTTATTATCAACGAATCAACAAATGACAAGTGTTGGTGAGGATGTGGAGAAAAAGGAACCCTCATGCACTGCTGGTGGGAATGCATACTGGTGCAGCCACTTTGGAGAACAGTATGGTGTTTCTTCAAAAATCTAAAAATGGAACTCCCATTTGACCCAGTGATCCCACTTCTAGGAATATATCCCAAGAAACTAGAAACACCAATCAGAAAGGATATATGCACCCTATGTTCATAGCAGCACAATTAATTCACCATAGCTAAGATTTGGAAATAGCTAAGTGCCTGTCAGCAGATGAGTAGATTAAAAAACTCTGGTACATCTACACAATGGAATACTACACCCTGATAAAAAGAAAGAGTTCTTACCATTTGCAACAACATGGATGGAAATGGAGAGCATTATGCGAAGTGAAATAATCCAGGCAATGAAAGAAAAATACCACATGGTCTCACTCATGTGTGGAATATAATGATTGGCATATCCTGGTGAACAAGAACCAATTTGGAGACTGAGAAAAGTTGATCAGAATATCAAACCTCAGGGAACGTGGGGGTTGGTGGAAGTAAGCGGGAGAGATCAACCAAGGGACTTGTGTGCATGCATATTAGCCTTATCAATGGACACAAACTACAGGGAGGTGGAGCATAATTATGGGCGGGTTAATGTGGGAATAAGGACATATATGTAAAATAAATATATAAATAAATAATTAATTTTTTAAAAGGACACAAAAATTTTGGATAGTGAAGAGAAATAAGAGAGAGGTGTGTATGGATTTGGAGCAGGGGATTGGAAATTAGATATATAAGTGGGGTGAAATTTTAACAGAGTAAAAAGAAGGAACAAGGAGAATCTAAAGCAGGAATAAGGTAAGAAAAATAGGACAACAAAAGGGGAAAAGTGAGGAAGAGATTGATGGCATAAAGGTAAATTGGAGATAGAGTAAAATGATGCTAAAGGAAAGATGAAAATAGAATGTAGAACATTAATCCCAAAGTAAAATAAAGAGAAGATAAAATTACACTTTTTTAAAAAGCAAAATAGTAGTAGAATCAGTACTGATTGAAGATAAAAATGTAATAATTAAAGAGGTAAAATCAAGTGATGAAAAAAATTAGTTTCTTAAGTAAATGTTGAAAAAAATAAAAATAAAAAAGTACAGTAGTAAAGGTCTTTCACTTCCTCTACTGTTCTGTTTGGCACGCCTGTTTCCTAGTCAGGACAATGTTAAAGTTCTTTGAGTTCCACTGCTCCTCAGTGCCAGTCCTGATTTTTAAGCAGGCAGTTTTTGTTTACACAAGAGTCAATTTGTGATTCAACCCCTGGGTGACAGTGTTTCTGGATTGATCTCCTCTCCCTAGTGTTTAGATTTGTTTTCTCTGTGGGAATTAATACTGGTTTGGAGGAGTGGGTTGCCCCAGAGCTGGTTCTCTGATAGTTATTCCCCACTCTGATCCCCAGGTTCCACAAAAACAACTTTCCTCTGCAGTCTCTAGAATGTCCCCAATTGGGTGATCCTATGTATTGGGCTTAGTAATCAGAAGCAAGGATTTGAAGAGAAAAAGAAAAAAAAAGAGCCAGAGTTAAGTGTGTCAACTCCGGGGCTGTTCGCAAGTCTGTGCAGTCTTTTTCCCCTTTGGGTCTAAGCAGTCAGCACGCTTTTAAAATGTTTAGGCTGTCCTTTTGTGCCCAGATCAAAATGGGTTGCTTTTTAGAGTTCCCTTCTGCTAGCAGCTCTGCGGACCCCTTCCACATTCACGGATCACACCAGCCCCAACAGCCACGGATTTTTCTAGGCACAGACTTCCCCAGGTTCTCCAACTCCCACTGTGCGAGCGTTTCTCTCTCCTGCTGGGTCCACAAACCTCACCTACTCCCATGCGAAATCTGACCTTTCCGGGAGGGAGTGTAGAGCTTTTCTGAATCCATGTGCTTGTGCTACTTGGGAACCTGTGTTCTTGGGTTCTCAGATGTTTGGTGGGTGCTATAGTTGTAGATTCCAAGGGCTTTTCAGGCTTCCAATAACATACACTTTTCCTTCAAGATGGTGCGCTCTCCCCATCTGAGCTGGTCATTCTGGGAGAGAACCCAGCAGCAGTGGGGGCTGCCCAGTCAGGGGAGCCCCTTCCGACAGTGCCCCACAGTAACCTGGAGTATAGGTGTCCCTCAACTCATCAACAAACGCTCCCTTTGTGACCACACACTCTCCCCTAATTCTTACTGATATACAGTGAAATATGATATATTTATCTGTGGGAAGATAACTACCTATACAATTAGGAAATCTGTAATCTTGATTTAATTAGACCCATAATCTTAACAATCACACAAAATTGCTGATTATTAATTATTAAATCTATTGACTATGTTGGAAAGTGGCATTATTTAAAAGAATCCATCTTAAGTTTGACTTTAAGTCATATAAGATCTAGATCCCTAAAATGTGTGATCTATGATGTTTTGCTCCAATTTCGTATATATTATCACATTGTTAACATATCATTGAGGTGACAAAATTAATGTCCATGTACATGTCATCAAAGTCTCTAAATAATTTTATTGTTGGTTCAGCAGAGAGACCCCATTTGATTAGGTTAAAGCAGTTTGATGACTATTACTGTTTATTTTTCTTCAAAGATTAAAAAATCATTTAAAAATACTCATTAATTACTTGATACAATATAATTCTCAAATGGCATTTTGAATATTTATTTACTTATTAAATTTATAGAGGTGACATTGATTAATAAGATTATATAGGTTTCAAATACAAATTTCGGTGATACGTGATCTGTATATGGCATTGTATGCCCACCACAAAAAGTCAAATCATCTTCTGTCACCAAATTTTTGGCTCCCTTTATCTTTTGCTAATTCTCAACCCCCTTTCCCTTTAGCAATCACCATACTGTTGTATCTATGAGACAGCAATAGATATATTAAGTTTTTTGTTTTTTGGGGGTACATAAATATCATGGGCTTTTCATTTCACTATATACCTTCGAGTGGTGGTGTATATTTGGACTCTGTTTTTATAGAGTAGTTAAAATTATGGGTATTTAGAGAGCTATTAAAATACACTTTTCTCTATTATGGTATCAATTTTCATTTAAGATGCATTTAACATTTAGATTTATTCTTCTGATGGGAATTTTTTATACTTTCCAATCTTTTCTTTATACTTCTTTCAGTAGCTGTCTTCAAAATACAGTTCTAATTATGTTACTTCCTCACTCAGAAATCTTTGTTATTCTGACATTATTATGCTATGTTCCAAATATATCTAGAAAATTCCAGCTCATTTTCAAAAAGACCCAGTTCAAATGCCTCTTCATTAATGAGTCAGGTCTTGAATCCCACCCCACTGGGATCAATCTTGCCTTTCTCTGAGTTTTTATACAATGCAATGTTATGGACAAATGGCTTCATATTCATGAAGTTTCTTTATATATTGAAATAATAACAACATCTCTGATTGTTACATGCAATAAGTAAGTTGATGTGTGTAAAATAAGCATGGCTTGGCAGATATTAAAACTCAATAAACCAAGGCTATTAATATGTCTTATTATTAGCTTTGTGTTACAGTTATTTGTGAACAAACATGTCTCTTTCTTTTTATAAGTATATTTTATTGATTTTTTGCAGAGAGGAAGGGAGAGGGATAGAGAGTTAGAAACATCGATGAAAGAGAAACATCAGTCAGCTGCTTCCTGCACACTCCCTACCAGGTATGTGCCCGCAACTAAGGTATAGGCCCTTGACCGGAATCGAACCTGGGATCCATGAGTCTGCAGGCCGACGCACTATCCACTGAGCCAAACCGTTGAGGGCTGTCTCTTTCTATTAGCATATAAAGTCTTTTTAAAATTATTCATTGTTGGAAGTATTACATATGTCCCTTCTGTTCCCCCATTGACCACTCCTAGCCCATCCCTGCACCCTGAACCAGGCCTTCACTACCCTACTCTCTTCTTCCATGGGTTATTGCATATCCTATCTAAAAAAAGAGTAATATGCAAATTTGACCATACCTTTGCCACACACACAAGCCACACCCACAACCACACCCACAACCACACCCACCAGCCAATCAGGAGCAGATTATGCAAATAAACCCCAACCAAGATGGCTGCTGCCACTGAGAACAGGAGGAAGGTTTGGGTTTCCCCGGCAACAGAGGAAGCCAAGCTTTCCACCTGCCATTGCAGCTTAGGCCTCTACTCAATGCTACAAAATTCAATTATAAAAGATACAGAAATGGTGGTAGCCACTGAGCTGGAGAAAACAGAGGCTTGGGTTTCCCCGGCAATGGTAGAAGCCAAGCTTTCCACCTGCCATTGCCAGCCTAGGCCTCCATTCTAGGCTACAAAATTTCAAACAAAAATGGCTTCTGCCACAGAGTGAGCAGAAGGCTTGGCTCTGCTCCAGGCTACAAAATTTCAATTGTAGACATAGATTAATCCCAGATCCCAGGGCCTCCACTTGGGTCTCTGGTGGACATGGCTGGTCTGAAAACCTCCACAGGTCCCTCACTCAGGCCACCCCTCGCCCCAAGTGAACCCCCCCCCCCGATCCGGGACACCTTTCAAGGCAAACCAGCTGGCCCCCACCCATGTACCAGGCCTCTATCCTATCTAATAAAAGAGTAATTTGCAGATTGACCATCACTCCAACACACAAGAGGGCTGTCCCCATATGCTCAAAGATCCGGCCCCCATGTGAACATAAGATGGCCACCACAAGATGACCAGCAGGGGAGGGCTGTTAGGAGGTTTCAGGCCCTGCAAGGGAGGGCAGTTGTGGGTGATCAGGCCAGCAAGGGAGGGCAGTTAGGGGTGACCAGGATGGCTGATGAGGGAAGTTGGGGGCAAACAAGCTGGCAGGGGAGCAGTTAGACATAAATTAGGCTGGCAGGGTAGTGGTTAGCAGGTGATCAGGCTGGCAGGCAGAAGCAGTTAGGGTCAATCAGGGAGGCAGGCAGGTGAGCAGTTTGGAGCCAGCAGTCCTGGATTTTGAGAAGGATATCCAACTGCCCATTTAGGAGGATCAGGCCTAAATGGGCAGTCAGACATCCCTCAAGGGGTCCCAGATTGAAGAGGGTGCAGGCTGGGCTAAGGGACATACCCCACCCCATGTGCACCAATTTTGTGAACTGGGCCTCTAGTATGTACATAAGTTCTTTAATTGATCTCTTCCCAACTCACCCACCCAGCCCTGCCTTTCTTCTGAGATTTGACAGTCTGTCCCATGCTTCTCTATCTCTGGATCTACTTGGTTCATCGGTTTGTTTTGTTCATTAGGTTCCACATCTGAGTGATTTCATGTGAAACTTGTCTTTATCTAACTGGCTTAATTCACTTAGCATAATAGTTTGCAGGTCTCTCCATGCTGTCTCAAAGGGTAAGAGATCCTTCTTTTTTACTGCTGCATAGTAATTTATGGTGTAAATGTACCACAGCTTTTTCATCCACTCATCTACTGATGGGCACTTGGGCTGTTTCCTGATCTTAGCTATTGTAAATTGCACTGCTATGAACATATAGGTGTATATGTTTTGGGTTTCTTAAGATAGATACCTAGAAGTGGGAACACTGGGTCACAAGGCAGTTCCATATTTAATATTTTGATGAAACTTCATACTGTTTTCCATAAAGGCTGCACCAGCCTGCATTCCCACCAGCTTGTACTAGGTTCCCTTTTCTCCACATCCTCGCCGCACTTGTCATTTGTTGATTGGTTGATGGTAGCCAGTCTGACAGGCGTGAGTTGATACCTCATTGTCGTTTTAATTTGCATCTCTGTAATGATGAATGGCTTTGAGCATTTTTTTTTCATATGTCTCTCAACCAACTGTATGTCCACGTTAGAGGAGTGTCTATTTAGGTCCTTTGCACATTTTTAATTGAATTGTTTGTCTTCCTTTTGTTAAGCTGTGTGAGTTCCTTATATATTATGAATATTAACCCTTTATTATGTGTATCATTGCTAAATATGTTCTTCCATACAATGGGCAACCTTTATACTTTGTTGATTTTTTTTGATGTGCAGCAGCTTTTTATTTCGATGTTGTCCCATTTTTTATTGCAATCTCTATTAAAATACCAATGACATATTTAACAGACATAGAACAAATACTCCAAAAACTTATATGGAACCAAAAAAGACCCCAAATAGCCACAACAATATTAAGAAAGAAAAAAACAAAGTTGGAGGAATCACAATAGCAGATATCAAGCCACTACAAAGCCACTGTACACAAAACAGCCTGATACAAGCATAGGAACAGGCATATAGATCAAGGGAACAGAACAGAGAACCCAGAAATTGACCCAAGGCATTGCGCTCAATTAATATGTGACAAAGGAGGCAAGTGCATACAATGGAGTAAATACAGTCTCTTAAGTAAATGGTGTTGGGAAAATTGGACAGATATGTGCAATAAAATGAATCTAGACCACCAACTTAGACCATACACAAGAATAAATTAAAAATGGATAAAAGACTTATATGCAAATTGTAATATCATAAAAATCCTAGGAGTAACCATAGGCAGCAAAATCTCAGACATTTCTTATAGTATTATATTTGGGGATACATCTCCTATGGCAAAGGAAACTAAGGAGAAAATAACATATAAAGACTTCAAGGCCAGATTTTATGCCTAAATTGATTTTATTTATTTATTTATTTATTTACTTACTTATTTATTTATTTATTTATTATTTTTTTTAATCTTTATTGTTCAGTTTATTAATTACATTGTTTCCCCTTTTTTATCCCCCTATATCTTCCCTCCACCCTGTACCTATCCCACCCTACACCCTCCCCTTCCCCTCCCCACTGTCCTCTCCCATTGTTGCAAGATTTTTGTCCAATCTCTTGCTGTACTTCCCACAACCCTTTTCTCCCCAAGAATTGTCAGTCCATTCCCTCTCTATGTCCATGTTTCTGTTATATTCACCAGTTCATCCTGTTCATCAGCCTATCAATTCACTTTTATGTTCATTTGTTGATAGATGTGTATTTGTTGTTCATAATTTATATTTTTACCTTTTTCTTCTTCCTCTTCTTAAAGAATATCTTTCAGCATTTCATATAATATTGGTTTGGTGGTGATGAACTCCTTTAGCTTTTTCTTATCTGTGAAGCACTTTATCTGACCTTCAATTCTGCATGATAGCTTTGCTGGATAGAGTAATCTTGGTTGTAGATTCTTGCTATTCATTATTTTGAATATTTCTTGCCACTCCCGTCTGGCCTGCATCGTTTCTGTTGAGAAATCTGCTGACAATTGTATGGGTGCTCCCCTGTAGGTAACCAACTGTTTTTCTCTTGCTGCTTTTAATATTCTCTCTTTATCTTTTGCTCTTGGCATTTTAATTATGATATGTCTTGGTGTGGTCCTTTTTAGATTCCTATATTTTGAGGTTCTGTGTACTTCTTGGCTTTTAAGTCAGTTTCTTTCACCAGGTGGGGGAAGTTTTCAGTCACTATTTCTTTCTTTTTTTTTTTTAATATATTTTATTGATTTTTTACAGAGCGGAAGGGAGAGGGAAAGTCAGAAACATCGATGAGAGAGACATCGATCAGCTGCCTCTTGCACGCCCCCCACCCGGGATGTGCCCGCAGCCAAGGTACATGCCCTTGCCGGAATCGAACCGGGACCCTTCAGTCCGCAGTCCGACGCTCTTATCCACTGAGCCAAACCGGTCTCGACTTCAGTCACTATTTCTTCAAGTAGGTTTTCATTAACTTGCTCTCTCTCTTTTTCTGGCACCCCAATAATTCGGATGTTGGCATGCTTGAGGTTGTCCCAGAGGCCCCTTACACTATCTTCAATTTTCTGAATTCTTTTTGTTTCTTGCTTTTCCAGCCAAGTGGATTTTGCTTCTTTGTATTTCAAATCTTTGACTTGGTTCTTGTGGCCCTCTGGACTGCTTTTAGGACTTTGTGTAATATTTTTTATTTCAGTCTGTGTATGCTTGATTTCTAGTTGGTCCTTTTTCATATCCGTGAGGGTCTGGTTCATATCCTCAGAGGTCTTGTTCATTTCCTTGAGGGTCTCATTCATTTCCTTGTAAGTCTCATTCATTTCCTGGTTGGTCTTGTTTATTTCCTCGTAATTCTCATTAAGTTCACAGGCCTTTTCTAGGAGCCTCTTGAAAAGCCTTATAACTGTGGTTTTGAACTCTATGTCTTGTTGTCTTTTCTCCTCCATTTTCTTTCACCCCTGATTTCTTTCCATATCTCTGCATGGTGGCTGCTTTATGTGGTAGATATCCTCTAAAGGTCAGTGGCACAGCCTCCCCAGTTATTTGAGATGGGTACTCTTACTGCAATCCTTTATGGGTTGTACAGTATTTTTGAATTTAAACCCAGCTTGTTGTTGTTAGCCCTAGGAGGTTTTGACCTCCAGGCCAATTGGCTGTGAAGGGCGACTGTGTTCAGGTTGGATGGGCGGAGTCTCTGAGCTGCGCAGGCAGCCTCAGTGTCAGCTACGTCCTATGCGGCGCCCGTGTGCTCGCGGGACTATTTTTGGATGGGGATGGCTGCAGACACCTCCAAGAGAAAGCCGCTAGTCTCTTCCCCTTGCCAGACAACTCTGCCTCTCCCCAAATGAGTCTGCACACCCAAAGTCTAGCCCAGGGTTGTAAAATAGATGATTTACTGGACCTGGAGACAAGTTTCCAGGGGGCAAGTCACGGGACACTTGCGCGCAAACTTCTTTTCCCTGCCTCTGGGTTTCTCGCAGACTTGGAGACCTCTGCCATGCCCCGCTTCCAGGGTGCGTCCCCCGGATCTCGGACCTCACCTGGCGCTGGGTAATCCGTGTAGTGGGAGGTCTCCGCCCTCCCCATTGGTGAAATCCAGCCTGGGTGGCTGCTCCAGCCACCCCCCGTCCCCCGTGCACGTGACCAGGATGGCTCCTAACCTGTTTCCATCTTCAAGGCTGCGCTCCCTCCGCTCCTCTGAGTCTCAGTGTCCCACCTTTACTCTTATTTGTGGAGTTTTCACTCAGCCAGCTTTCTGGCATTTCTGGGTGATTTTTGTTTTGTTGTTATGTTGTAGCTTTTAAATTGTTGCGCGGGGCAGAACAATAGGTGTTTACCTATGGCACCATCTTAGTTCTTCTCCCCTAAATTGATTTTAATATCCCCAAGGTGTTGAGACTTTTTACCGGCATACACTCTTTTTTTGTGTGTTTTACTGTTAAAATAGCAATTTAATATAAAAATAAACATATGAATTCATATATAGTATTTCAATTCACAAATTCACTGAGTTTATACAATATGCTTATTATACCACTGGAGACCTGGTACACAAAATTTGTGCATGGACGGGGGTTCCCCTAAGCACAGCCCCACCCTCCCCAATTGGACCACAGGGATTGGGCCTAAACTGGCTGTCTGACATCCCCCTCACAATATAGGACTGCTGGCTCCTAACCATTCACCTGCCTGCCTGATATCCCCTAACTGACTCTGCCTGCCTGCCTGATCACCCTTAACTGCCCTCTCTTCTGACCCTATCTCGCCCCCAACTGCTCTCCCCTGCAGGTCTGATCATGCTCCCAACTGCCACTGCCTGCCTGATCTCACACCCAACTGCCCTCCCCTGCTGACCTGGTTGCCCCAACTGCCCTGCCTTGCCAGCCTGATCTCTTCCCCAACTGCCCTCCCCTGATGGCCTGATCTTACCCCCAACTGCCCTCCCCTGCCATCCTGTTTGCCCTCAAATGCTCTGCTTTGCTGGACTGATCTCGCCCCCAACTGCCCTCCCCTGCAGGCCTGGTTGCCTCCAATGCCCCCACCCCTGCAGGCCTGATCTCACCCCCAACTTCCCTCCTCTGCTGGCCAATTTGGTTCTGATTGGTCTTTTTCTATGCCAGTCAGTGTCAAAAGTTCTGCCTTTTAGGCAGCCATTGGCTCCTCACAGTTGACCCAATTTGGTTCTGATTGGTCAGTTTCTATGCCAGTCAGCGTCAAAAGCTCTGCCTCCTAGGCAGTCATTTGTTCCTCACACTTCACCCAAATTTGGTTTTGATTGGTCAGTTTCTATGCCAGTCAGCATCTCTGGGCCTATGGATGGGGCCTGATCAGAAAGGTGGGCCTGATCAGCAGCCCCGGTGGAGGCCTGGAGAGTAATGGAAGCTCAGCTGCTGGACAGACTGGAAGGGAAAAAGTGCTTATCATAGTGCTGATCAAAAGCTGCCACAGAGGCAATGGATCAGTCCCTGCTTCTCTCTTCAGGCCTCTCTCTGGCCCTGAATCACAGCCCCCTCAGCAGTCAGTGCTGGGGCACCACACCTGCAGTGGAATCAGTCAGTGCTGGGTTGCCATGACTGACTTCTGGTTGGTCAAGCCTCAGTTCTTACTGGTTGTTAGGACCCAGGATTTTTATATATTATGATTGGTTCTATAAACAATAGTTTAGTATGATTAGCTCTGACAAAAAATATCTTGAACATGTGCTAGGGGGTAAGGGAGGCTGGGGGGAGGATAATGGGGGGGGGGAAGAAAACATATGTACTACTATTAAATATAAGTTATATTGTAAATAAATAAAATATATCTTGAAATATTTACTTATGTGTGTGTATATATGTATTCACCTCCTTACAATGGCTTTGTCTCTCCCATTGGTGGTCATTGCTCAAATTAGAAGTTAACTGTTATTGCCCAGTGGAATGGAAGCCATGGTAGTAATTTAACTAGAAACTCCTTGGCTTGGGAAGAGGGTCAGTGTCAGAAAACTGTACACAGGAGATGCTGGAGTGAGTTTCTTATTAGGGATCTTTCAGTATGTCTCAAGGCAAATCCACATTTTGGTGTTGGTAAAAGGGGAATGAAATTACACAACAGGTTGAAATTTGAAAGTATATGAAATTTATTTTCCTTTTTACATATGGCACATTGATCTTTAAGAGCCCAGCCATTTTGATAATTCAGCATAGTGCAATAACAGGTAAAGGTAGGCAAGGAGAAGCTTTGGTTAGGCAAACCAAACTGGTATGAAACAGTTCATGGAGCTTTTTTGGCTCTGGGGTGGTAAGGGTGAGAAGCCAGATTTTTCTCTACTCCCCAGAAAGTCACAAAGGTAAGCAGAAAATAGAGACTGCAAACAATAAGGAGAGCTAGATGGCAGAAATCTTATAACTATCAGCTCAGAGAGATAATATGTAAAGCTCAGGGCAGAAAATGCTTACAGCTGTAAGCAGAACAGAGCAATATATGTACCAAAAGATGCATGAGATGAACAGATGAGAATCTAGAACCAGATCGTCCTTCTCCTATCACATTCATAATTCTACATGAATATTCTATGTACACCCTTAATTAAATAATACCTCAAAGAAATTGAGAGGAAAAGTAAATTCTTTCCTAATGTGTAAAATCCTGAGAATGAAGAAATACTGAGTTAACTGTTTTATATAAATAACTAGATTCTATATTTCCTACCAGTTGGAGAGGGACTATATAGAGAGATAACTATAAATTATAGAAACAAGTGAATTGCTCACTTGAGTTGTGACCTGTGAGATTTGTATCTGGAATATACTATGTTTTGAAGAGTATAATTCAAAATTCCAAATGATTTTTTCACCAAGTATAAGTTTGGATAAACTTATAATATTGGAAAAACATTAAACACACATATACACATAATCAGTAAGTAATAGTATGGAATTGTTTAAAATACAGTATAAAAATTAAAGACCTAGGTCAGTGATGGGCAAACTTTTGAGCTTAGTGTGTCAAAATTCGCCAAAAAAAACAAGCATAACTCGGGTGGTGTGTCGCTTTGAGAAAAGAACCATAATTTCCTGATATTTATAGTTTAAATAACAAAAATGTATAATTGTAATATATAACTGTATTTAATAAACCAAAAACTAATTGTTTAACTTATCTGCTTAGTGACTTCTTTGTTCTTCTGTCAGTGGGTTTCTTTTGTTGCTTTTGACATTATTTAACTTGTGTGGGGTGCCCTTAACTAAAATAAGTGAGGGAGAAGGGGAATTCTTTAACTAACCTGCCTATTAGTGACTTTTTTGTTGCTGAATTTCATTGGCCAAACCATCAATTGAAGGTTGGTATTTTGTACACTTCCAGCCCAAGCAAGCGCTACTAACTTCGTCTGTCAATCTCTTTCTTTTGTTGGTTTTCATATTATTTAACGATGAGAATAAGGTCTCACAAAAGTATGTAGAGGGGAAAATTATGAGTAAAGCCATTGCTATATTTTTCAGAGTACTAAAAGTGTCTGGTAATCAGTTCCAGGCACTCAAAATTTCCTGTTCATAGTGGCACTCCTCTTAATTCTCCAAGCGGCCCCTTTCCAGATTCTCAAGCTTTGACCTCAAGTCACCAAACACCTAAGCCCAGATGCTATCTTGAAATTCTGCAAGTTGCATCTCCAAATCATCAATTTGCATCCATTGGAAACCATTTAATTCCAAACTACTGTAGACTACTACATCAGGATACTTAATTATGTTTATGGACTGATCTAGGCTTCTAAATTGATTAAATCTATCACTGAACTAGTCACATAAGGGGTCTAAAACATGCTGGTCCTTTATATGCAAGGGTTCCTTTTCATTTTGTACAGCTGCACTGGCCTTATCAAAATACTTTGTTACTTGAGGAAAATACTTACAAGTTTTTGTTTCTACATCTCGCTTGAAAATTTTTAGTTTACTTTCAAAAGCTTTTATATATCCAAACATAATGTCAATACTTCTACCAAAACCTTGTAACTTTAAGTTCAGTTCATTAATATGAACAGAGAGATCTGTAAAAAATATCAGGATGTTGACCCACTTATCATCATTGAGCTGAGAAAAGTTTCCCAGATCCTTATCCTCAAGAAATACCTTAATTTCTTCAAAGCACTCCACAAAGCGCTCAAGAACTTTGCTTCGGCTCAGCCATCTTACATTATTGTACATCAGCAGTCCACTGAAGGTGGAATCAACCTCCAGTAAAAGGGCAGCAAATTCTCACTTGTGAAGGGGGCGAGCAGCTATAAAATTAACTATTTTTGTAACAACTGACATTAAGTCATTTAAGTTGGTGAATCCTGCCTTGGCACATAAAACCTCCTGATGAATAATACAATGCAAAGGCACAATTGGATGTCCAATAGCTTCTGTAAATTTGACAAATCCAACTTTTTTCTCCACCATATTTGGTGCCCTATCTCTCTTCACTGACACAACTTTAGGTCATGGAATGTTTCTACAACAACCTTACCTACTTCACTTCCTGATGTACTTGTTGGCACTGATACCGCATTTATCAACTCTTCTCTCATTGTGAGACCATCAGAATATCAACCAGCAATGGCCAACTGAGCATATGATGTGACATCAGTAGTTTCATCAAGAGAGATAGAAAAAACTATTTATAATTACTTATGTCTCTTTAATTGATGTTGTATGTTTGTGTTCAGTGTCATTATTCAGTGTCATTTTATGATGTTTCTACTGAGTGCTAACTCACATATTCTCTTAATAATTGCATCTTTATTCTGCATATCATGAAATAGAACTGGTGCACATCTTAGGAGAGTTTCTTTAATAAATTCTCCCTCACTAAGTGCTTTTCCATGCTGAGCTATGGAGTGAGCAATCCTTACACTTGGAGATGTTAAATTTGTAGAGCCTTTTATAAATTTAAGGATGGAATTAGATTGGCTCTTATAAAGGTGTAGCTGCCTGGAAATGTATTCTTTCCTTTCACCCTCACCTTTTTTCAAGAGCTTGGAATGATTAGTTTCAAAATGTCTATTTATATTCCACATTCTGCTTACTATCATTTCAGAACATAGAACCCAAAATGATCTGCCATTTTTTTTCTATAATGCCATAAACCTTGGTCCATGTCTCCTGAAAGGGTCGGCTACTTCTACTATGACTTCCTTTACTTAACCTTGGTTTTTTATTTTTTGGATTTTTCATCAGGGGGGCAGTGACAGAAGATAGAATTATAGATAGCCTGTTAGCCCTGCAGGCAATTAAGGGTTAAGTAGCCTAACTGACCACAAGATGGCACATGTAACTGTCTTTTAGGAAAAGGCAGGGTTAATAAGCAGAAATAGGGGTTAATAAGGATGCACAACAGTAATAGTGGTGAAATGGAATCTGCACTATGCTGCAAAATGATGTTCTTCATATAAATTAAGATGACTGCCGCTATTTCTAATAGTGAGAAAGGGCACCCATAGCACAGCCTCCCCGTCACTTATCTCAGTAATGATGGTCAATTAGAAATCCATGACACCCCAGAAGAGTAGATTGGATGATGGTTGCTGTGGTTATGTGGTTGCTAGTAATGGCGAACCCAGGGCCCCAGCAGATGTGTCCCCCAAGGCATTCTGCTGCTCCCTGCTCCACTGACCAGAAGTGAGGTCAAAGATCCCCTAAGGATATAACTGGAAGTCCCAGAACTAGATGCTCTGGGCCGGAGTTCTGTTGTTTTGTCCTACAGACCTCCTGCACAGAGTAACTACTCTACACTACAGCAAATGTTTCATCCTCGGCTTCTACACCTGGCCATGCAGTAGCCGATGATGAAACGTCCTTCTTGGCATGCAGCCTCATACTCCTCTGTATGTGACCACATGTGGCTGTGTGTCATTGAAAATTGCTACACGTGTCAGTGCTGACAAGTGTGTCATAGGTTTGCCATCACGAACTTAGGTCTGTGTTGTTATTATTCCCAATATGGAACAATATTGTTAGTCTTAATTTTTAAAAGCAAAACATATTTATATTTAAGGTTTGTAACATGATTTGATATATATAAACAGTGAAATGATTTTTAAAATCAAGCTAATTAACGTACCATTTTTTTGCATTGTTGCCATTTATTTTGTGTGTGAAGAAATCATCTGAAATGCTGTATTATAAAATTTCCACTGTTCAATACAATTTTATTAGTTATAGTCCTCATGAGCTTTCTAGATTTACTCATCCTAGATAACTGCAACTTTGTACCCTTTCACCAACATCTCCCCATTTGCCACATTTGCCTACTTCCCTGTACCTTGTGACTTATTTTTAATAATGGGATACAATACTTTTCAGATTTTGGGATATAATTGACATATAACATTCTGTAAGGTCGACAATGTGTTGATTTGATGTACATATATATTGTAAAATGCTTACTATAATAATGTTAATGATCTGTTTCCTTCTATAGTTAATATTTTATTTTTTGTGGTGAGACCTTTATAAGTTACTCTCAGCAACTTTAAGGTATATGAAATGTTACCTATAGTCATCATGCTGTACATTAGATCCCCAGGAATTATGCATCTTAAAACAGGAAGTTTTCACCCTTTTGGCACCTTCAACAATTTCTCTCACCTGTTCACTTCTGGTGACCACCAACTTATTCTCAAAGATTTTCTTTTATATTCAACATATAAATGAGATCATACAAAACTTGTCTTTCTGTCACTTTTCCACATAGCATCATTCTCTCAAGGTTCATTAATGTTGCAAATGCTAGGGTTTTCTTATTTTATAGTTATTATAATACTTATATTTAATTTCATTAGATTTTATTATTCTTTAAATTACTGATTTGTGGTTTCTTTCTTTCAGTATATATATATTTTTATTTTTTTAAATATATATCTTTATTTTTTTGCAGTATACCTTAGATTTAATAGCAGTGCATATGTTTTTCTTTTTCCCCCCATTGTCCTCTCGCCACCTCCCCTACCCCCAGCACATGTCCCCAGCTGTTCCCGCCCCTGCCCCAGTGTCTTGCATCTCCTGGTTATGCTCACATGCATGCATACAAGTCCTTCAGTTGATATCCCATAGCTCCCACCCTCCACTCTCCCAAGCCTTCCCCATGTAGCTTGACAGCCTGCCTCTATATCAATTGCTCTCCCCTGTTTCTTTTCTTCAAAAATATCTTGCATCTGCATACTAGAAATAAATGTATAAGAACAAAAAATGTTTCAGTCTCAGTTTCAATGTCCAACTGTTCTGAGTCCCAGTTTCAATGTCAAATAGTTCTTTATGTATACATGTCAGCAGTGGTATCCAGATGGTGGACACATTGTGGCAATGCAAGATCCATCCTGTCTGGTATGGTACTGGGCCGCCTGCAGCCACGCACAGCTGCCGACTGCTAGCATGGCAAGGTGTCATCAGCGTCCCCCATCTCTGGACCGTCCTCGTGGCTGCAACAGACCCGTCAGATCCTCACTGTCGCAGGAACCCACATGGTCTTGGAGTTGTTCTCTGCAAACACACAAACACATTCTCGACCAAAAGTTAACAAGGAGATTCCCTCTGCAAATTAGACTTGGGATTCTTTTTATTTTTGCCCAAATGATTTTCCTTTGGCTTATTTTGACACCATGTGTGTTTTTCATGGGTGTCCTGCTGTTGGTATTACAAATGGAAGTTATTTTTCTGGAGTAAGAATTTTCTAGGTTTATTTTACTTACAGGATATTTTTCCTTACATGATATTACCCCACTATCCCCCTCCTCTTTTTTGATTAATGGGGACTTTTGGAAATTTTATCTTGCAGTCTTGGTAATTTAAAATTTTAATTTTGCACACAAATATGACTGCTTTAGATTCTTTGGATGTTAGGCAATTTTACAGTGAGATGAACTACTAATAGATATTTTAGTTAATGTTTTAGGAAAAGCTTTTTGTCCAGCACACTTAAATTTTCTTGAGTATTCACTTATTTCACTTGGCCAATTTAAATTAAACTGAAAACTTGATTACTATTTTACTTTCAATTTTAATACTCAAGCAAAAATCTTAGTTTACCTTGTAAATATTAGTGGAAAGGAATATTTGCATTCTTGAGTAGGCCCTGAGCATTCCTGGTACTAGACTGAATTTAAATATAGAGCAGCTGTTGCTGGCCAAGTATCTGTCTGCAACCTAGGTCCTGATCTGAGCTCTGAGAGGGAGGCGAAGCAGCTGTGGGGGAAGGAGACCTCCCTCAGAAGGGGTGAGAGTTCAGGCCCCTGCAAGGTTAGTGGGTGAGGGTCTGTGCCAGCCCTCTTTTAGTTCTCTCCTGTTGGCCCCTCTGCGACTGTGCCTATCTTAGGTTGTTCCTTCCCTCAGGAATCTTACCCGTCTCTGGCTAACCAGCCATCCTCCGGGGCCAAGCAGGGTGATGTGAGGTTCAGTTCTGTCTCCTTTGTAGTCTATGCTCCCGTGGCCTCCACAACCAGCACCTGCCTTGGGGTCCCCTCGACTGCTGGCGGGGTCCCGGTATTGATCACATATCTCAGGGGTACCCAGGTTTCTTCTCCAGAGAGGGCCCAGCTAACACTGTTGGGGGAGAGAGAGATCCATGGTGCCAGCCACCCAGAGGCTTCAACCACAGCTTGAGCTGAAAGCTCAGGCAACATCTGTGCCCCCTTGTATTGTAAGAAGAGGGTCCCTCTTGGCAAAAAGGGCAAGAGGGGCCAATGTAGAATGCTGAAGTGCCTTCCTAGTATTTTAATTCCTTCTGAAAGGGATTAATTCCTTTCCTATCCTTTTTTAAATTGCTGCCAAACATTCAAAGAATTAGTTTGTAAGTTTATTTGGGATAATTGTACAATATGCTGTTGTCACATATCAACAATTATAATGACATTGTAGAATAATATCATGCAAGGTTATTATGGTATCACATGAGTTTAAGGGGAGGGCTAGCCTAAGGACTAGTGTCCATAGGCGATGACAAGCTCTAGGCCATGTCAATTCAATCTCAAACTAGCTGCCATTTTTAAATAACTTTATATAAACTTTGTCAGGGATGTAACAACACAAATTACTTACTTTAGTTCAAGAGGTCAAATATATTGACTTTCCCCCTTACTCCAACTAGCTCCCAGTTACCCTGAGTTTTGAATTTCTGATGGACTTTTCTTAGTCTCTGGATCCATTCTTGTTCATCAGTCTATGTCATTCATTTTATTCCACAAATGAGTGAGATCATGTGATATTCATCATTCTCTGCCTGGCTAATTACATAATGCTCTCCAAATCCATCCATTTTGTTGCAAATGGTAGGAGCTCCTTCTTTTTTACTGCAGCGTAGTATTCCATTATGTAGATGAACCATAGTTTTTTACTCCACTCATCTGCTGATGGGCACTTAAGCTGTTTCCAAATCTTAGCTATGGTAAACTGTACTGCTATGAACGTAGGGGTGCATATATCCTTTCTAATTCGCATTTCTAGTTTCTTGGGATATATTCCTAGAGTGGGATCACTGGAACAAATGGGAGCTCCATTTTTTAGTTTTTTGAGGGGACTCCATACTGTTCTCCACAGTGGCTGCACCAGTCCACAATCCAACCAGCAGTGCACGAGAGTTTCTTTTTATCCGCATCCTAGCCAGCACTTGTTATTTGTTGTTTTGTTGATGTAAGCCATTCTGACCAGTGTGAGATATTACCACATACTCATTTTGATTTGCATCTCTCAGATAATTAGTGACTTTGAGCAAGTTTTCATATGTCTCTGGGCCTTCCTTTTGTCTTTTATTGAAAAGATTCTATTTAGGTCTGTTGCCCATTTTTTAATTGGATCACTTGTCCTCCTTTTATTGAGTTGTGTAAGTTGCCTGTAGATGCTTGAGATTAAACCTTTATAACTAATAACATTTGCAAATATATTCTCCCATACAGTGGGCTTTCTTATTGTTTTGTTGATGGCTTCTTTAGCTGTGCAAAATCTTTTGATTTTGATGTAGTCCCATTTGTTTATTTTCTCTTTAGCTTCCATTGCCCTCGGAGCAGTATCATCAAAGAAGTTCTTTTGGCATATGTCTGAGATTTTTCTTCCTGTAGACTCCTCTAATATTTTTATGGTTTACCGTCTTATGTTTAAGTCCTGGATCCATTTTGAGTTTATTTTTGTGTATGGTGTAAGTTGGTGGCCTAATTTCATTTTTTTGCATATATCTGTCCAATTTCCCCAACACCATTTATTGCAGAGACTGTCTTGACTCCATTTATGTTCATGCCTCCTTTGTCAAATATTAATTGAGCATAGTGGATTGGGTTGATATCTGAATTCTCTATTCCGTTCCACTGGTCTATAGGTCTGTTCTTGTGCCAGCACCAGGCTGTTTTGAAAACAGTAGCTTTGTAATACAGCTTGAAATCTGGTATTGAAATCCCACCGACTTTGTGCTTCTTTCTCAGGATTGCTGTGGCTATTCGGGGTCTTTTTTAAATACAGATGAATTTTTGGAGTGTTATTTCTAGGTCTGTGAAATATGCTGTTGGTATTTTAATGGGGAGTGCATTAAATTTATAGATTGCTTTGGGTAGTATGGACATTTTAATTATGTTGATTCTCCCTATCCATGAACATGGTATGTTCTTCCACCTGTTTACATTTTTCTCTATCTCTTTTTTAATGTCCTGTATTTTTTCCCAAATAAGTCTTTTACCTCCTTAGTTAAGTTTATTCCTAGTTATCTTAATTTTTTTGGTGTGATGGTAAATGGGATTGCTTTTTTTGTCTCTCTTTCTGTAAATTCACTATTAGTGTATAGAAATGCCATAGATTTCTTGGTATTAATTTTGTAGCCTGCTACATTGCTGAACTCATTTATTAAGTCTATTAGTTTTTTTTATGGAGTCTTTCTGGATTTTTATGTACAATATCATGTCACTTGTAAATAACGATAGCTTTACTTCTTCTTTTCCAATTTGGATGCCTTTTATTTCTTCTTGTCTAATTGCAATGCCTAATACTACCAGTACTATCTTGAACAGGTGTGGTGAGAGTGGGCATCCCTGTCTTTTTCCTGTTCTTATGGGAAATGGTTGTAGATTTTGCCCATTGAGTATGATGTTTGCTGTGCCTTTATCAGACATGGCTTTTATTATGTTGAGGTATGATCCTTCTATTGCCAACTTGTTGAGAGGTTTTACCAAAAGGGTGTTGGATTTTGACAAATGCTTTTTCTGCATCAGTTGATATAACTATGTGATTTTTATCTCTCAATTTGTTTCTGTGATGTATCACATTTATTGCTTTGTGGATATTGTACCATCCTTGCATTCCTGGGATAAATCCTACTTAGTCATGGTGTATAATCTTTCTGATGTACTACTTGATCCGATTTGCTAGAATTTTATTGAGGATTTTGGCATCTATATTCATGACGGATATTGGCCTGTAATTCTCTTTCATTGTGTCATATTTATCTGGTTTTGGTATCAAGGTGATGCTAGCTTCATAGAAGGAGTTTGGAAGTGTTCCATTCTCTTGAATTTTCTGGCGTAGTCTGAGGAGGATAGGTTTTAGTTCTTCCTTGAATGTTTGGTAAAACTTCCCTGTGAATCCGTATGACCCTGGGCTTTTGTTTGCTGGAAGCTTTTTGATTACTGCTTTAATTTCTTTCACAGTTATTGGTCTATTGGGCTGTTTAGATTCTTCCTGGTTGAGTTTTGGGAGGTTATATTTTTCTAGAAACATATCCATTTCCTCCAGGTTGTCCAGTTTGTTGGAGTAGAGTTGTTCATAGTATTTTTTAACAATCCTTTGTATTTCAATGGGGTTTGTTGTTATTTCACCTCTTTCTTTTCTGATTTTATTTACTAGGGTCCTCTCTCTTTGTTTCTTGGTGAGTCTGGCTAGAGGTTCATCAATCTTGTTTATCCTTTCAAAGAACCAGCTCTCGGTTTTGTTGATCGTCTGTATTGTTTCTTTGGTCTCTATGTTATTCATTTCTGTTCTGATCTTTACTATTTCCCTCCTTCTGCTTACACTGGGCTTTTCTTGATCATTTCTTTCTAACTCTTTGAGTTGTTGGGTTAGATAATTGATTGCTGTTGTTTGTTTTTTTTATGGGTTTTTTTGCAGTAGGACTGTAGAGCTATGAACTCCCCTCTCAAAACTGCTTTCAATGTGTCCCATAGATTTGGGATTGTTGTGCTACCATTGTCATTTGTTTCCATGATGTTTTCTATTTCTTCCTTGACCTCTCTAGTAACAAAGTCATTGTTTAATAGCATGCTGTTCAGTCTCCATGTGTTTGATTTCTTTGGATTGTTTTTATTGTAGTTGAATTTCAGCTTTATGCCACTGTGATCTGAGAATATGTTTGATAATATGCCTATCTTCTTGAATTTGGAGAGACTTTGCCTATGACCCAACACATGGTCTATCTTTGAGACTGACCCATGGGCACTTGAAAGAATGTATATTCTGTGGCTTTGGGGTGAAATGATCTGAAGATGTCAATTAATTCCATCTGGTCTAGTGATTCATTGAAGATTGATGTTTCTTTACTGATTTTTTGTTTAGAGGATTTGTCCCATGGTGATAGTGGGGTATTAAAGTCTCCTACTATGATTGTATTGCTGTCTATCTCTCCGTTGATATCCTCTAGGAGCTTTTTTTATATATTTGGGTGCTCCTATATTGGGTGCATTTATGTTTACTTCTGTTGGATTGCTCCCTTTAGTATTATGAAGTGGCCTTCTTTATCTCTTGTTATGTCCTTCACTTTGAGATCTAATTTGTCAGATATAAGTATTGTTACCACAGCTTTTTTTTCATTTCCATTCGCCTGAAGACCCTTTTTCCATCCTTTCACCCTCCGTCTGTGTGCGTCGTTTTTTTGGAGGTGGGTTTCTTGTAGACAGCAGATACATGAGTCATGTTTTCTTATCCATTCTATTACCCTATGTCTTTTTATTGGAGCATTTAATCCATTTACATTGAAAGTTATTATTGATAGGTACTTATATATTGCCATTTTTGTTCTTTACCCTGTGTTTCTTCTTCGCTTCCTATTTATTTTTACTGCAGACCCTTTAGCATTTCTTGCATTGCTGGTTTGGTGGTAATGAATTCCCTTAGTCCTTTTTATCTGTGAAGCTCCTGATTTGACCTTCAATTTTGATTTATATCCTTGCTGGGTACAGTATTCTAGGATTCAGACCCTTCCTTTGCATGACTTTGTATATTTCATTCCATTGCATTCCAGCCTGATCCGTTTCTGTTGATAAATCACTTGTTAGTCTGATGAGGGCTCCTTTGTAGGTGACTTTCCGCTTCTCTCTGGCGGCTTTTAAGATTCTTACTTTGTCATTGGTGTTTGCCAATTTAATTATAATGTGCCTTGGCGGATGTGTTTTGGGGTTCATTTTGCTTGGGACTCTGTGAGCGTCTTGGATTTGTGTGGGTTTTTTCTTTCCTATATCAGGGAAGTTTTCTGTCATTATTTCTTCTAACAAGTTTTCTATTCCTTGCTCAGTTTCCTGTCCTTCTGGAAGCCCAGTTATAAGGATGTTGTTTTGTTTCATGTTGTCCCAAAGTTCCCTTAGGCTCTCCTCCTGCTTTTTAATTTTTTTTTGTAGAAGCTACTCTACCTCGCTATTTTTTCCTACCTTGTCTTCTAGCTCACTGATGTGGTTCTCTGCTTCTTCTAGTCTATTCTTAATAGCTTCTATTGAGTTCCATACTTCAGCAATGTCACTTTTCATTTCTTCTTGGCTCTTCTTCATTTTTTCCAGGTCTTCCTCCTTTCCTCTTGGTTCTTCTTCAATTCCTCTTGGTTCTTACTCATATTGTCAAATTTGTCTTCCATTCTTTTCAGCCACCGTATGACCATTTCTCTGAATTCTTTCTCTGACAGGTTGCTAACTTCCATTTCGTTTACCTCCTTTTCTGGTGAGGCTTGTTTTTCTTTCACATGTGGGCTGTTTCTTTGTCTCACCATTGTTTCTCTTCTCTGTGTGTCTGGTTATGTAGTTCTCACTCTCCTGCATTGATTTAAAGGCACATAATACAACACAACCAGGTGCAACGCACCAGGCACTGAACAGGAATGTAGTCACAGTATTGCTAACCCAAAATAAAGGTGATTGCCAGAGAAAGGCAAATTCGGAGATAAGTGTTAAAAACGAAAGAGAACCCCCCCCACACACACACAGATACTCACACAACCACACACACACAAAAAGAAAGACAGGAATGCCAAAATGGTATTGGGAAAAGGGGAAGAAGTAAAAAAAAAAGAAAAGAAAAAAGAAAAGGGGAGTAAACTATAAATGTGGGGTGAAAACTCCTATAGGACAGCCACTAATCTGAACAAAAGCCAGCAACAAGCACCTGGAGATTGATACATACAACTACTAATATCAAGGGAGATCAGGGAACACAGAAGCAAAAATCTATCTAAAAAACAATGCAAATATGGACAACAAAACAAAAAACAGCACCCCCCCCCAAAACAAACCAAAATAAAAGAATAAGCAAACCAATCTCACAAACCTGCATAAAACATTGATATAATCAACAATCAAGTGAACAACAAAAACAGGACAGAGAGAAAAACAATTATGACAGTGAAGTCAAAGAAGCAAGATGTATGTATGCACTTGGAGTAGGTGGTTGGAGATTAGATATATAAGTGGAGTGAAATTTTAACAGGGGGTAAAAAGAAAGAATTAAGGTAAATCTAAAGCAGGAAAAGTGTAAGGGATACAAGGCACTAAATAAGTAAATGTTAGGATGAGAGTGGTGCCATAAAGGTGAAGTTGAGGTAGAGTAAAAGTTACTAAAGTGTAGACAAAAATAGACTGTAGAACCCTAATCATAAAGTAGAATAAAGAGAAAATAAAATCAATTCCTTGTGTTACACAAGAGTCAATTTGTAATTCAGTCCCTGGGTGTCAGTGTTTCTAGATTGATCTCTGGGTCTATTGGTCCTCTCTAGCCTGAACTAAAATCTCGCTGTCCCTTTGGCATTCAATACTGATTTGTGGGGGTGGGCTGCTCCAGAGTTGCCTCTCTAATGGTGACTGCTGTGTTATCAGCCAGGACCCTCCCAAAATTTTTTTTGGGTTTCTCTCCTCTGTCATGTTCAAAATGGGTTACTTTCTAGGGGATTCCCTCTGCCATCAGCTCTGAGGGCCTTCTTCCACGTTTACCAGCTCCAACAGCCACAGCTTTTATTTCAGGTGTAGATCTCCCGTCTCTGAGTTCCAAGGTGCAGATCTCCCAGTTATGCCAGCTCCCTTGGTCTCGTGCCCAAAGTATCCCCAGGGGAAATCTGACCTTTCTGTGCCGGAGCACAGAGCTCCTTAGACTCTGCAAGTCCACGCCAACTGGGCACTGGTGTTCTGGGGGTCTCAGCCGTCCAGTGGGTATTGTAGCTGTTTATTTTCAGGCTGTTCCCCTTGAAGATAGCATGGTCTGCCTCAACGCAGGTCGCTGTATGAAAGAACCCTGCAGCACTGGGGCCCGTCGTTCAGGGGAGGCCAATCCGGTAGTTCCCTATCATTTCCCAGAGCACAGCTGTCCCCCTCCTCTTCAACAAACACTCCCTGCGTGACCCTCAGCTGCTCCCTCCTTTTTCCCTGGGACCAGATTCAGATCACATCCCTCTGTTCTGATGCCATTTTGCCTCTCCTCGGGTTTTCTTATTTAATGGCTGAATAGTATTCCATTGTACACACACTATATCTTCTTCTCTACTCACCTTTCAATAGATACCTGGGTTGTTTCCATGCCTTGGCTATTATATGTAGGCTAAAATGCAAATGGGATGAAGATATCCCTTCAAGATAGTGATTTCATTTTTTCAGATAAACACACAGAAATGGGAATGTCAAATCACATTTCTATTCTTAATATTTTGAGGAACCTCCATAGTGTCTATACCAATTTACATTCCACCATTGGTGTTCAAGGTTTCCATTTTCTCCACATCATTCAGAACATTTTTTACCTCTTGTCATTTTGATAATAACAATTTTAACTGGTGTGCAGTTATGTATAATTATAGCTGGATTTGAATTTCCCTGATGATTAGTGATATTGTGCACCCTTTTATTTACCAGTTAGCCATTTGTATATCTTCTTTGGAAAAAAATGTTTATTCGGTTCCTCAGATCAGTTTTTAATCAAATTTTATATGTTTTTATTTTATTATTATACTATCCAGTTAAATTCTATGTGCTGGTTTCCCATAGGTCCCGTCTTAGCTCGGGCAGCTATTACAAAATAGCAAAGAGTAGATGGCATAAACAACATAAATTTACTTATTAAAGTTCTAAAGGCTAGGAAGTCAAAGATCAAGGTGCTGGCAGATTTAGTATCTGGTGAAAGTCTTCTCCCTGGTATGCAGAAGTCTTCCTTCTTACCGTATGGCAGAGAGAGACCCACTCTTCCTCTTCTAATAAGAATATTAATCACATCATGGGGAACCCACACTCATAAAATCATTTAAATCTAATTAGTTCTCAAATACCATTACATTAGGAATTGGGACTTGGGCTTGTTTATCTGTTGTTGTTATTAAGTTGTATTAATTCCTTATGTATTTTGGATATTAGCCTCTGATCAGATATATGGTCAGTAAATATTTTATCTCATTCTGTAGGTTGTCTTTACTTTTGATTGTTTCATTTGCTGTGCAGAAGCTTTTTAAAATTTTTTATTAAATTTATTTGGGTGACATCTATACATATAAAGAGGTAATATATAATGAACAATATGAACTGATGAACAAAAACAGATCCATAGACAGAGAAGCATCGAACAGACTATCAAACCTCAAAGGGAAGGTAGGGGAAGGTGGAGGTAAAGAGGAGAGATCAACCAAAGGGCTTGTCTACATTCATATAAGGCTAACCAATGGACACAGACACCAAGGGGGATGAGGGCATGAGTGGGGATGTTGGGTGGTAATGAAGAAATGAGGACACATATGTAATACCTTAATCAATAAAGAAATTAAAAAAATATTTGGGTAACATCTATACATATAAAGAGGTAATATGCTAATTTGTCCATTAAGGTGTCCGAGTCACAATTGGGCAGAAGCTGGTGGGCGAAGAAGGGGTAAGGGAATTCCACCCTAGTGTAAGTGCTGGGGATGGGAACTTCTGCCCTCAGGGCAGGTGTGCAGTCCTGCCCAGTGCTAACTACATGCTGCCTTGGAGGCGGAGGCTGTTCCTGACTGGTGGGGAGCCCGAGGCCAATCCAGTCCCCACAGGTCCTGGGCCACATGGTGGCTCAGCGGCAGGCAGTGTCTCCATACACGATGCCCAGGCGTGGTTGTGAGAGGCACTGGCCTCGCCATGGGCTGCTGTGCAGCCACCACTGCTTGCTGCTCAGCAGGAACCTGGAGCCTGGAGCCAGAGTGGGCATGCACAGACTGCCATGCACTCCAACCTGCCCTTCCCCGGCCCTACATCTGCCTCCTCAGGTGGCCGCAGACCCTGCACTGTGCATCAGGCAAGGGGAGGAAGGTCATGGCTGTCAGCACCCTAGGCCACACTGCCTGCACTTCTGCTTGTCTGGATGGCAAGGACCAGAGCTTTGCGGGTGAACTGCTCCCACCCCTGGTGGTCGAATGGGGACGCGGTCACTGGGTGCAATGAGGAGACCTCAGCCAGGGTCCTCCAGGTGCAGGGAAGGGGCCCAGCATGGGCCCGGTGGAGAGCTTAGGAAGTCTGGCTGAGCAGGTGCCGGTTCATGGTTCATACCAACTGTTACTCTGCCATCTTCCGCCAGCTCTCCAAGCAAACCCCTTTGCCCCACATCCTGTTGAGGGCTCCTGGACTGTGATGGGGGGCAGGCCAGGCTGAGGGACACCCCCTACCCCATGCACAAATTTTCATGCATGGGCCTCTAGTTAGTTAATAAAATTATATGGGTTTCAAGTGTACATTTCTATACAACATCATCTGTACATTACATTGTGTTTATCAATCAAAAACAGATCACCTGCTGTCACTATTTACCCAAAATCCCCAACACCTTTCAAAAGCATTTTAGTTTGATGTAGTCTTATTTATTTTTGCATTTGTTTCTTGAGCTTTTGGTGTCATATACAAAATATTTTAAAGACCAATGTCAAGGAGTTTCCCCCCTTTGTTTTCTGCTAGTAGTCTTACAGTTTCAGTTCCTATATCGTGTCCTTAATTTATTTGGAGTTAATATTTGAAAGTAGTGTAAAACCGGGTTCTTATTTCATTCTTTTGTATGCTGATATCCACTTTCCCCAACATTTATCGAAGAGGCTGTAATTTTCTTCTTGAGTATTCTTGGCTTTCTGATCAAATCTTAGTTGAAGAAATATGCATGGGATTATTTCTGGGGTCTTATTTCTATTGTTCTATGTGTCTATTTTTGTGTTATTATCACATTCTTTTAAATGCTATTGCTTTGTAATATAATTTGAAATGAAGAAATATGATGCCTCTCGTTTTATTCTTCTTGCTCAGAATAGAACCCATTCTAATAAAGAAGGGTAAATCATTATTTTGGGGAAGATAATTAGTTCTATTACATTAAAAGAATCAAATTTTAGTCAGAGAAAATAGTTTATTGATCATTTGGCTCATTCTAATAATTTAAAATATGTATTTTAATTTTCCTATATGACAGGCAGTAAAAATGACAATATAACCTACCCTCATTGAGCTTACACTTCATTGAAAGAAAAGCAATAAAACAAACAAATACACTCACTATGTAGATGTTTATACTGGTAAGTACTGAACAATAAAGCCAGAAATACTGGGGTGAAAGTGAGGTGACGCTAACCTTTTAAATAGGATGGAACAGGAAGGGCCTCTTATAATGTGAGCTAGAAACTCACATAGTAATGTATTTATGAGAATATAAAATTTTAATGACTAAGGTAAAAGACTTCAATCAAGATATTACCTCTATCCTTAAGGAAATAAAGAAATGTGATAAATAGAGTGGAAAAAGGTATCCTATCTAATAAAAGAGTAATATGCAAATTGACCATAACCTCTCAACACCCACAAGCCATGCCAACCAACCACACCCACCAGCCAATCAGGAGTGGATATGCAAATAAACCCAATCAAAATGGCTGTGGCCAAAGAGAACAGGAGAGAGGCTTGGGATTCCCCAGGCAATAAAAGAAGCCAAGATTTCTGCCTGCCCTTGCTGGTTCAAGCTTCCACTCAATGCTACAAAGTTTCAATTATAGAAGATAAATAAATCTCAACAGAAATGGCTGCCAACAGAGCAAGCAGATGGCTTGGCTTTGCTCCAGGCTACAAAGTTTCAGTTACAGAAGATAAATAAAACCCAACAGAAATGGCTGCTGCCACGGAGCAAGCAGAAGATTTGGCTGCACTGCTGGCTTCAAAGTTTCAATTGTAGAAAATAAATAAATCCCAGGTACCAGGGCCTCCACTTGGGTCACTGGGGGGCATGGCGAGCCTGCAAACCATAACAGGCCCCTTGCCCAGACCACCCCATGCCCCAAGGAAACCCCCACCCTGATCTGGGACACACTTCAGGGCAAACCAGCTGGCCCCCACCTGTGAACCAGACCTTTATCCTATCTAATAAAAGTATAATATGCAGATTGACCATCACTACAACACACAAGATGGCTGCCCCAATGTGGTCAAAGATCCTGCCCCCATGTGGACATAAAATGGCCACCACAAGATGACAAGGGGAGGGCTGTTGGGAGGGACCAGGCCTGCAAGGGAGGGCAGTTGGGGGTGATCAAGCCTGCAGGAGTGGGCAGATAGTGATGATGAGACCGGCAGAGGAGGGAAATTGGGGGTGACTGGGCCCACAGGGAAGGGCAGTTGTGGGGACCCAGGCTGCAGGGGAGGGCAGTTAGGGGCAAACAGGCAAGCAGAGGAGCAAGTAGGCATCAATCAGGCTGGCAGGGGAGTGATTAGGGGGTGATTAGGCTGGCAGGCAGAAGTGGTTAGGATCAACCAGGAAGGCAGGCAGGCAAATAGTTGGGAGCCAGCAGTCCTAGATTGTGAGAGGGATGTCCAACTGACCATTTAGTCCTGATCCTACTGGGATTGGGCCTAAACAGGCAGTTGAACATCCCTCAAGGGGTCCCAGATTAGAGATGGTGCAGGCTGGGCTGAGGGACACTCTCTCCCCCATTCCATGGACAAATTTCATGCACCAGGCCTCTAGTAAATTATAATGTTGTAAATATTTTGCTTTGATTTACTTTAAACCAAATAAAAGTACAGAGTACTGTTGTACAGGCATTAGGTGTCCATAAATCTTTGGAAGAAGTTTAGGTGACATTAAAAAAAAATAAGAGAAACTACTGATATGTTATTCTACTCAGTATTTCAGTTAATATATCAGACAGGTGTTGAAAATCTCTCAGACAAGTAACAATAATTATGATACATTTAATATATATATATTCTAATAAAAAGGTAATATGCAAATTAACCATCACTCGTCACAAAATGCCAGTGCCCATAAAGACCAGGGTGTCCCGTGCCCTGGCCAAGGAGGGAGGGAGGGCATCTGTACTGGCAGCATGCCCCCAGGCCATTGGGCACAATGCAGGGCTGGGGGCATGCTCCCAGTGGCTGCTGCAGGGCTCAGAGCATGAGCCCACCACACCAGACACAACACAGGGGGTCCTCTGTGCATGAGCTGCAGAGGAAACACCTTTTCTGACCACTCATTGGCTAAGCTCCCTGTATGCCGCCACTCGCAGTGTTCTTGGTAACTTGGGTAATAAGAATCCAAGAAGGTGATCTAGTATTTTTCCACCATATTCCTGGAGGAAAAAACTAAGGTCCACTTCTGGAGGGGCTAAGAAATGTTATATCCTGCCCTAGCCAGTTTGACTCAGTGGATGGAGCCCCTGCCTGCTGACTGCAGGGTCAGGGTTCTATTCTGATCAATGGCATGTACCTAGGTTGCATGCTCCTTCCTGGCCAGGGCCTAGGTCAGGGCTCATGCAGGAGGCAACCAATCAAAGTGTTCCTCTCACTTTGATGTTTCTCTCTGTCTTTCCCTTTGTTTTCCAAAGTCTCTAAAAATCAGTATAAACAGCCTCAGGCGAGGATTAAACAAAAGAAAGAAAGAAACGTCATATCCTATGAAAGACACATCTTGAAAATGCCTAAAGAAAGTTGTCATTTTTTAGTAGTGAAGGCACTGGAGTCCATGTTGATACACACACACACACACACACACACACACACACACACACTGAGTGGCCAGCTTATTATTATCTCTGAATGCATAATAATCTGGCCACTTAGTGTATATCCAATATAATAAAAGGTAAATATGCAAATTGTCCCCTCAACCACAAATTTGATCAACAGACAGGCTGGCCAACCACCTATTTCCGCTCCCCCTGGCCAGGTTGGCCAGACCCCCAGACTCCACCCCTGCACAAATTCATGCGCAGGGCCTCTAATCTCTAATATATATTTGTACACACACACATATATACACTAGGGGCCTGGCGCGCAAAATTTCCGCACTGGGGATGGGTGATCCCTCAGCCCAACCTGCCCCCTTTCACATACTGGGAGCTCTCAAGGGATGTCCTACTGATAGCTCACCCCTGGCCTGCCCAAGGTCAAAAGCCTCTGGCCAAGGCTTTTGTCCTTGGGCAGGGGACCTCACACAGGGGACCCCAACCAGCGATCACCCTGCCATCGGGCTGATCGCTGGCTGGCTCCATCCCCAGCCTGGCCTGGCCTGCTGTGGGGCCCACTGGTTGCTGGTTGGCTCCGTCCCCAGCCCTGGCCTACCATGGGCAGCAGCCATCTTGGTTGGGTGTTAATTTGCATATCACTCCTGATTGGCTTGTGGGCGTGGCTAGTGGGAATGGTTTATTGGGTATAGTGAAGGTACGGTCAATTTTCATATTACTCTTTTATTAGACAGGATATATACACTGAGTGGCCAGATTATTATGATCTCTGAACACATAATAATCTGGCCACTCAGTATGTGTGTGTGTGTGTGTGTGTGTGTGTGTGTGTGTATCCTCTTATATAATAAAAGAGAAACATGCAAATGTGATCATACCTTAGCTCCTGATTGGCTATGCTACCAGCCCATCAGGAGCTGGGGCGGGGCCAAGTGACATAGAGCCAGGCCCCGGGCATTGTGAAGGGAAGCAGCAGCAGCAGAAGCAGTGGTGGCAGTGGCAGGGAGCACCCCGCCCCAGGGCTCTGTGAGCAGAAGTGGTGGCGAGTGCCCAGCCCCTGGGGCTGGGTGGTCGCAGGCAGCTGGGGCTGAGCTGAGCAGGGCGATGGCTGGGTGCCCAAGGCCTAAAGCCTCACCAGAGCCTTTAGGTCTGGGGCAGGCTGGGGGTGAGCCATCACTTGGACATCCCCTGAGGGCTCCCAGTATGTGAGAGGGGGCAGGTTGGGTTGAGGGACCACCCACCCCCAGTGAACGAATTTTGTGTACCGGGCCACTAATTATACATATATATATATATATATATATATATATATATATATATATATGTGTGTGTGTGTGTGTGTGTGTGTGTGTGTGTTTGTGTGTGGTGTGTATGTGTGCGTGGGTGTGTGTGAGTGTATATACAGATATATATTAGAGATTAGAGGCCCAGTGCATGAATTTGTGCATGGTTGGGGTCTGGGGGTCTGGCCAGCCTGTCCAGGGGGAGGGGAAATGGTGGGTGGTTGGCCAGCCTGCCTGTTGGTCAAATTCATGGTTGAGGGGACAATTTTCATATTTATATTTTATTATATTGGATATATACTGAGTGACCATATTATTATGTGTTCAGGGATCATAATAAGCTAGCCATTCAGTGTATATACACACGCATTATGAAAGTATAGGAAGATTATAAGATATCAAAATTGATTTTATTTTTTTGAAAGAACCAAAACAAAAACAAAACAAAAAATGAAGAGGGCCCTTTAAATAAGTCACAATCAAAGAAGATTTATGGGACACGAGGGATTGAATTATGTTAAAGAAGCCATCACAAGTGCAAAGTCTGAGGTAGAAACATTATTAAGATGTTACAAGTAAAGATTAAGTTAGTTGTTTAAAAGCCTAATTCTAGTTAGAAGCAGAGACAGATCATAAGTACAGTCCCCAGGTTTCCAGTGTAATGATCTTTCCTTCCTATGCTTATCAACCTCCGTTGTTGGTAAAGTTATCAATGTGCAATTGTCCAGAAGAAAATTGAAGATTAATCCTAGAACAGTATATTTATAAATTATTACAGTTAATGAACGGAGAAACTGGTATAATGAGTGAACTCTATTGACAGATAATTGCCTACATAGATAGCTAACATATAACAATTTCCATCTAGAAATTGGTGAAAGGTTTTACAATTTGAACAATTTTAATTTCAGTCTTATAAATTGGCTCTCAGACATCAGGAAGACAGAATGATTTGGCATGAACCTAACCATAACTCTTTTTGCTAAAATTAACAATTCCACAAGGTAAATACATTCAGTATAGTATAATAGCTTGACAGATTAATTCATTTTCTGTTATTTAAAAATTTTGAATTCAATAGTTTTGACATTTAAAAGATATTAAGCCACTAAACTCTCCCAGCATCTAAAAAATGTATTTTAAAAATAACAAAAGTTGGTGAGGGTGTGAAATGACCAGAACTTTAATATACTGTTGGTGGTAGTTTACATTGGTACAAGGAATTTGGAAAGTTGTATTTGTTAAAGATAAATGTATGCACAAGCTATAATTCCTCTCTATAAATAGTAGTGTGTCTATATTCACCAAAAGAAATGTTCATGGCAGCACTATTCATAGTAAACTCAAATTGGAAATTACCCAGGTACCTTTCAAGAGTATATATCACTTCTCAGCATTTTGGCTAAGATCAAGTGTGAAGAGTACATGAATAACTATATTTTGGTATTTTTAGAAATGGAAAACATATAGCAATTGAAGAACTTACTACACCACACAATGTAGATGGACCTCATCTTACCCCTACTACAATAATTCCTATAAACTCTCTCATGATTTATTTTCTATTTATAACTTATAATACTCCACCATCTATGCATTTAGCACATTTATTATCACTTTACCCATTGAAATATAAGCTCAGTGTAAAGAAAATAAAATGTTAATTCACTTCTCTGTCTCAAGATATATAAGTGTTCTGGCACAGAGGAAACTTTCAATAAATATTTCTTAAATGAATTAATACTATATTCTTATTTCTAAAGAATCTGGATATGAAAGAGTAGAAACTGCATGAATTAATTTATATAAAGTTCAATTATAGACAAATCTAATCTATGATTTGAAAGTCATAACATAGAGGCTAGTGCTGGAGAAGTAGTGACTGGAAGGGAGCTTGATGGGCTGCTGGTAATATTCTGTTTTCTAATCTCTTCTCTCATAACATGTACGCAAAAAGAGGTCAAGAGTATACTTAATTGGATATATATATATATATATATATATATATATATATATATGTCATACACATTTTTTAAAAATTTGAATCAAATATACAAAGATAATCCAATAACTACCATATATCCACCAAGTAGCTTAAGATATAAAATATTATTATACTATAGATGAAGGATCCTGTGTTCTTTTTCCTGAAAATATTAGCTTTTATCACCTCCCCTCCTCTTCCAAGGGTTACAAATGTGATTTTGAGTTAGTCTCCATTACTAATCTGAAGTGGGTATTTTTCTTTTTAAAATGTTTTTTTTTAATTTATTTTTTAGAGAGAGAGGAAGGTAGAGGGGTGGAGAGATAGAAACATCTGAAATATGATGAGAGAGAAATATCATCGTGCTCCTGAAAGAACAAAGCAGAACTGGCTGTCCTCCATCTTGTGGAGCTGGTCAGCCTGGCACCCTCCTCTCCTGATGGGAGTGACCACAGGAGCACCAGGAATGTCCTAACTCCCCCAACCACTGCCCCCGAGTGGGCCAAAGAAGTTCCGGGAGCGGCTTATGCCCTGATAAGGTCATATCACAAAGGTGCTCCCCTTGTGTAGCTACTGACCATTCAGGGGACAGTAGGGGGTGGCTCTGATATTAGAATATGAAACCCTAACCAAAGTGACCAATCTCTGTAACTCACGCCACTCTCCTAGGCCCACCCAAATGACCAGTCCTTATAACCTTTGTCTCCCCAAGCTCTCATGCTCTATGGTCCCACCGCTGTGCTGGTAAAGGGGCTGAGAGAGCCGAGCCCAGGCTCAAATAAAGACTCTTTTGCTTTTGCATTGGATGGCTCCCTGGTGGTCTCTGGGGATCTTGAAATCTGGGCATAACACTTCCCTCTCCAAGGGATCAAGCCCACAACCTGGACATGTACTCTGACAGTGAATCAAAACTCGATTTCTTGGTTGCTGCATAGATGCTTAAACACTGAGCCACACCGGCTGGGTTGAAATGGATATTTTGTCTTGCTCATTCCCACACAGCTTTTATCATTTAATACTTTAATAAATATGTATCATGTATCTTTATAGCTATGCATGTGAGCATATGTGCACACACATATATACACAGATATTATCTTATTTGTATGGCTTAGAAAACAATATATTTGGGAAAAATGAAAACATTAGAAATAGTATCATAAAGTATGCATTCTTCTGCAACTTTATTTTTTTAAATCATTTTAAAAATTTCAATTTATGTTCATATACAATATTATATTACTTTCAGGAGTACACCCCAGTGATTAGATATTACAAAATGTATTAAGTGATCATCCAAAAGATCTCCTACACATCTGACACCATATATAGTTGTTAGAATATTATTAACTATATTCCCTATGCTATACTTTATATCCCCATAACTACACTATAACTACTAGTTTGTACTTCTAAATCCCTTCACCTTTTTCATCCATTCTTCCAACCTTCGATCCCATCTGGCAACCATCAAAATGCTCTCTGTATTTATGAGTGTGTTTCTGTTCTGCATGTTTGTTTATTTTGACTTTTAGATTCAATTGCTGATATATATGTATTTATTGGCATTTATTTGTTTCCATTTTTATCATGTTTTACTTCTTTTTAAAGAAGACTCTAACATTTTATATAATATTGGTTTGGTGGTGATGAACTCCTTTAGTTTTTTTCGTATCTGTGAAGCTCTTTATATGACCTTCAATTCTAAATTATAACTTTTGGGGGAGATAATCTTGGTTGTAGGTCTTTGATTTTCATCAATTTGAATATTTCTTGCCACTACTTTCTGGCCTACAAAGTTTCTGTTGAGAATCAGCTGACAGTCATATGGGCACTCCCTTTTAGGGAACTAACTGCTTTTCTCTTGATGCTTTTAAGATGATCACTTTGTCTTTAACATTTGGCATTTTAATTATTATGTGTCTTGGTGTGGACCACTTTGGGTTCATCTTAATTGGGACTCTCTGTGCTTCCTGGACTTGAATGTTTATTTCTTTTACCAGGTAGAGGAAGTTTTCTGTCATGATTTCTTCTAATAGACTTTCAATTTCTTGCTCCCTCTCTTCTCTTTCTGGCACCCCCATGATACAAATGTTGGTGCTCTTGATGTTGTCCCAGAATTTTCTTATATTATCTTCATATTTTTGGATTCTTTTTTATTTTTGCTCTTCTGATTGGGTGTTTTTTGCTTCCTTATAGTTCAAATTCTTGATTTGATTCTTGACATCCTCTATTCTAATGTTGACTCCCTATAAATTATTATTTATTTCAGTTATTGTATCTTCCATTTCTGACTGGTCCTTTTTTATGTTGTTGAGGTTCTCAATAATTTCCTGGAAATTCTCACCAAGTTCCTTCAGCATTCTCATAACCATTTGTTTTGAAGTCTATACCCTGTTTCCCCGAAAATAAGAAAGTGTCTTATATTAATTTTTGCTCTCAAAGATGCGCTAGATCTTATTTTTGGGAGGATGACTTATACTACAGTGAGTTGGTCTTATTTTGGGGGGATGTCTTACTTTTGGAGAAACAGGGTATGTGGTGGTTATCTTGTTTCCATTTCTTTTAGTACTTTTTCTGGAGATTTCCTCTGTTCTTTCATTTGTGACATTTTTTTTGTCACTGCATTTTTCTGCTTCCCAATCTTTATTTTGATGTACTAGGTAAATTTGCTTTGTTTCTCAGACTTGGTAGAGTGGCTTTGTATAGTAGGTATTCTGAACCTACTACACAAGGCCCAGTGGCTCAGCCTCCCCTATCACCTGAGCTGGGCACTCCAGGTGCACCCTATGTGAGTTGTGTGCACTGTCTTATTGTAGTTAATTTTCAGTAAATGGTGGCATCACTAGGAGGGTTTGACACTCAGGCAAATTGGCTATGTGGACCAGCTGTGACAACAGTGAAAGAGCTGCTGAGCAGGAGCTAACCCTATGGACCAGGACTTGCTTCAGTGGGGTTTTGGTGCTCACTGAATCTGCTCCTTGAGCATGTCACTCATGGAGGTGATAGAGTGTAATGTAGCATGGTCAAAGCTGACCACTCCTGCTGCAGCAGCTCCCACACACTGATGACACCCGTCCTACTTGCACCTGTTGAAATCAGTGTGGAACAATTGGGGGCCAGCGTCAGCAGTGGGTGTGAATGGGGCCGACATTGTCAGTGGATGCAAGCAGCAGCTGCTGCGCTGATCACCCCTCAGGAGCAGGGGAAGGTGGAGAAGCCCTCAGGGGCAATTAGAGCCAGTAGCTGCTGCTCACACCTGCTGATGGCACTGAGTGATTGGGACTGGTGCTGGGAACCAGCTTACATGTTTGGATTTTTTTATTTTTCTTATATTGTGAATTGCTTATTGAATTTTATTGCCCATTTCCCCATTTGTTTATACATAAAATTTTTATTTCTAGAAGTTCTTCAATATTTGCTGTACTAATTCCTTGGGGATTATATATGTTGAAAATCTCTTTGTTAAGTCCACAGTTTATATTTTCAGTTTTCAAAGTAACTTTTGACATTCTTTGTATATAAATATAAGTATACATTCACACATTGTTGCATGTTTTGGTTGAGGAATCCTTTACATTTCTTCTATTCCTTGAGTTGAAAAGTAATTTTTTCAACATTGAATATGAAACATATAAAAGTTCTGTTTTTATGATTAATTTTTAATATGTCTGAAATTGAGGGTTTTTTTTTTTTTGCATTGTGAGGTAGGGAATCAATTGCAGTTCTTTCAAATAAATAATAAATTGTTCTAGCATCATTTATTTAAAAATCTATCATTCCTTTAATGACCTGCAGTGGCAACTCTGTCAAATATCAAATTTCTATGCAAGTGTAAACATGCTTCTATGCTATCTATTATGTTATATTGGACATTTTATAAAAAATTGATTTGATTAATATTAAAACACTATACCTATAATTCTTCAAAATATCAAGATTAAAATTAGATTTTTTATTCAGAAAAATCTGTAGAAATGTGTTTATGTTCCCAGGTTTAAAATATTAATGAGTAAGTGCTGTTTTGTATAGTAGGTGCAACCTCTTGCTTCCAATTAGTAACAATCCTATATAATAAAAGGCTAATATGCAAATAGATCAAATGGCAGAATAACTGGAACAACCAAACAACCAAGCAATCTGTCGCTATGACATGTGCTGACCATCAGGGGGTATGTGTGAAACATGGTGAGCATTGGCCATGGCCAGATGGTGGATCAGGTGAGCGGGGGCACCAGACCAAGGCAGGGCCCTGGTTGCTGTCATCAGGGTGAGACTCTGGTGGTTACCGAAAATTCTTTGCTCCTGTGAACTATGGTCTTGCCCAGCTCTCATGCCTGCTGCCAGCACTAGCCCTGCTCACACCCACTGCTAGCAATGGAGCCACCGCTTGCACCTGTTGCTGGTTCCCAGCGCCAGTCCCAATCACTCAGTGCCATCAGCAGGTGTGAGCAGCAGCTACTGGCTCTAATTGCCCCTGAGGGCTTCTCCACCTTCCCCTGCTCCTGAGGGGTGATCAGCGCAGCAGCTGCTGCTTGCATCCACTGACAATGCCGGCCCCATTCACACCCACTGCTGACGCTGGCCCCAATTGTTCCACACCTGATTTCAATGGGTGCAAGTGGGGCGGGTATCATCAGTGTGTGGGAGCTGCTGCAGCAGGAGTGGGGTTTCTGGCATACAGGGAACCAGGGCTGTGGCAGAAGGGGCTGGGCAGTGTTGCAGAGGATGGGCCGAGACCCGTCCATGTGCCTACTGCAGCCTTGCAGCCCACAGTTCATTTCAAGGAGCACAAATTCTTGCACTGAGTCTCTAGTTTTACATAAAAGCTGAATCCATAAGTCCAGTTTCAGGAAAAGTGTGTCTGGGGTATGAAGGATCATATTTGGGGGGGGGAATGTCCATTAGGAAGAAAAATAGAATTTACCAACATTTTTGAGCCAGGTAATTTGCATTTTTTAAATTATAAAGCTTTCAATTAGTGTAAATGAATATTACAAAAACATTAATCATTTCCTAGTCCTAGAACAAAAATAATTGGATCTATTATACAATCATTTGCACTGAAATTATATTTTGTTCAAATTATAAAGGACAGAATTAACTTTACATGGCATAAAGGATACTTAAATTCTTACTTTAGATATCATTGTTATATTTACCTATTTTTAATATAAATTCATTAAATTTAATTAATTTTAATTTGTCCCTTTATTATTGCTGGTGAGAGCTCTTCATCCCCACCTGTTACTCATGGGAGTGGCCTTTTGGCGACATCCTGAGAAAAACAATTTTCTGAGACTTGTAGTGGAGAATTGAATATTGTAGAAAGGTTTATTTCACTGGTATCAAAGTGCTGAGTCTCCAAGGTCCCATTTCCCTTTATCTCTCCCCCCCACCCCCGAAAAAATGTAGTTGTGGCTTCAGCAGAGACAGAATCAGAGCCAGTGTCCATAGTTTTCCCTCCATATTAGAGAAGTGCCCAGTTCAGCATCAGGTTAGCTTCATATGTGTTCCCACATGCAGTCCATCAGTCCATTGTGTGGGGTGTCCACATGGCCACATGGCCATAAAAGGAACATGGGTGAATGCAAGAGAGCAGAGGCAAAATATAAAGAATCAGGGAACAAACAGTGAGTCAAAGAGAGGGTTTGGGGAATTATGTATCCCCAAATTTTAAAAAGGTTGCAATGGCCCTGCTTATTCTAACCAATCCATAGTTCACACAGCTTAACTGACATGCACTTTTCCTTTGTCATCCTAACTCTTTGCACATGCATTTATCTCTCCTTTGTTGTACCTCTTTCCCCAGTGATCTACAGGGAATGGGCTGGTGGTTCCCTGCAGAATTCAAAGTTGCAGCTTCCTGGTGAGGCTGCCTAAATGACATGACTATAATGTTTGGCTTCCCTTTGCTATATATATATGTCTGTCTAAGCGACCCTTATAACCACACGACCAGAACAATCAATCAACCAGTTGCTATGATGTGCACTGACTACCATGGGGAAAATGCTCAATATAGGAACTGTCCCTTGGTAGTCAGTGTTCTCCCACAGCCAATCTCCCATGGCCCCTCCCCCCTGGCTGGCCAGCTCCCCAATAGGCCTCAATTTCTGGCCAGGCTGAGAGACCTCATCAGTGCACAAATTGGTGCACTGGGCCTCTAGTTATTTTTATTTTTTATTATTTATTTATTTTTTTAAAGCTTTAATTAGTGATTTATTCAGGCTTTAAACACCTTTTTTTTGAAACAGCATGAATACTACTCATTCCCAACAATGTTACAGTCTTTCTAGTGCTTACTTTTAATATAGACCACAGTTGCTCAATTAGATGTGAATAGCCCAGTTTTTTTTTTACTTTTCTGATTTTTTAAATTTACAATATAACTTATATTTAATAGTAGTACATATGTTTTCCTTCCCCACCCAATATCCTCCCCCCAGCCTCCCTTACCCCCCAGCACATGTCCCCACCTGCCCCCCTCCCCGCCCCAGTGTCTGTCATTCATTGGTTATGCTCATATGTATGCATACAAGTCCTTCAATTGATCTCCCCCAGCATCCGCCTCCCATCCACTCCAGCCTTCCCCCTGTAGCTTGACAGCCTGTTTGAGGCCACCCTGCCTCTATATCAATCACTCCCCCCTGTTTCTTTTCTTCAAAAATATCTTGCCTCTGCATACTAGAAACAAACGTATAAGAGCAAAAAAAGTTTGAGTGTCAGTTTCAATGTCCAACTGTTCTGAGTCCCAGTTTCAATGTCAAATAGTTCTTCATGTGTACATGTCAGCAATGGTATCCAAATGGTGGACACATCGTGGCAATGCAAGATCCATCCTGTCTGGTATGGTCCTGGGCCGCCTGCAGCCACACACAGCTGCCGACTGCTAGCATGGCAAGATGTCGTCAGCGTCCCCCATCTCTGGACCGTCCTCATGGCTGGAACAGACCCATCAGTTCCCCACTGTCGCAGGAACCCACATGGTCTTGGAGTTGTTCTCTGCAAACACACAAACACATTCTCGACCAAAGGTTAACAAAGGGATCCTCTATGCAAAATAGCATTGGGATTCTTTTTATTTTTGCCTAAATGATTTTCCTTAGGCTTATTTTGACACCATGTGTGTTTTTTCATGGGTGTCCTCCAGTTGGTTTTACAAATGGAATTTTCTTTTCTGGAGTAAGAATTTTCTACATGTATTTTACTTATAGGATATTTTTCCTTACATGATATCACCCCACTGTCCCCCCTTTTTTTGGTTAATAGGGGCTTTTGGAAATTTTATCTTGCAGTCTTGGTAATTTTAAATTTTAATTTTTGCATACAAATATTACTGCTTTAGGTTCTTTGGATGTTAGGCAATTTTGCAGTGAGATGAACTACTAATAGATATTTTAGTTAATGTTTTAGGAAAAGCTTTTTGTCCAGTACAGTTAGATTTTCTTGAGTATTCACTTATTTCACTTGTCCAATTTAAATTAATCTGAAAACTTGATTACTATTTTACTGTCAATTTTAATACTCAAGCAGAAATCTTAGTTTACCCAGTAAATACTTGTGGAAAGGAATATTTGCATTTTTGAGTAGGTCCTCAGCATTCCTGGTAATAAACTAAATTTAGATATAGGGCAGCTATTGCTGGCCGAGTCTCTGTCTGCCACCTGGGTCCCGGTGTGAGTTGTGCGTGGGAGGCGTAGCAGCCGTGGGGGTAGGAGACCTTCCTCAGGAGGGGTGAGAATTCAAGCCCCTGCAAGGTTTGTGGATGAGGTTCTGTGCCCCACCTCTGTTGACCTTTTAGTTCTCTCCTGTTGGCCCCTCTGCGACTGTGCCTGTCTTAGGTTATTCCTAGCCTGAGGAATCTTACCCATCTCTGGCTAACCAGCCACCCTCTGGGGCCAAACAGGGTGATGTGAGGTTCAGTCCTGTCTCCTTTGTAGTCTATGCCCCTGTGGCCTCCACGTCCAGCACCTGCCTTGGGGTCCCCTCACCTGCTGGCGGGGTCCCGGTACTGATCACATATCTCGGGTGACCCAGGTTTCTTCTCCAGAGAGGGCCCAGCTCACGCCATTGGTCGAGAGACAGATCCATGGTGACAGCTGCCCAGAGGCTTCAGCCACAGCTTGAACTGAAAGTTCAAGCATCAGCTGTGTGTATTTGGATAATAAGAAGAGGGTCCCTCTTGGCAAAAGGGCCAGAGGGGCCAATATAGAATGCTCAAATGCCTTCCCAGGGCCCTCTAGTTATTAATAACTAGCTAATTACAATGGTATCACCATGTACAACAATATGGAATGTTTATTTATTGAACAGATTTTCTTTTGAAAATCTCAAGATTTTCTTTGAGTCAAAATCTTATTTGCTTTTTTTCATAATTTTAAAAACTTTAAAAATTTTTTACTAACATTGTTTTAAAATGATAATTTAGACTATTTTGTTAATAGTCAAGGTGTTAAAATTTTATATTTACATAAATAATGGGTAATATTAACATGTGATGATAAGATATGTATTCAATAGATCAGTAAACAAATACAATTAGAAATGGAAGATGCATACATGAAAGCAGTATGCATAAAAACCTGACAGAAAGCACTGATGGCCAGCAGGGGAGGGCAGTTGGGGGCAACCAGGCCTGCAGGGGAGGGCAGTTGGGGCAACCAGGCCAACAGGGGAGAGCAGATGGGGGCAACCAGGCCAGTAGGGGAGGGCAGTTAGAAGTGACCAGGCTGGCAAGGGAGGGCAGTTAGGTGTGACCAGGCCAGCAGGGGAGGGCAGTTAGAGGCAATTGGGCTGGCAGGGGATCAGTCAAGCATTGACCAGGCTGGCTTCAGAGTGGTTAGGGGCGATCAGGCAAGTAGGCAGGCAGGTGAGCGGTTGGCATCAAGCAGGTGGGATTGGGTCTAAATGGGCAGTTGAACATCCCTCGAGGAATCCCAGTTTGGATAAGGTGCAGGCTCGGCCTAGGGACACCCCCCCCCCATGCATCAAATTTGTGCTCTAGTCCTCTTGTCTTATATAATAAACAGGGAATATGCTAATTGACCCTCACACTGTTGCAAAGATTGTGGTGCCCGCAGCCAATAAGGAGGGAATATGCTAACTGACTGTCATGCCCTCAAAGATGGTGACATAAACAGCCTCAAGATAGCCCTTGGCGGGGTGGGCCTGACCTTGCCATGTGCTTGCTTCTGGATTCTCCCATTCCCTTCAGTCCCCCAGCCACCCAGGGCCAGCCTGAGGCACAGACAAACCTCAGATGGAGGCTGCCCAGCTATTAAGGATTGGCTGCCCAGCTTCCCAGGGCTGCTCAAGGCTCAGATAACCAGGGTAGGCCAAGGTTTGCACTGCCAGCAGTGGCGGCAGCAAAGGTGTGATGGGGGCATCACTTTCCCCTGATCACTGCATTGCCTCCCTCCCCTGAGGGCTCCTGGACTGTGAGAGCTGGCAGATAGAGCTGAGGGACCTCCCTCCAGAGCATGAATTTTCATGCACTGGGGCTCTAGTAAAGAGATAAAGTAACACCCCATAGGTTATTTATCCAGGTCATACTGGAGCAGGATTTGAAACCTTAGATGCATGGTAATTTGTATCATATAGACCTGGATAAATATCTTAACTGCTGTTTGCCTTATTTTTCACACCTGTCAAATGAGAATAAAAATATGGCCTATGTGTAATGTTATTATAAGGAGTCAGTAGGATAATATAGATGACATGCACAAAGTAAGCACTCAATAAATAGTGACTTATTCATGTTTCTTGCTGAGATCAGGACTAGTAGTTTAAAAGATCTCCAAGGACTTTTGACTTTAACACAGATAGAAACTGAAAAGGACTTCCTGAGCCACAAGTAAATATAACAGTTTCTTGGAAACATATCTTAGCTAATAGCATATAAGTAATTCTATTTACATGGAAAAATAACTGACTAAAACTTGTAAACTGTTATTCTTTTCTAATGTACATTCCTTAAATGGGGCCGGAGATTCCTGGAATTGCCATATAATAATCTATTTTGTGAGAAGAGAAAGATTGTACTAATAAATGAGAACCATTATTCTTAATAAAGTTTGTTGTGCCCTTTCTTCAAAAATAAGCTGCATATCTACACTGAGTGAAAATAATTGCCATTTGCATATTATTTAATTTGTTTCAGAATCCAGAACCTTTATTTATGGTAGAAAAAAATAAACCTTATAGAGACTAAGGAAACATGTGTCTCTTTTTTCTTAAATAAGATAAAAGGAACTGTCACAGTATTTAATTATAGATCCACAATTTCTACCTCAGAAAAGATAATAGGAAAACTCTGTTGGAATAATTCCACCCTTTGGCAAAACATTTCCTATGTTTACACTGCAGAAAGTTTTTATGGGCCAGAACATTTCATCACTGACAACTGATCATTTAGTAAGGTAAGCGAATCTCAGAATCAAAATTGTTTTGACTATTAAAGATACCCCCTTCAGGTGGAGACAGTACCTGCATATTGCTTTTAATAGTTAGAATCAGGATAAAGACTCTGTAAGAGGCTTTAGCTGTTCTTGTCATCCTGAAACTTCTACCGCTTTATCATTAAAAAAAAAATAAATCAAAGTAAAGGCTGGTAAAAAGAGAGGAAAAGAATCCCCAAGCTTTGAAAACATTCAGTACTTGTATTGTTACAAAAAAAAAAGTAGAGATGACTGAAACTTCAATCTCAGCAGAGGTTTTTTAAAAAAGATGTGGAGCTCACTTTACTGCTACATCAAAGAAGAAACAAACCAGTAGCTAAAAAATAAAATAAATTGTTTTTTAAGTTTTTATATCAGGATAAAATAAAACATTTAGTATAGTCAGTGTGGCATGAAAATATCATACTCAGCTGGTAGGTTTTAAAGACCTTCCTCATAGCCATTAATTTTTTTTCTGGCCAGACAAGTATTTACATGAAACTAGAGGCCTGGTGCACAGATTTGTGCACTGGTGGGGTCCCTTGTACAGATGCATGATCCGGGCCAAGGAGGGACCGCAGGAGGGCTCCAGGGCTCTAGCCCAGTCTTGATCAGCCAGACCCCAGCAGCAAGCTAACCTACTGGTTGAAGCATCTTCCCCTGGTGGTCAGTACACATCACAGCAACTGGGAGACCAGTCAAAGGAACACCAGACACTTAGCTATTCGGCTTTCATTATATAGGACTAGAGACTCGGTGCATGGAATTCGTGCACTTGGGGGGTGTCCCTCAGCTCAATCTGCACCCTCTCCAATCTGTGACCCCTCGGGGAATGTCCAACTGCTCGTTTTGGCCTGATTCCACAGGGATTGGGCCTAAACCAGCAGTTGGACATCCCTCTCATAATCTGTGACTATTGGCTCCCAACTGCTCTCCTGCCTGCCAGTCTTATCACTCCCTAACCACTCCCCTGGAAGCCTGACTGATGTTTGACTGCTCCCTTGCCAGCCTGATTGCCCCAACTGCTCTCCTCTGCTGTCCCATTTGCCCCAACTGCCCTCTCCTCCTGGCCTGGTCACTCTTAACTGCCCTCCCATGCCAGCCTGTTTGCCCCTAACTACCCTCCTCTGCTAGGGTCCAGTGTCCTCCCCTGCTAGCCCAGTAACCCTTAACTGCCCTCCCCTGCCAGCCTGGTTGCCCCTAACTGCCCTCCCTGCTGGCCTGATTGCCCACAACTACCCTCCCCTGCTGGCCATCTTGTGGTGGCCATCTTTGACCCTGGGGGGTGGCCATCTTGTGTGAGGATGTGAGGGTTAATTTGCATATTTCCTCTTTATTATATAGGATAACTTCTTGAGAACCACTGACATAATACTTTTTCTTCGCTAGATTTGCTAAAATGGAAGACTGCTTGTGTTTTAATTTTCTAGCGCTGCTGTAACAAAAATATCACAGTCTGAGTAGCTTAAACAGACATATTTATTCTCTTCCAGTTGTGGAAACTGGAAGTCTGAGATCAAGATGCCAGCAGGTTTATTCTCATTTGAGGGTCAGTGAGGAGGATTGGTTCCATGATTCTCCCCTAGATTCTGGTAGTTTTCTCATTATCTTGACTTATTGAGACATCACTCTGATCTCTGTCTTCATCTTCATATGGGTTATTCCTGTGTGTGTTTTTAACTAAGTTTTTCCTTTTAATCAGGATACCAGTCATATTAGATTAGGGCTCACCCTAATGATTTCACTTTAACTCGATTGTCTCTATAAATGTTCTACTTCCAAATAAGGACATATTCAGAGGTATTGGGAATTAGAATTCTAGCATATCTTTTTTTTTGGGGGGGTGGGGAATTACTCAACTCATAACACCTTATGACATAGTAGGTATTATTTCTAGGAGTAATTGAAGATTAACATGGGCCAAACATCTGGTTATTCTCAGAAAGCATGAATAGCCAAAACTGGTTTGGCTCAGTGGGTAGAGCATCGGTTTGTGGACTGAAAGGACCCAGGTTCAATTCCGGTCGAGGGCATGTACCTTGACTGCGGGCACATTCCCAGTAGGGGGTGTGCAAGAGGCAGCTGATGGATATTTATCTCTCAGCGATGTTTCTGACTTTCTATCCCTCTCCCTTCCTCTCTGTGAAAAATCAATAAAATATATTTTTTTAAAAGAAAGCATGAATAGTTTTAGGAGATGAATAATAATTAGAAAACTTAGAGGCATTGACCAGGTCACATTGGAAATTAATCCTTAATCAAGGTCTTTATTCTATATCACTAAAAGAGATACTCCTTCCATGGTCAAGTATCAAGTTGAATAATTTTAAAATTGGATTGTGAAACAATCTGAATTGAGATTCTGTTATGTTACATGTCATTGGATCATTAAGGATGTCTGGATCCTTTATGTTATTACAAAATTTATTTCAGAACGTTCAAAATAATATGTTGATGTACTGCATGGGAAGTTTATAGTCTAAGCAGTTGAGATTTGGTGGTGGAGGGGGGTACCAGGACCTCAGAATGAGGAATCTTTTTCTTTTCCTTTTCTCTTTATAATACGTCTGCTACAAGCTGAACATCTTATCAGTCAAATAGGACCAAAAAACTTTGTTTTTTTCTTATGTTTGCATGTAAAAATTCAAAGAAGACAGCTGAAAAGTATCCACGCTGAATAATGATGAAAAGCTGAACATCTAAATAAACAATTAAACCAGATACAACTTATGGAAACTAGTTAAGTATTTAATTAGAGCTATGGCTTTATGATGAGTTTTAAGAGAGATAAGAATTAAAGAAAAAAACACCAACCAAGTTCACTATATTGATGATACCATGTTAATCAAAACTACAAGTACCCTATATTCCATAATAATTTAAATGCAATGTGGCATTAGTAAATACATTAACTATTTTTATAAACAAAAGGGTAAAAATGAGACTGCTCCCTATCAACATCATTTTCAATAACTTCTTGAAGAATTTGTGCTCCTCTATTTGCATAGTCAAACTATGCTGAGATAGAAATTCTGATTCCTAGGGACAGGAGGGGAGGCAGGAGTTATTTTATTCAAGGATTCACTGAGGGTTTTTTTATACTGAAATCTACAACTGGCACTTGACCTTTTGGGGCTTTCAAGTCAATAAACAAGCAGACAAAAGAAAGATTTACTGTATTGGCTGAAGTAATTGACCTTGTTAATCATTAATACCAAGGTTTGCTAATATACAGTGTGGGCAAGAGTATAATATCTGAATTCTTTGAAATATCTCTTAGCATTCCATCTTGTTAGAGTGGGATAAGGTGTCCTATCAGATCAAAGTGCCTCTATCTCTGTGGTTTCCATCATCTTACAAACTTTGAGATATTCTTTTATGTCGATCTTCTTGCCAATGTCTCAATTTTTTCTCCTTCATAATCATTAAATTGTGATTCATTAATAGTTAATTAAATTGTGAGCATTCCCTGTGTACATTGCATTTTATCTAATTTACACTTTAATCCACTGCTTTTTATCAAGCTTATGATTTTTTATGTTTGTGTATGATAGACATATTTTAAGCATTCTTTTACTTAGAAACATTTACAGGGCCTTTCTTCTTGAAACACTCTTGAGTTTTCCTGATGTCATAATTTTCTGGCTATTTTCTCTTGTTTTTAGGTATGTCCAGGAAGTAGCACATAACAGGCATGCTATACACATTAAAAAATGAATAAAATTTCCCTAACCTGTTTGGCTCAGTGGATAGAGCATTGGCCTGTAGACTGAAGGATCCCAGGTTCAATTCCAGTCAAGGGCATGTACCTTGGTTGTGGGCACATCCCAAGTAGAGGGTGTGCAGGAGGCAGCTGATTGGTATTTCTCTCTCCTTGATGTCTCTAAATCTCTATCCATCTTCTTTCCTCTCTGGAAAAAAAAACAATAAAATCTATATTTTAAAAAATAAAAATAAATAAATAGATTATATTATTTGGCTATGAATGATGTAATCACTTTTATGTTCTCTCTTATTTTTTTCTCTATGTAAAGCATGACTCATCTATACCCAGTTACACGAATCCTTCTTGGAATTCTTCTATGGATATAATGCAAAATAATTCAAATGATTCCATGATGATATGTAAAAGATGCATACATTTATTTATAAGAATTCATATATATTGAATTAACTAAATGAAGAAAGCACTATAAATATACTGTATTTCTACGTAATCTAGAACTTTAGATATATGTTTAGTATTAGTAGAACATTCATCTTGCATTTTTAACTTTCCAAGCTGTAGTCTCATATCTACAACTGCAATTAATATTTTAATGGGATATAACAAACCGAATGTATCATTTTTAGCTACCATTTATAATCGTATAGATAACATGTTTTTATTCTTTTAAACACTCAACTTTATCCTCTATAGATGAATCTATAAACCTCAGAAAGATAATAAGTTGACTAAAGTAGACTGATTTTTTTTTTTTAGAAAACTGTTAGGATCCTTTCGTGCTAATAGCAAAACAACAACTGAAAATGACTTTCCAGCAGCACAGATATGGATTTCCACTATTCCTCTATTCTATCAAGAATGTGTTAACAAGCATTTTGGTATAAAAGACCTAAACATATTTTTAAAACAATGGCCTGGAAACTTTGGAAGGAACACCATGGGAAGCCACTAAGGCTAGCATTAGCATTGAGATAATAGCCTGCTAGCATCCCACAGCAACAAAAAGCAGCCCAGCGTGTAACTTATGGTCTAATTTGATCATGGAGATGAAAGAGAGTAAATTTCTGAACCATATCATAGAAAATGAAGCAATTTATGGAACTACAATGTTAATTCTGAAAGAAATTTGTGTTTCTCCAAGATGTTTCTTTTCAGGTTAATGATTTTCAACTCTTACCAAACAACTAACTATAGCATTTAACTAATGGGTAATTTACTTCAGAGCATGGATTTGTTAATAAATCCAAATGACTTGAGATTAGTACCCCAGAAACCACAGGAATGTGCCTCATCTGAGCATTGGATTCACCTAAAAGTGAATAAACTTAAATACCATAAACACTAATTTTAGACAGTAATGTCATTCAAGGTGATATTAGCATAGGCAAAGACCAAAGAGGCCTTCAAAGGGAAATGAATCTAAGTCCAAGAAATTTAACCTATCAGGTGTAACTTTACAATGGATTTCTTCCAAAATTGTTGGATTGGTAGTCAGGAAAATAAGTCAAAACCTATTCTAAAGCTCTTAAAATAGATTTTCTATCCTTTAAACCTATCCTGTCTAATAAAAGAGTAATATGCAAATTGATTGTACCTCCAATCAAACCACGCCTACCATACCCATCAGCCAATCAGGAGCAAATTATGCAAATAAACCCCAACCAACCTGGCTGCAGCCACTGAGAGCAGGAGGGACGCTTGGGTTTCCCCGGCAATGGAGGAAGCCAAGCTTTCTGCCTGCCCTTGCTGGCCTACGCCTCTACTCAATGTTACAAAGTTTTAGTTATAGAAGATATATCCCAACAGAAATGGCAGCAGCCACAGAGCTGGAGAGAACAGAAGCTAGGGTTGCCTGGGGGATGGAGGAAGCACAGCTTCTGCAGCTCTGGCCTCCTCTCTAGGTTACAAAGTTTCAATTATAGAAGGTAAATGTCCAGAAAGAAGTGGCTGCCACCACAGAGTGAACAGGAGGCTAGGCTCTGCTCCAGGCTACAAAGTTTCAATTGCAGAACATAAATTAATCTTAGATCTCAGAGCCTCCCCTTGGGTCACTGAGGGATGTGGCCGGCCTGCAAACAACCACAGGCCCCTCGCTCACGCCGTCCCATTCCCCAAGAGAACCCTCATTCTGATCTGGGACACTTCAGGGAAAACCAGCTGGCCCTCACCCATGCACCAGGCCTCTATCCTATCTAATAAAAGAGTAATTTGTAGATTTACCATCACTCTAACACACAAGATGGCTACTACCCCCATGTGGTCAAAGATCCTGCCCTCATGTGGACACAAGATGGCCACCACAAGATGGCCAGCAGGGGAGGACCATTGGGAGGTTCCAGGCCTGCAATGGAAGGCAGTTGTGTGTAGGCCATCAGGCCAGCAGGGGAGGGCTGTTAGGGGTGACTAGGCCGGCAGTGGAGAAAAGTTGGGGGCAAACAGGCTGGTAGGGGAGTAGTCATCAATTAGCCTGGCAAGGTAGTGGTTAGCAGGTGATCAGGCTGGTAGGCAGAAGTGGTTAGGGTCGATCAGAGAGACAGGCAGGTGAGCAGTTTGGAGCCAGCAGTCTTGGATTGTGAGAAGGATGTCCCACTGCCCGTTTAGGCCCAATCCCAGTTGGGCCTAAATGGGCAGTGGGACATCCCTCGAAGGGCCCCAGATTGGAGAAGGTGCAGGCTGGGCTGAGGGACATCCCCTGCCCCCATGCATAAATTTCATGCACCGGGCCTCTAGCATTCTATAATTTAGAACCAAAGATCTTTTCAAGCCACAGCATAGTTTATTTGTAATCTCTATAATGTAAATCTAATATTTTTCTATTATACAAAGACTTCCATTTGTTTTATTAAAAGGTGTATAGAGGTGAGATTAGTCAAAGATTCAAAGACAATTTAACAATTTTTGTATTTACACTGAGTGGCCAGATTATTATGCTCTTTGAATGCGTAATAATTTGGCCACTGCAGAAACTGGTTTGGCTCAGTGGATAGAGTGTCAGCCTCCAAACTGAGGGGTCCTGGTTTGACTCCAGTCAAGGGCATGTACCTGGGTTGTGGGCACATCGCCAGTAGGGGGTGTGCAGGAGGCAGCTGATTGATGTTTCTCTCTCATCAATGTTGCTAGCTCTCTTTCTCTCTCCCTTACTCTCTGCGAAAAATCAATAAAATATATATTTTAAAAATAAAAAATAATAATCTGGCCACTCAGTGTATATCCTATATAGTAAAAGGCTAATATGCAAATTGTCCCCTTAACCAGGAGTTCAACCAGAAGACAGGCCAGCCAACTGCCCATGTCCTCTCCTACTGGCCAGTTTGGCTGGCCAGAACCCACCCATGCACAAACAGGCTCTAAAATATATATTCTCAGTGGCCAGATTCTTATGCATTCAGAGATCATAATAATCTGGCCACTCAGTGTATACTAAGGCTGATGAAATTCAGAATAATAATGCTTACCGAACATTTACTTCATGTCATGCATTATGCTGAGTTGCATGAATTATCATATTTAATTTTTACAACTTATGCAATAAGTATTATTAGTAGCCTGTTTTACAGATGAGAAAATATAGGTTCATTCAAGTATCTTGTATAGAGTCATATAACCAGTGGTCAAGTGTAGTTTGAGTCTTAACTCTTTGAATCCAGAAACACCACTCTTAACAGCTCTATTAGCCAGACATTCTTTATACACTTTTGTTATATATGAAATACTTCACAATATAAATTCTAAAATTTATAGATTCAGTCTCTTCATAGCATGAATTGTCTTTGAATTTAATTATAAATATAAAGCTATTCATATGAAAGTGTCAGCAGGGTTTTTTTCCAGTTAAAAATTATTATAGATTCATATCCTACCTAATAAAGAGGAAATATGCAAGTTGACCATCACACCATAATTGTCAAGATGGCTGTGCCCACAGCGGAGGCCGGTTTCCTTTAACGAGCCTTAATAAACAACCAGCAGGGACCTGTGCCTGGGTGGTGCTGGGCCCCCCTACCTGGTGGAACTGGACAGGGGACTGCAGACCACATACCCCCCCTGGTGCCAGGCTGGGGGACCTCAGGCCATGCCCCCTGCCCCAGCACCAGGCCAGGGGACCTGAGGCTCTACCCCCCATTCCGGTGCTCGGCCAAGGGACGTGAGGTTGCACCCCTGCCCGGTGGGACTTTACAAGGGTGGGGCTGGCTGAGTCTGGGTCTCACATGATTTTGAGGCACCGTGGGTGGGTGGGAAGTTGACTCTGGGTCCCACAGCATGCCCCAGACTCTGATAGGAGGAAGGTTTTCATATACCTTTTACTAATTTTCTTTCATCTCTGACACTTCTATTATAGAGAAAGGGCAAATAGCAATATTAAAATATTTCCTCTAATTAATCTCCTTTTAATGTACACAAATTTCTTGCACTGAGCCACTAGTGACATAATAAATGTGTACAAAGAGCTGCTGTTATTTAGGAAATGAAAAATCATAACAAAGATTTCTCCTTTATAGAAATAAAACATATTATAAAGTCAAAATAATTGAGATATTGTGTTAAGGCCAAATAAATTATCAGCAATGTAAATGAAACAGTGGGAAAAAACCCTCATATTAGTGATATTTTATATGTACAAGTATTTGAATGTTTATATGCATATTTACTACAAGAGGATAAGAAAACTGATTTTACAAAGAAACAGAATTCAGGTATCTCAATCATTTGGAATATGGAAAGTATATTCTTAGGGGAAAGTTTGCTTTATTTTTCTTTATGTCTGGGTTAATATTTTACTAGATTTTTTTCAATTAAAAAGAACAACCTGCCCTAGCTGGTTTGGCTTAGTGGATAGAGCATTGGCCTCTGGACTGAAGAGTCTCAGATTTGATTCCAGTCAAGTGCACGTTCCAAGATTGTGGGTTCAGTTCCCAGGGTGGAGCATGCAGGAGGCACTGATTACTGATTTCATCATTGATGTTTCTATCTCTCCCTTCCTTCCTGAAATCAATAAAAATAAAAAGAACAACTCTTCCCCTCAACCTACAATGGCATATAGAATAAAAAAATAGTAATGCAAAGCAATTGTTAATGTGGCATATTTTAGAAAATAGCAGGAATTTGAGAGTTGTTTCTTGAGTAATTAAGAAGAAAATTGTCCATAAATGGAGAGTAATGATATCAGGATGGTTAATTTACAGTGAGAGAAGATCTTAGATCATGGTTGAAAGTCATGTACTTAGGAATGAGGAACATTCCATAGCAGGTAAAGGTTGCCAATTGTCTATGAAAACTCAAGGCTGATATTCTTTGTTAATTTTTTATTAGCATGTTAAATTTTTATTAGCATTATTACCCTAAAATATCTCCAAATCCATGAAAACTCTGATCACTTATGTTGTGTTTGGTCAGTGGCATTTTGTAGGATAGAACAAGGATAATATCTCGGCTTGCATAGATAAAAGTGACACAATAATGGATGCTTTTATTTTTTATTTATTTTGTATCAGAGAGGAAAAGAGAGGGATAGAGAGTTAGAAACATCGATGAGAGAGAGACATTGATCAGCTGCCTCCTGCATACTCCCTACTGGGAATGTGCCCACAACCAAGGTACATGCCCTTGACCAGAATCGAACCTGGGACCTTTGAGTCCGCAGGCCAATGCTCTATCCATGGAGCCAAACCGGTTAGGGCAATAACGGATGCTTTTAGTTAATTAAAATATAGTGTTGGGAACATTAACACTTTTCATAAATTTGGAACCATTGCCAGATTTTTGCTTGTTAATTCAAGCAAATTACTCAACTTCAATGTGCTCAGTTCCCTCATCTGTAAAATGGGGGGAAATAGTTCTGTTGTGACTATTGCATAAGTTAAGTCTTAAAAGGAATTCAGAAAGTACCTGTGACATAAAAAAGCAACTATTAAGTAATAACTATTATGATTATTGGTAGAGCTAAGAGTAATGAAAGGAACCAGAAGACAGCAGAGCAAGAGCAAAGAGAGAAATTACTGAAGATGAGACCTAGTGAGACAAGCTTTGTTTTTCCAAAATACACTGGAAAGAGAAGGTTATGAAAAGTCTGGGATAAGAAAGCAATACTTCTTATTTCCATGGACTTTCTGCTACAGGTTAGAGTCTTTAGATCAGACCTTGATACAGTGTTTGTAATGAATGATATTTATGAATGATCAACACCTATAGTAGAGCTCTAGTGGGCAGATACAGAATTAGACAGTTGGAGAAGCCTCTGTGATAATTCATGCACTGGAGTTTGCCATAATCTCCACACAGCATTTTCTTCCACCAATACCTCTAATACCAGGGGTGTATCATATATAGGAGTCAGGGCTCTTTACATCACCACCTGGATGTACTACAGTGTTTTCTTATAGCATAAACTGTTGTCAAAACTTATGACAATATAAGGGCTGGAACAGTATCTATACGGGTTAAATATGCTGTCTCAAAGCCTAAAGATACTTGGCAGCATGACACTTCATTCTTTTTGCTATAAGATGTAAAATTAATTATTTTTCTTTTACTTTGGAGATGTCCAAACATGCCCCTAAAAGTTGGAGAAATAGCCTGGCTGGCATAGCTCAGTGATTGAGCATTGATCTATGAACCAGGAGGTCATGCTTTGATTTCTGGTGAGGGCACATGCCTGACTTATGGGTTTGATCCCGAGTGTGGGGTGTGCAGGACGCAGCCAATCAATGATTCTCCCTCATCATTGATGTTTCTATCTCTTCATCCTTCTCTCTTTCTCTCTGATATCAATTATATTTTTAAAAAACTTTGAGAAATTTAACATTAACTCCTGAAATTTCATTGAGTTTCTCTTTCATCATCTTGAGTATATGCATATTGTCAAAGTTTTCTGAATGCTAGCCACAATTTCTTCATTTAGACTTGACAGTTAGATATCACAGTGGATCAATGTGTGTTCTGCAGGATGTCCAGGTCTCTTTGTCCTACATTGGGATAGAAGGCTAATGAGTTTATATAACCCTGGAGCAAATCTATGAATATTTTTGTTCATTCCATACCAATGCAATGTACTAGAAAAGAATTCATTTGCCATATCACTGAGCACAAATCATGTATCTGTGATGTTCTGTCACATAGTAGCTATAATTGAGGCTATTACTGGTTGAGTTTGCAGTAATCTACTGTCATCATCCAGGATCCATGCCATTTCTTTAGGAATGATACTGGTAAACAAAATGGAGATATGATGGAGACAACCACTCTGAACTCTTTATACCTTGCAAGGTGACATTTATTTCTACCACATACTACCCAGGATGTAAAATTGGTTTCTATTCGGTATGTTGGGTGATGTTAAACAGTTTAGGAGGCTTCTTCTTTGCTTTTCCTGCTATGTTAGCCGTTACTCCCATAAGTCAAGCTCTCAATGTGGAGGTTGAGACAAATCCCAAGCATGTCAGTCCCATTTATACATTCAAATACAAGGAAAATGTTACCAGGTAAGATTACCAGGTGCACTTCTGTAAACCAAAGCTCAGGCAAAACTCTACAAATGAACCTTGGGAAACATAGGTTTGAACTGCATGGATCCACTTATATGTGGATTGTTTTCAGTAATATGTTGAAACATTTTTGGAGATTTCATTAATACCATGAGGCAATTGTATCAATTACAGTAGACTACCATAAAACAATCATACTGATGCTTCTTTGTTATCAATTTATGCATCATTATACCTGTAAATAAATATGAATTTCATTTTCCCATTATCTTTTCCCTTTAGATGTATAATGTTAGAACGATGTATATCATCTACAGTGTTTTCCATCATATAAGACAATATTGTAGGTACTGATAGATGATTCATCTTATAAACAGACAATATATACTTATATTGATGAATAGAGTACAGTACTATAAATGTGTTTTCTGTTCCTTATGGTTTTCTTAACATTTTCTTTTCTCTAGCTTGCTTTATTATAATTACTGAATATAATATATATGTAACATACATAATATATCTGTATTGACTGTTTGTGTTATTCTCAAGGCTTCTAGTCAACAGTAGGCTACTAGTAGTTAAGTGTTTGGGGAGTCAAAAGTTATATGCAGATTTTTGACTGTGCAGAGGTGAGTGCCACTTACCTCCATGTTTTTCAAGGGTCAGTTGTGTTTATTATGGTTTCCCCAAATGATTTCACTCTAATGGTAGCAGTTGCATAATAATACTTAGTGCCTTTTAGTATCATTGTAAACTTAGATTCTGTTAAACAGTCCTCAAAATTAATATATTTTTTCTTTCCTCAGTGTAACGAAGTGCATGGCTATAAGTCATTTTGGAGAAAAATAAATACAACAAGATTTACTGTATATCACATCTGAAAACTAGCTCACTTCTAAGAGCTATATGATGATTTTGATATTTTATTTCTTTGATGGTATAAACTAATACTCCGGTTAGCTGTCCCTATTTATTTTTGTTTGCTTTCCTTGTTTGTTAAATTCTGATTTATATTAGACTAGAGGCCTATTCTTGCAAGAAAAATTTTCCTACTTTATTTTCAATTATCTTTATCATTGAAAGTATTACACATGTCCATTTGATTCTTTGTGTTCTTTTTTCCCCCAGTGACCCTCTAAACCCCATACCCACCCCACCCAGGCCTTCACCACACTATTGTCTGGGTCCATGGATTATGCATATATGCATATGTTTCCTGGTTAATCACTCACTTCTCACCGCCTCAATTCCACCTTCCCTCCGAAATTTGTCGGTCTGTTCCATGCTTCTATGTCTCTAGTTCTATTTTATTCATGAGATTATTTTGTTGTTAATTAGATTTCACATATGAGTGAGATCATGTGATATTTATTTCTCTGATAGGCTTACTTCATGTAGCATAATAGTCTTCAGGTCTATCCATGCTGTTGCAAATAGTAACAGTTCTTTATTTATCACAGATGTGTAGCATTCCATTGTGTAAATGTACCACATCTTTTTAATCCACTCATTTGTGGATGCACACTTGGGCTGTTTCCAAATCTTAGCCATGGTAAATTGTGCTGCTATAAACATGGGGGAGCGTATATTATTTCTGATTGGTGTTTCTGATATCTTGGGATATATTCCTAGAAGTGGGATCACTGGGTCAAGAGGGAGTTCCATTTTTTTTTTTTTGAGGAAACTCTATACTGTTTTCCAAGTGGCTGCACCAGTCTGCATTCCCACCAGGAGTGTACCAGAGTTCCCTTTTCTCCAAAATCTCACCAACACTTGTTTGTGAGGTGATACCTCATTGTCATTTTAATTTGCATCTCTCAGATGATTAGTGAAGTGGCATTAGTTTCAGCAACCTACTTGAAATTCCAAGTGGTCCACTAATCCACTGGTTGTGTCTATCTCTGCAGGCCTTGGCTGCAAGCAGGAGGGGCCCTCTGAAGTAGGTTTGTTAACAGCATGGAGCCCAGGGCTGGGTCAGCAAACTTCGCCTGGTTCCTCAGGGTCCACCTCTGCCTACCTTTGCCTGTCAACCAGCTGTTAATCACTAAAAAGTTTGTTTCTGAAAGTGCTTTAGACAGAGGAGGTGCTGTTTAGCTTTCAGGGAATGGGATGGGTGTGTTTTCTTGTCCTACAGCTACTACTCAGCAAGTGGCCCAAAATATTACTCTGCCCTCGGCTTGACAGAGATCCTTGCATTGAGATCAATGGTGTTGGCTGGAAACATGGCGTTTTTATCAGTTCTCACATGTGGGGAAATTACCAGTCTGGTTCCCAGGATAGTGGGGTGGACAGCTGCTCTCCCATTCCAATCACTGAGGGCTCCTGAGACTGTTTAAACCCATAGGCTTGGCCTCTGTTTTTGTTTCCTCTGAAAAAGTCCAAATGCAGGGTGTGGTTGGCATCAGTGCTTCTGAGAATAGGAGAAGGTGCACAACAGGTCTGCCTCTTTGGCTGCCATTTTTCTCTTCCTACACCTGACATTATTGCTCCCATTTCTATCATGTCCTTCGCCATTCAAAAAAAAAAGTTGAGGAAAAATCACAGCTAAATACAGAATGGTAATCAAAGAAAGATAATTAGAAAAATGGTATCTAGGAAGAACCTCAGCACTTTCAAATGGATATAGAGGTATAGATAATTTTAAGTGAAGAAAATTCCACACCCTCAACTATCATGTATATTTTCTCTGTCCTAAAATTCATTTGTGTGCATGAGAATGAGTATCAGGGCCAAGGAATCATCTTGGTACCCCATTTCTTGTCTTCACCGTTCTCTCATTTTACAGAAAAAAAGATTTCCATATCACTTATGTAAGGGTTATCTAGTGGTGTAAGTACCCATAGGTTTAATAATGTGAAAAGTTATAATATTGCTGTCAATGTTAATAAAATTATTACTATTAATGACTAGGTATCCACTTGCTTTTTGATTCAGGTGATTTTCAGTTCTTTGCTTTCAACAAAGATGCCTTAATCTAGTTACCAAAGAACTCAGAGTACAAAGACTTGAGACATTTTCTATAGCAAAACTCAATTATTATATATTTGTGTTCATGAAGAAGTTACTCAGCACTTACATGTATAAAATGATAAAAATAAATGAAATTGGTGTCATATTTTGACTATGCCAACAATAAGTAATATATACAGGTATATAAACCAAGTGAAGAAGCAAAAAACATAAGTTATCCATTTCATTTAGGAATATACTTCTGATAACTTTTTACACTTCAGGTAAATTGAATTCTTCATTTCCAATTTGTAAAATATGATGCTGGTGCTTTGATTAATTAATTACTGCTAATATTTATAATTGATAAGAAAATTTAGCATTTAGAGATTTGTTATGACAGAATATTTATAAAAATGATGTCAATTTAGGTAAATATTTTGTCACAGAAACACACACTAATGTGATTAGTGAAAGTTTCAAATATAAAAGATCTCATATTATCCTAAGATTCTGTAGAAGGAGTGGAATGTTATTTTGATTTCAAGGATAAAACAACACAAAGTTTCTGAATGTGAAATAAGAGCTTTATTGACACATTGTTTTTCACAGTGGTGTGGTTGTACAGATCTTTATGGTATTTGGATGATATGATATCTTTTAAGACTGATATAAAAGTTTATTTTAAAATGTCAGTATATGCAATATGCCATAATTTATCTTTCGCAACTCCTTAAACTTAGATAAAAACGATACATAATACATTATTACCATACAATAACTAAGAAGTTGTTTTCAAAATCCCTATAGAGGGGGCATTAACAAAACGTGTGTTTTCAACTATTTTGCTTGTATATCTTTTATTTTTTAATTTCTTTATTGATTAAGGTATTACATATGTGTCCTTATGCCACTGTTAACCCCCCCAACCCTCCCGCCTCTCATGCCTTCATCCCCCTGGTGTTCATGTCCATTGGTTAGGCTTATATTCATACATACAAGTCCTTTGGTTGATCTCTCATCCTTCCCCCCCACCCTACCCTACCTTCCCCGTGAGGTCCAGCAGTATGGTTGATGTTTCTCTGCCTCTAGATCTGTCCCTGTTCATCAGTTTGTGTTGTTTATGATATTCCACAAATGAGTGAAATCATGTGGTATTTGTAATTCTCTGACTGGCTCATTTCACTTAGCATAATGGTTTCCAGTTCCATCCATGCTGTTGCAAATGGTAAGAACTCCTTTTTACTGCAGCGTAGTATTCCATTGTGTAGATATACCACAGTTTTTTAATCCAATCATTTGCTGATGGGCACTTAGGCTGTTTCCAAATCTTAGCTATGGTGAATTATGCTGCAATGAACATAGGGGTGCTTATATCCTTTCTGATTGGTGTTTCTATTCTGGTTGTATATCTTTTATTTTGCACAATAGAATTTATTGTCTGCTATTCAATTTCAGTATATGTGCATCTCAGTGAAGAAGCATAGACATTTCCTTATTGCTATCTTTTACATATGTATTAATATTTCAGATAAAATTTAAAACATACAAATTATAAAAAGTTGAAATACAGTGGGCATACTGAAAGTTATTGTAATATATTTAAATATAGATATAGTTTATTTAGCGAAAAAGAAGAAAGAAATGGAACTATAATTGTTTACATTTAAAATTCCCATGCATAAATAACTTGCTTGTGCTATGCTGCTTGTATGAATTTCTGTGAATCTATGTGTGCATATGTGTGTGTATATATTTACCTGCCTATAATGTTGTCTATTTTATCTATCCAATGTAAAATAATATGACTTGGAGATCTTTTAATAAATTTTCACTAGTTATAAATTTTCTGGAAGTATTCAAATGCTTTTTAAGATTTGTACTTGAAACTGAATTCAGCACACATTTTTATGTTAAACTCAGCAATATATATATATACACTGAGTGGTCAGAGTATTATGATCTCTGAAAGTGTAATAATCTGTCCATTCAATATATATATTAGGGACCTGGTGTATGAATTCATGCATGGTTGCCGTCTGGCCAGTCTGGCCAGGGGTAGGGGACATGGGTGGTTGGCTGGTATGCCTGCTGGTCAAACTCTTGGTTGAGGGAACAATTTGCATATTAGCCTTTTATTATATAGGATATACACTAAGTGGCCAGGTTATTATGCATTCAGAGATCATAATCTGGCCACTCAGTGTATATAAAAGCCAAGTGGCCAGAATGCCAGAACAACTGGACCTGGTTGCTTTGATGTTCACTGCAGCCCCAATTGGATCCTCCAACCACGATCTGGGGTGGGGCTGACCTGAGGCTCCTCCCCCTAACCAGCCCAGCTCCTTATGGCTCCCCAACCCTGATTGGGGATGGAGCCACCTGGCCAACCTCCAGTGTCCTTTCCTCCCTGCTGGTCCAGCCCTGATCAGCCCCAATCAGGGTGGGCCAGCCAGACCCCACCTGTGCACAAATTTGTACAACAGGCCTCTAGTAATTTGCTATTTTTCAACTTAGTTTTTAATATATTGTGTGCTCATGTGAAAGAGATGGATATATATAAATTTGCAGTGAAGATAATATGGCAATGATATATATATATATATATATATATATATATATATATATATCATTGCCATATTATCTATATATATATTATAGATATATATAGATATTATACATATATATAATATTATATATATATCATTGCCATATATAATATAATATATATAGATATTATATATATAATATTATATATATATCATTGCCATATATAATATTTTATATATATATATATATATATATATATATATATATCATTGCCATATTATCTTCACTGCAAGTTTCCCTCCTCTTTGAAACTAATTTAATTTCAATGGGTCTACAAGGAGGTAATGATATTTAACCTAGCTCACTCTTAATATATAACACTTCTTCAGAAACCACATCTGAATGATTTGGGTCTCTTTTTGTTTTTAAACCAATTTAAATAATGAAAATTTAAGTCAATCCTAAACATTTTAGTTTTGAAGGTTTATCTACATCTACTGACATGAGTTTCAGCTATTTTCCTAATAATTTTACTAAGTAAAACTATAAGTTATATTGCAAATAATTTATTTTTATTACAAATTCATGTGCTGCTTCTGACTTCTTGTATCCTCTATCTTAATGGAAACAGTTGGGTTTTCATAATTGCACCACCTGTTTTGTCAACATGAAACACCCTGCTGCTATGACTTTTGTCAAAAGGTTTTCTAGGCCATATGCCATCTTCTTCCATCAAGCTTTCATTGGTATTTTGCTCCCTCCAATAAGCACCCCATACCTGAAAATAATACTAAGTATGAACTCTACATCTGAAAATTGTTTTCCTCTGAACTCTCAAAGCAATAATTTTAATTGTTATTCTGACTTACTTTCTGTACAGAATTATAATATTTAGACACATATTAAATATATTAAAATCCTATATAATAAAAGGGAAGTATGCAAATTGACCCTAACAGGGGAACAACCAGAAAGACTTTTCAACCAGTCACTATGAGGCACACTGACCACCTCTTGATCCCTATCCCTGGCCGGCAGGCTCCGATTGCCTGATGGTGAATGGGGAGCTACAGATGGGTGGCAGGGGATATGGGTGCCTCCAGGCCAAGGCCCTGGCCCTGCCAGTTATCCCACACAGAGAGGGTGACAAGCAGTGGGGACCAGGCTGGTAAGAGAATAGAAAAAACTGTCCTCTCAGTCATTTCCCCTGGCTGTCAGGCTCTGATTGCCCTATGGTGATCGGGGAAACAGAAGTAGGTGGTGGCAGGGGGTGAGGCTGGTTGCAAGCAGCCAGGGAAGATGGCACTTATCACAAGCCAGGCCTAGGGACCATACCCACACATGAATTTCATGCACCAAGCTCTAGTGTATACATAAAATATGGAACACTTCATGAATTTGCATGTCATCTTTGCACAGGGGCCATGCTAATCTCTGTATAATTCCATTCTTTCTTTTTTTAATTTTTATTGTTCAGTTTATTAATTACATTGTTCCCCCCTTTTTCCCCCTATATCTACCCTCCACCTGGTACCCATCCCATCCTCTGCCCTCACCTCCTCTCCACTGTCCTCTCCCATAGGTGCATGATTTTTGTCCAGTCTCTTGCTACACCCCTCACACCCCTTTTCTCCCTAAGATTTGTCAGTCAATTCCCTCTCTATGCCCATGATTCTGTTATATTCACCAGTTTATCCTGTTCATCAGATTTTTAATTCACTTGATTTTTAGATTCCTTTGTTGATAGATGTGTACTTGTTGTTCATAATTTATATTTTTACCTTTTCCTTCTTCCTCTTCTTAAAGAATATCTTTCAGCATTTCATATAATATTGGTTTGGTGGTAATAAACTCCTTTAGCTTTTTCTTATCAGCGAAGCACTTTATCTGATCTTCAATTCTGAATGATAGCTTTGCTGGATAGAGTAATCTTGGTTGCAGATTCTTGCTATTCATTACGTTGAATATTTCTTGCCACTCCCGTCTGGCGTGCATCGTTTCTGTTGAGAAATCCGCTGACAATCGTATGGGTGCTCCTCTATAGGTAACCAACTGTTTCTCTCTTGCTGCTTTTATTATTCTCTCTTTATCTTTTGCTCTTGGCATTTTAATTATGATGTGTCTTGGTGTGGTCCTCTTTAGATTCCTATATTTTTAGGACTTTGTGTAATATTTTTTTATTTCAGTCAGTTTAAGCTTGATTTCTAGTTGGTCCTTTTTCATATCCGTGAGGGTCTCGTTCATATCCTCAGAGGTCTTGTTCATTTCCTTGTAGGTCTCATTCATTTCCTGGTTGTTTATTTCCTCGTAGTTTATTTCCTCGTAGTTCTCAATAAGTTCATCAGCCTTTCCTAGGAGTCTCTTGAAAAGACTTATAACTGTGGTTTTGAACTCTTTCCTCCATTTCTTTCACACCTGATTTCTTTCCATGTCTCTGCATGGTGGCTGCATTATGTGGTAGATGTCCTCTAATGGACAGTGGCTCAGCCTCCCCAGTTCCCTGAGGTGGGTACTCTTACTTCAATCCTTTATGGGTTTTGCAGTATTTTTGAATTTAAGCCCAGCTTGTTGTTGTTAGCCCTAGGAGGGTTTGACCTCCAGGCCAATTGGCTGTGAAGGGAGACTGTGTTCAGGATGGATGGGTGGAGTTTCTGAGCTGAGCAGGCAGTCTCAGCTTCAGCTATGTCCTATGTGGTGTTCGCGAGCGCAGGTCTCTGTTGGATGGGAATGGTTGCAGATACCTCCAAGAGAAAGTCGTTAGTCTCTACCCTTTGCCAGACAACTCTGCCTCTCCCCAAATGAGTCTGCACACCCAAAGTCTCGCCCAGGGTTGTAAAACAAAGCAGTCCGGTGGTTCCCAGGACCAGGGGGCAAGTCACGTGTCTGTGCTGTCGCACAGTTTATGCACGCAAACTGCTTTTCCAAGCAACCCGGTTTCTCCTCAGACTAGGAGACTTCTGCCGCGCCTGGCTTCCAGGGTGCATCCCCCGGACCTCGGACCTCGCCTGGCGCTGGGGAATCCGTGCAGTGGGACGTCTCTGCCCTCCCTATTGGCGAAATCCAGTCGGGATTGCTGCTGCCAGCCCTATAGCCAACGCCCATGGCGGCTCCTAACCTCTGTTTCCATGTGTATCTTCAAGGCTGTGCTCCCGCCGCTCTTCTGAGTCTCAGTGTCCCACCTTTAATTTTATTTGCGGAGTTTTCACTCAGCCAACTGTCCGATGATTCTGGATGATGTTTGTTTTGTTGTTATGTTGTAGTTTTTGAATTGTTGCACAGGGCAGAACAATAGGTGTTTACCTATGCCGCCATCTTGGTTCTCCTATAATTCCATTTTTTTCATTTTTTATCATTTAAGGTATTACAAATAGTAGTATATATGTCTCCTTTTTTCACCCATTGACTAACCTCCCCCCGCCGCCTCTCCTACACCCCTAGCACTTACTCTCATCCCCGCCCAGTGTATTGGGTCTATTGGTTGTGCTTACATGCATGCATACAAGCCTTTGGGTGATCTCATGTACCTTTAATCCTCCCCTACCATCCCTCTGTTGTTTGATAGTCTTTTTGATGCTTTTTTTGCCTCTATTTTTGTTCAACAGTTTATAATGTTCTTTATGCTCCATAAATGAGTAAGATCGTGGGTATTTATCTTTCACTGACTGGCTTATTTAACTTAGCATAATGCTCTCCAGTTCCATCCATGCTGTTGCAAATGCTAAGAATTCCTTCTTTTTAACAGCAGCATAGTATTCCATTGTGTATATGTACCACCGTTTTTTGTTTGTTTTTTTTTTAATCCTCTCATCTGCCAATGGGCACTTAGGCTAATTCCAAATCTTAGCTATTGTAAATTGTGCTACTATGAACATAGGAGTACATATATCCTTTCTGATTGGTGTTTCTAGTTTCTTGGGATATATTCTTAAAAGTGGGATCACTGGGTCAAATGGAAGTTTCATTTTTAGTTTTTCTGCACAGTGGCTGCACCAGTCAGCATTCCTAACAGCAGTGTACAAGGGTCCTTTTTCTTCTGAATCCTTGCCAACACTTGTCATTTGTTGATTTGTTGATGATAAACATTCTGACAGGTGTGACATGGTACCTCATTGTCATTTTGATTTGCATCTCTCTGATGATTAGTGACTTGAAGCATTTTTTCATATGTCTCTTGGCCTTCTTTATGACTTCTTTCTAAAAGTATCTATTTAGATTCGTTGCCCATTTTTTAATTGGGTTGTTTGTCTTCCTTTTGTTAAGTTGTATGAGTTCCCTGTAAATGTTAGAGATTAAATCCTTATCTAGGATAACATTGGCAAATACGTTCTCTCATGCAGTGAGTTTTCTTGTTGTTTTGTTCATGGTTTCTCTTGCTGTGCAGAAGCTTTTTATTTTTGGTGTAATCCCATTCGTTTATTTTCTCTTTAGTTTCTATTGTCCAAGGAATTGTATCTGTGAAGAAATTGCTTTGACATATGTCTGTGATTTTGGATTACTCTAATGTTTTTATGGATTCCTGCCTAACTTTTAAGTCCTTTATCGATTTTGAGTTTATATTTGTGTATGGTGTAATTTGGTGGCCTAGTTTAATTTTTTTGCCTGTGTCTGACCTAATTTCCCAGCGCCATTTATTGAAGAAACTATCTTATCACCACTGTATGTTCTTGCCTCCTTTGTCAAATATTAATTGAGCATAGTGGTTTAGGTCAATTTATGGGTTCTCTATTCTATTCCATTGATCTATATGTTCTTGTGCCAGTATCAGGCAGTTTTGTGAATAGTGGCTTTGTAATACATCTTGATATCTGGTATTGAGAGTCCGCCTACTTTGTTCTTCTTTCTCATGATCACAGCACTATTCAGGGTCTTTTTAAAATTCTAGATGAGCCGAAACCATTTTGTCCCAGTGGATAGACCATCAACCTGCAGACTGGAGGGTCCCGGGTTCAATTCTGGTCTTGGCTGTGGGCACAATCCCAGTAGGTAGTGTGCAAGAGGCAGCTGATCGATGTTTCTTTCTCATCGATGTTTCTGACTTTCTATCCCTCTCCCTTTCTCTCTGTAAAAAAATCAATAAAATATATTAAAAAATAAAAAAATAAAATTCTGGATGAATTTTTGGAGAATTCTTTCTATATCTGTAAAATATGCTGTTGGTACTTTAATGGGGAGTGCATTGAATCTATAGATTCCTTTGGGTAGTATGGACATTTTAATGATGCTGATCCTACAAATCCATGAACACAATATGTTCTTCCATCTGTTTATGTCTGCCTCTATCACTTTTTTTCAATGTCCTGTAGTTTTCTGAATAGAGGTCTTTTGCATCCTTAGTTAAGTTTATTCCTAGATATCTTAATTTTTTGTGCAATGGTAAATGGGATTGTTTTCTCAATCTCTCTTTCTGTAACTTCACTCTTGGTGTGTAAAAAGGCTATAGATTTCTTGGTGTCAATTTTGTATCCTGCTACATGGCCAAATTCATATATTAAGTACAATAATTTTTGATGGAGTATTTAGGGTTTTCTATGGACAGTATCATGTCATCTGTGGATAATGGCAATTTTGTTTATTCTTTTCCAATTTGGATGCCTTTTATTTTTCTTCTTGTCTGATCACTTTGGCTAGCAATTCTAGTACCATCTTGAACAGAATTGGTGAAAGCAGGCATCCTGTTCTTAAGGGAAATGGTTTTAGTTTTTGCCCATTGATTATGATGTTGGCTGTAGGTTTGTCATATAAATCTTTTATTATGTTGAGGTATAATAGTTTTATTCCCTCTTTGCTGAGCGTTTTTTATCAGAAAAGCATGTGGGACTTTGTCAAATGCCTTTTGTGTATCAATTGATACACTTATGTGATGTTTGTCTCTCAATTTGTTTATGTGATGAATCACATTTATTGATTTTTGGATATTGTACCAGCATTCCATTCCTGGAACAAATCCCACTTGGTCATGGGGTATGATCTTTCTATATAATGCTGGATACTGTTTTCTAGAATTTTGTAGAGGAATTTAGCATCTATGTTCATTGGGGATATTGACCTGTAATTCTCTTTTTTGTGGTATCTTTATCTTGTTTTTGGATTAAGGGAATGTTGGCTTCATAGAAAGAGCTTGGAAGTGTGCCTTCCACTTTAATATTTTGGAATAGTCTGAGAGGGATTAGATTTAGTTCTTCTTTGAATATTCAGTAAAATTCCCCTGTGAAGCCATCTGGTCCAGGGCTTTTGTTTGCTGGAAGCTTTTTGATTACTATTTCAATTTAATCAGTAGTTATCAGCCTATTCATGTTTTTTTATTCTTCTTGATTGAGTTTTGGAAGCTTGTATTTTTCTAGGAATGTGTCCATTTTGTCGAGGTTGTACAGTTCATTGGAGTAGAGATGTTCTTAGTATTTTTTTTTATAATTCTGAGTATATCATTGGGGTCAGTTGTTACATCACCTGTTTCATTTCTGATTTTGTTTATATGGGTCATCTTTGTTTTTTGATGAGCCTGGCTAGAGATGCATCACCATTTTTTATCCTTTCAAAGAATCAGCTCTAGGTTTCATTCATCTTTTTATTGCTTTTTAGTCTCTATGTCATTTATTTCTGCTCTGATATTTATTATTTCATTCCTTCTGGAGACTGTGGGCTTTTCTTGTTGCTCTCTTTTTAAATATTTAAGTAGCAAGGTTAGATTATTTATTACCAGTTTTTCTTGCTTTTTAGGTTGGCCTGTAGAGCTATGAACCTCCTTTTCAGGACTGTTTTCATTGTGTCCCATAGATTTTGGATTGTTGCGCTTTCATTGTCATTTCTTCCCAGGATGATTTTTATTTCTTCTTTGATTTATTTGGTAACCCAATCATTGTTTTTTTTTTAAAATATTTTATTGATTTTTTTACAGAGAGGAAGGGAGAGGGATAGAAAGCCAGAAACATCGATGAGAGAGAAACATTGATCAGCTGCCCCCTGCACACCCCCTATTGGGAATGTGCCATCAACCAAGGTACATGCCCTTGACCAGAATCGAACCTGGGACCTTTCAGTCTGCAGGCCAACACTCTATCCACTGAGCCAAACCGGTTTTGGCCCAATCATTGTTTAATAGCATGCCATTGAGCCTCCAAGTGTTTGATGTTTTTCATCATTTTTACTGTAGTTGATTTATGGTTTTATGCCATTGTGATCTGAGAAGCTGCCTCTTATGATTTCTATCCTCTTGACTTTGAAGAGACTTTGCCTGTGTCCTAATATGTGGCATATCTGAAATTGTCCCATGTACACTGGAGAAGAATGTATATTCTGTAGCTTTTGGTGAAATATTCTGAATATGTCAATTAAGTCCATTTTATCTAGTGAGTCATTTAGGATTGCTGTTTCTTTGCTGATTTTTTTGTCAAGAGGACTTATCCAGTGGTGTCAGTGGGGTATTAAAGTGCCCTACTCTGACTGTATTGCTACCAATCTCTCCCTTGATAACTTCCAGAAATTGTTTTATGTGTTTGGGTGTTCCTATATTGGGTGCATTTATGTTTACCAGATTTATATCTTCTTATTGAATTGCTCCCTTTAGTATTACGTAGTGGCCTTCCTTATCTCTTGTTATGAACTTTAATTTGAGATCTATTTTGTGAGATCTAAGTATTGCAACCCCAGATTTATTCTCATTTCTATTTGCCTGAAAAATTTTACCATCCCAAAGGATTCTCAGTCTGTGTGAATTCTTTGTTCTGAGGTGGGTCTCTTGCAGACAGAAAATATATGGGTCATGTTTTTGTATCCATTCAGATACCCTATGTCTTTTGATTGAAGCATTTAATCCATTTTCATTTAATGCTATTATTGATAAATACTTGTTTGTCATCATTTTTATTCTTTTTCTATTTCATTAAAATTATTTATTTAAAGAAGTTTTGTAAAGTCACTGAGGGAGGGAGTAGAGATAATGTCAATGGAATTAAAATTCAGGGAAATAGTGTCAGTTACCAGCTTGACAGGTATATTCTGAAGGATTGAATTTCCCAGAAGTTTAACCCTAAACTAAGTGCTTGATTACAACTTATCTTCTCCTTAATGCTGGGAGAATTCTAGAAGACCTGTGTTCTAATGATACACACAGTTATAGACCTGAGTTCCATAAAACATTAGCATATTGTAGTAGAGATTTAGAGTTTAGACCTCTATTTCCAGCTCTGAACCCACTGGAGGTATGACTTTGGATAGAAACTTACCCCTGATTGATTGTATCCCCTTTGAATGAAAAGGAGTATAACCTGATAAGGTCTAAGGTGTTTTCAGCTCCAAAAGCCATATGAGGGTCTGGAGATCACCAAGAGGAATCTCTCCCGGTAATGTATGATGTGTAAAGGTAATTGTGATGTGATGCAGAATGAAATGAAATGAAGACCATAAGTACACGATTAAAAGGAAAATAGAAACAGAACCTATAAGTCAACTTATAAATGATCTGCTCTCCTTGATAAATCTAAAAAGTTTTATCATCAAAATTATTCTCATAACTGATGCCACTGATATAATTTTTGAAAACTAAACTCAAGCCTGAGTACTTACATTTTTAAAATTAAATGTATATGTATGTATGTATGTATGTATGTATGTATATTTGTGTTAAAAAAAGAATATCTTAAAAATTTCTGGAACTTCAATTAACTTATATCCTTTGGGCCTGTCAACTGAAATTGAATTGGCCTATGGGTCCCTTTGTTGAGAAATGTATGATTATTTGGGTATGGACATCAGTTAACTCACCTTTCCAGATCAAGAGCAAGGGTAAGATAATTGTGATGATCAAAATATAAAAACTCTCTCTCTGGAAGATTTGACCCCAAGGTAAGTTTAGATAAGAAAAATTAAGTGTAGGGATTAAGACTATTAAATTCATGATCTGCACATTGAAACTGCAAAGTTTCTCTTAAAGAAAGACCTATCGCTACTAAGTCACAGCCCAATAATAGAGTTAGGATGCATGTGCGTTTCTCCTCTTCAGCTTGATCCAGAGGCCATTAGTAGGACGAAGAATCAGCTCTCCTGCCAGACCAAGTTCTTCTCTTTTCTGGGTGGATTCGACCCAAAAAATGTCTCAGGATGCATGAAAGAATGACCTTTTCTTCAATCATGGCAAATCTTTGACCTATACAGTTTCTGGGTCCAGCAGAAAAGGGCACATAGGCGTATGGATGGCGTCCCATTGAATTCTCGGGAAAGAACCGCTCTGGCTTGAACTCCTCAGGGTCTGGGAAGTATCTTGGGTCTCTATGCAGTGCGTAGGGAATGATGAGTAGTTGAGAGCCTTTCATGAGTGTGTACCCCCCAACATCACAATCTTCATTAAGTTCACGGGCAATTAAAGGCACAGAAGGAAAAACACGAAGGGTCTCCTTAATTACACACTCCAGATATTTAAGTTTCTTCAGGTCTTCTAAGGTAACAGGGCGATCAGAATTCCCAAACACTTCATCCAGTTCATTGTCCACTTTTTTCTGGACTTCTGGATAGCAGCCCATGAGGTACAAGACCCAGTTAACTCCAGCTGCAGTTGTGTCATGGCCCTCAAACATGAAGGTGTCCACTTCTTCTCGAATAGCCTCATGGCTTAGCTTGTTCCCTTCGTCATCCGTCACATTTAAAAGCAGGTCGAGAAAAGCCTTGCGTTTTCTGTTGGAGGGGCTTGTGCCCTTGTCGTCACTTTTACGTTCTTCTTCTCTCTTTATTTCATTGGCCTGTTCATTGATGACACTGTTGGTAAAATCATGTAAGATCTTTAGGTTCCTTTTGTGGTCCCATCCATCTTTAAACAAAAGGTACAAAACGTCTTGCCAGAGCCAAAATGTCCTCATTCTCCGATGTATCAAATCACTCATCCTATAAACTGCACGCACATACTCAGAATCCTCATTAGTCTGAGCATCAATATTCTTGCCCATAACTGTTTCACAGATGATATCTAAGGCACAAAAAGTGATGTAAAAAAAGCAGTTAAATTTTTCTCCGTCGACGTGTTTTTCAAGCTTAGTAACCAATAGGTTGGCTTGTTCATTCATGACATCTAAGAACTCTTCCAGAATAGTGAAATGGAAAGTGGGTGTTAACAGTTTTCTCCTAGAGCGCCATTTGTCTCCAGTACTTGTAAGAAGTCCTAGGCCAAGCCATAGCTTTAGGAAGGTGTACAGATAAGACTTGTCAATTTGCTTTGAGCTACTTAAAATTACCTCTATAGTTTCGGCTTTATACATGAGTATTACTGGTACTGTGCCAAGCCAGAATATTATCATCGGCACATGTCTGTTTTCTTCAGCGTAATTAATCAGCTGCTGGAAAAACCCTTTCCCTGTCCGCTCCAGGTACAGCGCATGTCCCACCAAGGGGTATCCTCCTGGAAAGGTAGGGATGGGCCTCATTTGCCTCCAGTTGTGCACGTAGCTCGCCACCATCTGCAGGAAGCTCAGGACTAGGGTGGCGCCCGCCAGGGTGAGGGCGCTGAGCGTGCCCCAGAGCAGCAGCTTCTGCCCGACGTGCACCAGCCAGACGGCCAGCATCGCGCCAGCGGTCCGCTCCGCCAGGGACCGAGACCCAGAGCCTTGGGGCCATCATTTTTATTCTTAATGTTTGTGCTTCTTGCCTTTCTGTTTCATCATTTTATAGCAGTCCCTTTAGCATTTCTTGCATTGCTGGCTTGGTGGTAATAAACTGTCTTAACCCCCCCCCCCCTTTTTGTCTGTGAAGCTCCTGATTCCACTTTCAATTTTGAATGATAGCCTTGCTGGGTATAGTATTCTTAGATTCAGTCCATTGCTTTGCATCACTTTGTATATTGCATTCCATTCTCTTCTGGCCTGGTGTGTTTCTGTTGAGAAATCAGTTGATATTCTAATAGGAGATACCTTGTAGGTAACTTTCCATATCTCTCTGGCAGCCTTTAAAATTCTTACTTTATCGTTGGTGTTTGCCAATTTAATGGTGATATGTCTTGGTGTTGGTCTTTTGGGATTCTTCTTGTTTGGTACTCTATATGCTTCTTGGACTTGTGAAGTTTTTTCTTGCCAATATCAGGGAAGTTTTAGTCATTATTTCTTCAAACAGGTTTTCTATTCCTTCCTTCTCTTCTCCTCCTTCTTCTACCCCTATTATGCAGGTGTTGTTTCATTTTGTGTTGTCCCAAAGCTCCTTTATGCTCTCCTCTTGGTTTTTAAATTTATTTCCAGTTGCTGCTGTGTTTTTTGTTTTTTCTTACCTTTTCTGATGTGGTCCTCAACCTCTTATAATCTACTGTTTAAGCCTTCCATTGTGTTCTTTATTGTAGCTATGTTATTTTTCATTTTCTCTTGGTTATTTTTCATGTTGTGACATTCTCATTCAGCTTCTTATAGTTCTCTTTGAGTTGTGTCTATTTGTCATTGAGTTGTTTGTATTTGTCATCCAGGCATTTGAGCATCCTTATAACCATTACTCTGAATTCTTTCTCTGACTTTTTACTTGCTGTCATTTCACTTAACTCTTTTTCTTTCCTTTGGGGATTGCTTTGTTTTCTTCCCATATTTTGCTATAACGTTTTAATTGTTTCTGTGTCTGAGATCCAAATGCTTTGCTATCCAGTTTCTTTTGAGTATGGTGCTACTGATGTGATCTCTCAGGTCTCATGGGTTTGGTCATCTAGTGTAGCTCCCTACTTGAGCTATTCAGATTCTCTTAATATAGGCTTGTGAGCTGGAAAGGCACAACTGTGGTGTCTAGAAATTAGCTGCCATGTAAGAGGGTGTCCCAATTTTTGCTACCTTTGCCCTTGGTTGAAATTTCATTTGCCCAGCAGGGACTCACAGGGGCACCCAGGAGCATTCTGTTGGGGTGGTGGGGCTGAGGAGGCCTGTGCTCTGGAAAGACATGTGTGTGGTGTCCAGAGTTCTGTAATTGTGAGTGGGCAGACTCAGCTTTTGCTGCTGCCTCTGTGGTTGGATACACGGGCTCCCAGTGGCAGCCCACAGGAGCACCCACAGTATATTTACCAGCAAGATGCACTGATGCACTCTGATGGGCCTTTGTAATAAAGCCGTCCGATCTAAGTAGCTGTGGGCAGGTATCCAGGATGAATGAATTCAGAATTTCTACTGCTGGGCAGTGCATCCCTGTTTGTACAAGAAGGCACCCAGTGAGGGCTCACAGTTGCTCCGAAGAGAGCCCTGGGAATCAATGGGCTCAAGGAGCCTGCATACTGGAAATGTGCAACTGTGGGGGTGTGTTTGCTGGTGTGGAGCTCTGATGCACTCTGAGGGGCCATGGTGCAAATTTGCACAGCTGAGGTGTCTGTGGGCACTTATTCAGGAAGAGAGAATTGAGAATTTTTACTGCCAGGCGGCACATCTTGTCTGTACAAAATCACACCCAACAGTGGCTCACAGCAGCATCCAAGAGCTGCCAGTAGAGTTGTGTGCCCTGGAGGTCTGCACACTGGGAATGCATGACTGTGGTGTCCAGAGGTATGTTACTGGGTAGGAGGGAAGGTGCACTTACTGCTGTAGGAGTGGTGCATTTTTTGAGGTGGAGGTCCCATAGTCTGTGGGTCTGTGGGTGGGACAGCTGGAATGTGGCTGAGTTGGCTACCCGGTTGGTGGGCAGTGTCCAAGGCCTGTCTGGGTGATGGTGTTGATGAGTTCCTAGAAAAGACTGCTCTCCCCTTCAAGATGGCATGGGCTCCGTGCCCACGTCCTGCAGTATTGGGAGTGTCCACAGTGGTGGTAGTCTCTCCCTGTCCAAGAGATTCTGGTCTGCCAGCCCCTGCTGCCTCTGCCAGATTTAACTGTCCCTTACTCACTCATACACAAACACCTCACACATCCACACACTCTCCTTTCATCCCCTCACTCAAATATTCTCCCTAACCTCTGTCCTGCCAGCCGCCATGTTGAATTCCTCTTTCCAATTTTAGTATATGTGCTGCCAAAGTGAGCACAGTCTATATATTTTTAAAATATTTTTATTGATTTTAGAGTGAAGAAGGAAGAGAAACGGAGAAACATTGATGAGAGAGAAACATCATTGAATAGCTGCCTCCCGCACACCCCCTACTAGGCATTGAGCCCACAACCCAGGCATGTGCTCTGACCTAGAATCGAGTCAGTGGCCTCTTGGTTCATGGTTCGATACTCAACCATTGAGCCACTCCGGACAGCCAGTCTATAAGTTCTTGAATGCAGCATTAATATTTAGCTCACCTATTATTTCTAACATCCCCATGGTATACTGTCATGTGCTGACATTAAAGAATTCTTTAATCGGTAAAACTGAGCAGATGGATGACTTCAGTTCTGTTAAATCTCAATGTTCCCTAATATTTTCCACTTGTAAATTCTAATTATAAGAATACATGCTTATTATCTTTTTTATTTCAAAGAATTAACACTTGTTTTTTGATTGAAATGTATAATTGTCCTCTCAGATATTTTTAAGTAATTATTTAAGTGTTGGCTGGGATCCAGACAAATTTGTAAAGAAAGTAATACTTAAATTTCCTTGAGTTTACAGAAGACTTTCTTTTTAGTTATTTCCCTCCTCTAGAAATCTAGCATAGTTGTCTTTCCAAATGACTTCATCAAAAACAAAAGCACCTCTGTCTCATAGAAAAATGAAATATTTATGACTAAATAAAATGTCAACTTTTCCTGTAAACCTACTAAAAAATTAAACACCAATTATGAAAGTTCAGGCAACATAAAAAATAATAGCATAACTGCTATTATTACTAATACAATTAGTAAGAATTTGCTATTTATAAGGCATTGTGTTTAATGTTTTCCAAAATTATCTCATTTAATACTCATGGCAATCCCAAGTATTATTACCACATTCATTTTCCATAGAAAGGCACAGATTCACAATACCTAAACCTCACTCTTTTCCCTAATTTTCTTGAGCAGATAATTTCGCTATATAGTAACCTTCTGACCTTTTGTTCTGCTTTTTTGCTTTTAAACAGTGGAGAAATGGATTATAAAATAGTAAAAGGTAGATCTTAGTTTTTATAAAGTGGGGCATGCAAATCAATCAAAATTCCTAAATTTGGGGAATTTACACTCTGCCTGCCTTTTTACAACTTCCTCCATTAGTGAGAAGCAAAAGTCCTAAGTGAGTCCTCCATGAATACTCAAAATTTCCATTGAGTGGGCTATTCTAAGATCTAAACTGGTGTGGTCAGGAGTACCTTGAAGCTCATTAGTGGCACACATTTAATCCATATTCTCCAATGCAACTTTTACCAGTAATTAAGCTGATATATTGATTTACACCTGCCTGTCTCCTCTGACTCTCTTAATTGTTCTTTATAGATACTCATAAAACTACAAATATTATGAATACCAAGTAGCAGAAATAATACTCAAACACAAACACTTTGAGCCCAAAGACCATGCTCTTCATGGTCTTGTGTTCATAATGATTTCATCTCCTAAGGTAAGTAAGAGTTAGGAGAAACCTGAAATGTTTTCATTGCTCTTAAATTGTGAATACATTGCTATAAGATATTTTTAAGACTACTTTTTTAGTTATGCTACTTCTTAAACCCTACTGCTTTAAAATACACATTCTAGGAGGAACTAAGATGGCGGCAAAGGCAAAACACCTATCTTGCCGTCATAATCAGCAATTTTAATACTACAACTTAACGAAAGAACAAACACCTTCCAGAATCACCAGAAAGCTCGCCGAGTGAAAATTCCACAAATAACAGTGAAGATAAGACACTGTGACTCGGAGGAGTGGCGGCGGACGGCGTTGAAAGATTCGCCCGGAGAGAGGTTTGGAGCACACGCCGCAGAGAGGGCGGGCGGCTGAAAACCGGCCAGTTTTCTCGAACGGGGAGACAAAGGCGTCCTACTGGGCTGATTCTCCAGCTCTGAGCGAAGTCCAGAGAACCCACTATCACACGGGGTGAAAACTGGACAGTGGGAGGGCACGCCGAAGCTCGGGGACTGCCGGGTCTCCCAGCTTGTGGAAAGGCAGCTCGCGCGAACAGCTCGGCTGCTTGACGGCACAGAGAGCACACCGCGACTTGTCTCTCATTCGGAAAACCGTCAGACTGCTTTGTTTTACGATCCTGGGTGAGACATTGCGCACGCAGACTCATTTTGGGAAAGTCTGAATTCCCCGGCAACAGGCAGCCGGTGGAGCTCCTTAGCGGCTCTCTCTCAGAGGTGCTGGCGGCCATTGCCCCCAGCACAGAGTCCCTGGGGCTGCATAGGGCGGAGCTAATGCTGTCTGCTTGGCCCGGAGACTCCGCCCACCCAACCTGAGCACAGCTGAGCTTCACAGACAATTGGCCTGGAGGTCAACCCTCCAAGTGCTAACAACGATTAACTGAGCTTAACTTCAGCAAGACTGTGCAACCCATATCCACCTCAGGTAACTGGGGGGGCTGAGCCACTGTCCCTAGTAGGAAGTCTACCACACAAAGCTAATTGACCAACTCAGGGAAGCAGCCACCATGCAGCAACATGGAAAGAAATCAGATGTGAAAGAAATGGAGGAAAAAAAATGACTGGACATGGAATTCAGAACCACGGTTATAGGATTTTTTAAGAGGTTCCAACAAAAGATCGAGGCCTATAAGGAAATAAGCAAGACCACAAAGGAAATGAGTGAGTCCTACAAGAAAATGAACAACACCCTCCAGGATATAAACGAGAGCTGCAAAGAAATTATTAAGACCAATGTGGAAATGAATGAGTCCTACAAGGAAATGAAAGAAACCCTCAAGGATATAAAGCAGACTCTCAAGGATATGAAAAAGGACCAACCAGAAATTAAGCATACACTGACTGAAACAAAAAATATTATACAAAGACCTGAAAGTGCCCTGGAGCACCCCAAGAACCAAGTAAAAGATTTGAAATACAAAGAGGGAAAATCCACTCAGCTGAAAAAGCAAGAAACCAAAAGAATCTAAAAAATTGAAGATAGTGTAAGGGGCCTCTGGGACAACCTCAAGCATACCAACATCCGAATTATAGGGGTGCCAGAAAAAGCGAGAGGCCAAGACAATGAAAACCTATTTGAAGAAATAGTGACTGAAAACTTTCCACACCTGGTGAAAGAAATTGACTTAGGAGTCCAAGAAGTGCACCGAACCCCAATATATAGGAACCCTAAGAGGACCACACTGAGGCACATCATAATTAAAATGCCAAGAGCAAAAGACAAAGAGAGAATATTAAAAGCAGCAAGAGAGAAACAGTTGGTTACCTATAAGGGAGCACCCATACGACTGTCAGCGGATTTCTCAACAGAAACGATGCAGGCCAGACGGGAGTGGCAAGAAATATTCAAAGTGATGAACAGCAAGAATCTACAACCAAGATTACTCTATCCAGCAAAGCTATCATTCAGAATTGAAGGTCAGATGAAGTGCTTCGCAGATAAGAAAAAGCTAAAGGAGTTCATCACCACCAAACCAACATTATATGAAATGCTGAAAGATATTCTTTAAGAAGAGGAAGAAGAAAAAGGTAAAAGTGCAAACTAGCAACAACAAATACACATCTATCAACAAATGAACATAAAAATCAAGTGAATTGATAGGCTGTTGAACAGGATAAACTGGTGAATATAACAGAGACATGGACATAGAGAGGGAATGGACTGACAATTCTTGGGGAGAAAAGGGTGGTGGGAAGTGCAGCAAGAGACTGGACAAAAATCTAGCAACAATGGGAGAGGACAGTGGGGAGGGGGAGGTGAGGGTGGAGGGTGGGGTAAGTACAGGGTGGAGGGAAGCTATAGGGGGATAAAAAGGGGAAACAATGTAATTAATAAACTGAACAATAAAGATTTAAAAAAATAAAATAAAATAAATACACATTCTATTTTGTTTTGATTTTTAATGTAAAAAAATCCATCAAACAAATGCCAAAGTATATAGGGGATCTTTTAAAGGTATAAAATATGTTCAAAGGTTTTTTTTTTAAAATAAATATCAAGCTTATTAATTAGGATAAGCCAAAGTAATATGTAATGTGTATCTTAAATGTGTAAATGCATACCTTACCAACCTAGAGTTGTATTTCACACTCTCATAGTATTCAATGGCTAGGTGGCTCCACCATTACCTGAGTCAGTGCTATTCAATAGCATGTTCTGAAATGATGAGAATGTACCTACTAAACTTTTGAAATGTGGCTAATATGAATGGGTAACTTCTATTTAATTATATTTAATTTAGTTATTTTAGTTTTAAATAGCCACATATGGATAATGGCTACTATATCAGGGAGTACATCTATTAGGTCTCATTATATTAAATATCCAGTCAATGGAAAGAGGAAAAATGAAAAGAAAGTGGTACATTTCTTTTTTTTTCATAAGGCAATTCCATTTTGTACATTTCTTTTTTCAAAGGCTTGATATAGAAATGGCCCTCATTTTTTTCACTTGAATTCCATTGATGAGAATTGGGCATATGGACACACCTAGATATTTACATACAAATATAAACTTATTCATCCCTGGCTGAGAGTCTCAGGTTTGATTCCCGGTCAAGGGCATCATGTACCTCTGTTGCAGGTTCAATCCTGCCCAGGTCTGGGCACATTCAGGAGGCAACCAATCTATGTGTCTCTTTCACATAAATGTTTCTCTCTCTCCTCCCCTTCGACTATCTCTAAAAAATCAATGAAAAAATATCCTCAGATGAGGATTAAAAACATACACACAACCGAACAAATATACTAGTAGACATATTTAGGCTGCTGCTCCTCAATTAGGGCTGTACACTATAAAAGAGGGAATTGATTTTATTGACCAGTGGAAGTTTCTATTACACTTAACTAAAAGTAATCTATACATTATTTTCTTTAAAATTTGTTAGTGTTAAAATAAAGTGGAAAAAATAGAAAATAACTAGAATAGTTACAAAGTCATAGTTGGTGATGGCTAGGGACTTTCTCTACCTTTTGTTCTAACAGAAGAGAGAAGATATATGAGAAGAGAGATTTGATATAAAATCTAAATGAAGAGGACATCTAGGGTTTTCTGAATCTCATTTATGAAACCCCAAAGGCAAATTAATCCAATTTCTGTAATAAACTGCAAACAGATGGTTGAAGACATTTGCTGCTACTGAATCCACTAAGTAGTCCTGAAATTACAGAACTGACAGAAGTTGTGTTTAAGCAAAAAGACCCAGTGATATCAATATCCCAACATATAAATAATACAAAAGTAGATATTTTCACCAAGAAAAAGAAATATCAGAGGCAAGAAAAGGCATGGAAGTTTAAAAGGCAAGTTTAAAGAAGGGAGACTGCATATAAAGCTATCTCACAATTTTTGGATTGGTTACTAAGGAGTAGAGTGGTATGGGGTAGTTTTCTTCAGAACAATTGTCTTCTATATAATTAAGTTATTAATATTGCCCATTAATAAGCATTATTTGTTACAACTGACAGAAAATCAGCTAATGTTAACTTATACAAAGAAGGTATTTTGTTAATTCCTGCAACTATTGTACAAAGCTAGTCTGAAGTATTAAACTAACTGATACTGTATTTTGTAGACACTTTCTCTTCCTCAGCGTTCATATTAATGAGTGTGGTTGGCAAAGACTGGGTTATGTGGCTATCCCAGTGACCAACAGGCAGTTTACTATAATTTATAGCTCAGTGAAAACCATTCCCTGGGGAAATATGAGAGTAAAGAAAAAAACACCAAAAAATTAAGAAATAACTATAAAGGATGTGCACTAAACTAAATAATTGCTACAGCTCTTTATAATGATGAAATTCTGAACCTTTGATATAATTTTACCAGTTAAATTTCCCCAGGCAAAAGTACTCATATTCATAGGTATTCAATTTCTTTAATCCAGCTCTATGTGTTATCTATTTGTTATTTCAAGCAAAGGAATTGATTCATTGTATTCTAATTTTAAGCTTTAGATGATTGTTGTTATACTAGAGGCCCGGTGAATGAAAATTCATGCACTGGAAGGGAGGTCACTCAGCCCGGCCTGGCCCCTCTCACAGTCCAGGAACCCTCATGGGTGGGAGGCAACCTGGTGATCAGGGGAAGGCAATGCCCCATCAAACCTCTGCTGCTGCCATTGCTGGCAGGGCAAGCCTCATATGGCCCTGGTTACTAGAGCCTCAGGTGGCCTTGGGCAGCTGGGCAGCTGCTATCTGAGGCTTGTCTGTGCCTCAGGTCAGCCCCCTCCCATGAGGGTTCCTGGACTGTGAGTCGTAAAAAAGACCATGATTGGAAAAAAATGCTGTATAGAAGGAAGTCATTAATGATAAATACTTTCGGTCCATGTTAATTCAATGTACAAAGATAGACAAATAAATAATAGCTTCTTTAATGCCTAACATAATCTATTATATTCTAATCAAATCAAATCAAAGCTAATCTAATCTAAAATATCAGATATGTTCCCTTTTATGGAAATGAGTCTCAGCTAGGTCTGCATCATCACGGTATGTGCAGCTGCCTCTGCCTAAAAACAGCAATAAGTGGGGACTTCCTTACCAACATATTTCCTGTCAATGTCTGCTTTCCCCAAGCCACTGTTATCTGCTTTCTGGGTAGAGAGGAAAATAGTTGTTGAGATCAGCTCTGCTAAGACACGTTTTCTAGCTTCCTGTAACCTTTCAAGTAGTATTATATTCTGTTTTCTCTCTCTCTCAAGTGCACATCTACCCCAAACCTTGAACTAATGGGAGAGTTTCTACTGCTGGAACTGGATTTAACTTTCATAAAATTAGTTAGGTCCTTTAAAAAGTGTAGTTATTAAAAAAGACTTAAAATGAGCCTTTTCTACTGTTTTTATCATATGTAGTTCTCCAAATGAAACCATCTGTTCACAGGCATAGCCAAGTCCTCAATATGGTGTCTCTCACTAATTTTAGTTTAGAAGCTTCATCTAAACCCTGATGCATATAAATTCTTGCTACATGGAGGTTCTTAGACATCTCAGGCTAGATCTGACATGTTGTGGAGTCAAAAATGCAATATCGCTATACTCTGAAGTGCAATGAAAACATGGCTTTCTTGTTTAATCTTCTTCGTGGTTTTATTCCCCACACAAAGACACTTTCTTTCCTAGCACAGGCAATTCTGATCCTATTCATCTTTCATATATATATATATATATATATATATATATATATATATATATATATGAAAGGTCAGGGTCTGTAACATCACAAATGAACAAAGGGATGACAGAATGCCAAGCTCTGCACTTAGCAGACTCAAGTGGGCAGGGACTAGCAAGACGGCTAAACTGTTGACCTCTCAAAGAGAAAGAGAGGCTGGACTGATCAGCATTCACCCCAGGCTGCTGGTGAGGCCTGGAGAGAGAAGCACGGTCTGATCTGAAGCCTCCATGGTAGCTGTTGGTCAGCCCTTGCCCCCCCCCCCTCTCTCTCTTTCCCCCAGAGGTAAGCAGTTCAACCCACTCACCAGCAGCGTGGAATGCCCTGCCTCTCTGATCAGGCCCAGAGATAGGCTCAGAGATGCTGATTGGCATAGAAACTGACCAATCAGAACCAAATATGGGTGAACTGCGAAGGCAGAACATAAGGTGGGGGCTAAGGAGGTGTTTTAAGGGCAACAGCTATTTGGTGTAAGGTGTAAGAAAGTGCTTCAATTTTTCAATCACCGGTTTGGCAGTATAGTGCAGTGGTTGGCAAACTGCAGCTTGTGACTCACATGAAGCTTGTGAGCTATGGTTTGCAGCTCTGTTGACTAATGAGTTTGCCTACCACTGGGATAGGGGCTTAATCACAAGGAACAACAACAGCCTGTAATTATTGGAATTGAGAGTCTAGGTCAGTGGTTGCAAAACTCATTTGTCAACAGAGTGGCAAACCTCAGCTCGCAAGCCACATGTGGCTCACAATCTGCAGTTTGCCGACACTGGTATAGTGCATATGACTGGCTATCAGTCCAGATATAGGGATTATATATTTTTGTCTGCCAAGAGCATATCCTCCTGATGAAAAATGCTTCCACCCATTTAAGCAATCCTATCCTATATAATCTATCTATAATAATAAAAGGATAATATGCTAATTTGTCTAGGTTGACCAGCCACCTTCCGGACATCCATCTCCCTTCCAGACAAATCCATTGTAGTGGGGACTAAGGCAGAGGCAGTTAAGGGAAATCAGGTCAGCAAGGGAGGACAGTTGGGGGTGAGATCAGGCCAGCAGGGGAGGGCAGTAGGGGGCAACCGGGCTGGAAGGGGAGGGAAATTGGTGGCGAGTTCAGGCTGGTAGAGTATGGCCACTGGGGGAAAGATCAGGCCAACAGGGGAGGGCATTTGGGGGTGAGATCAGGCCTGTGGGGGAGAGTTGGGAGAGAGATCAGGCCAACAGGGGAGGGCAGTTAGGGGCAATCAGGCGGGAAAACAGAGATTAGCGGTAACCAAGAAGGCAGGCAGAAAGATTAGAGCAATGAGGCAGGCAGACAGAGGCAATTAAAGGGGATCAGGCAGGTAGGCAAGTGAGCAATTAGAAACCAGCATCCCAGATTGCAAGAGGAATGTCTGACTGCCAGTTTATGTCCGATCTCCCAAGAGGTCTCCAATTGGAGAGGGTGCAGGCTGGGCTGAGGGACCCCCCCCCCCTCCCAGGTGCATGAAATTTTGTGCACCAGACCACTAGTTAGATATAAGGCTCAATCTTAATAGCACCTGAAGTCCCTGACTTCCCAATTTTTGGTTATGAGTCTGGATGGCCTGCATATCAGCTTTTGATATATGATAAATTCTTTTCTACCTTTACAGGCAGGCAAAGAGCTAATTTCTATGAATTACCACTAGGACATATGAAAAGTCCTTCATCCCCATCTCCTCCTACTCTTGCCATCCTTCCCCAAATCAAGTGGGTCCTAGGAGCACCTATTCAGACTCTTTGGTTGTCTAACTACTCTACGATAAAAGTTTTACTTTGCTATTCACCCTCATCCATGCACAAATTGGGTGAGAGTTAGAGTAGGATTAGCAATTAATCTATAAAGCAATGTCTAATAAAATACAATCTCTATTTTTTCCTCACCCTCACCTAAATCATGTCTCTTCAGGAACTAGTGCAGAGAGAGGAAGAAAAGACATAGTTGTCTTGTGGTATGGAGTAATCTTACACCATATGATTTTTCCCCTAAAGTCACCAAGTTTCATATAAATATAAATATATATGTATATGTACATATATATCTATATCTATCTATATCTATCTATATCTCTCTATCTATCTATCTATCTCTCTATCTATCGAGAGAGACTAGAAACCTGGTGCATGAAATTCATGCACAGGGAGAAGGGGGTGTCCCTCAGCCCAGACTGCACCCTCTCCAATCTGGAATACCTCAAGGAATGTCTGACTGCCCATTTAGGCCCGATGCCTGTAGCATTGGGCCTAAAGAGGCAGACAATCTTCTCACAATCCAGGACTGCTGGCTTCAAACTGTGTGCCTGCCTGCCTCCCAGATTGCCCCTAACCACTTCTGCTGCCAACCTGATCATCCCCTAAACATTACCTTCCAGCCTAATTGATGTCTAACTGCTCTCCTGCCAGCCTGTTTGCCCCCAACTTCCCTCCTCTGCCAGCTTGTTCACCCCTAACTGCCTCCCATGCAGGCTTGATAACCCCGAACTGCCCTCTCTTGCAGGCCTGGTCCCTC